>JARHVA010000102.1:6170000-6770000 GCA_037957365.1 Torreya grandis
ATTTCCTTGGCCATCAGATTTCACCGTCTAAGACAAGCATATTCATAAATCAATCTAAGTATGCTCAAGACATTCTCCTTATTGTACATCATCCTTCTCCTCTTGTCAATTCTAAATCGACTAGTTAAAATATCTATTAGCGCGTTTCAATTCAGATTATTGTACTTATTGCCACTATTTGTATAATCTAAATTAATGCATAGTTTTCATTATTTTATATCACTTAGGTGTAAAATAATCAAAACACCACCAAACATATAAATGATGTGAAGGCTTGGTTGAACAAGTATTTCGAAATGACTGGCATGGGATTGTTAGACTATTTCCTTGGCCGCCAAATTTCACAATCTAAGACAAGCATATTCATAAATCAATCTAAGTATGCTCAAGACATACTCCACCAATTCAACATGGATGACTATAAGACCCCTCCGATTCCCTATCAGTCAAGAGTCAGAATGGCATATAGTTGTTGATTGTCTCTAGAAACTGCTAGTAGGAGACACTTGTGGTAACCATCACTATTCGAGTTTACTGCCAATGTCGTGGAAATGCAAAACATGGATCTAAGGAATGGAGAATGTCCATCTAGGATTTTGAAGGTGTTTTTGTATAAACCAAGTTGATCATGAATAAATGTTTGGTGGATATAGGTGCTTAAGGGTCAAATATATGTGCACTATCCAACATGGATGACTGTAGGACCGCCCCAATTCTAAATAGAGTAGTTACAATATCTATTAGCGTGTTTCAATTGAGATTATTGTACTAATTGCCATTATCTTTGTAATCTAAATTGATGCATAGTTTTCATTATTTTATCACTTAAGTGTAAAATAATAAAAACACCACCAAACAGATAATGATGTGAAGGCTTGGTTGAAGAAGTATTTCAAAATGACCGACATAAGATTGTTAGACTATTTCCTTGACCTCCAGATTTCACAATCTGAGACAAGCATATTCATAAATTAGTCCAAGTATGCTCAAGACATACTCCACTGATTTAATATGGATGACTATAACACTACCCCGACTCTCTATCAGTCAAGAGTCAAGCCTTATACAAAGTGTTCTTCAATTGATGGTAAACTTTACAAGCAATTGGTGGGAAGTCTTCTCTATTTGACCCATACTCATCCTTATTTGTCATTTGCAATTGACCTTGTGTCATGCTATAGTCAAGACCCTCATTAGAAACATTGACAAGCTGCCAAGCACATTCTAAGGTATCTTTGTCATACTACAGAGTATGGGACTGAATATTTTTCAGGCAGAAAAGCATTGGTGATTGGATACACTAACAATGATTGAGTAGGTGATCCCTATGGTCACAACTCAATCTTAGGATATATTTGTCATCTTGGAACAGGTCCCGTACTTGGTCTTACAAGCAACAAACTACTATTGCCTTGTCTACTACAGAGGGAGAATATGATGGAGTTGTCTGCATTGGACGTGAGTCAATTTGGATTTAGCATATGCTTTTCGAGTTTGGATTTACGCAAGCTCAACCTACAACTCTTTGGTGCAATAATCAGAGTGTTATCCACATTGCTCACAACCTAGTGGAGCACCAACACACAAAGCATATTGAGATTCATATGTATTATATCTGAGAAATGATATAAGGTAAGGTCATTGATCTTAAATATTTTTAGACAAACGATCAAGTTGTAGACATCTTCACAAAACCTTTGCTTGAGACCATATTTGTTAAGCTCAAGACATTCTTTTTATTGATTTTATGTGGAAATGTTGTCTATCAGAGTGGCCAAATTTCTCACAGTTTGTGAGATATTTCTTAAAAGTTCCAAAGTTTCAAACCTTCTCACTAGACTGCTCTAAACTAGAACATTGAAACTGAGTGCAAATCTTCCAATCTACTACAAATGCACCCAAGAATGATTAGGGATAACTAGGCAAGTTTGTCTAGTCTGTGGGTTCTCTGATATACTTATCTTGTTCATTAATGTGAGTCAGCCCAATATTTCAGAGCTCTAACTACAGAGGGTTTCTCTACCTGTAGCCACCCTATTTTGCCTCAAAGGTACGAATAGAATTATTTCTAAGGGCTAACTGCTTACTTGTGCACCACAAATTCAGAGAATTGATGGCTTTATATGGCTAAGTTTCTCCTGAACCCTTGGTTACTTCTGATGTACCAAAGGCATGTGAAAGCTCAAATCCATAAACAATGTTGTCTGAGGCCTGGGTATTGATGGGACTTAGCTCACTTCGCACACCAATATGTGTTTAGTCAAAAACAACAACTTTCTATAATATTTTTAAAATAACAATACAAGGTTTCTAACCTAGATCAATTCTACAAAAAGAACTCCAAACCCTTAGTATTCCACTACTTTCACCACTTTTTGTTCACCAACATCCCATAAGGGTAAGGTGAGAGCATACAATGAGTAGTTGCAGTGAGCCATTAAAAACCAGAAGATTGTAACAAGGCAAAAGAGTAAAAGATGATGCAAGAAAACAATATATTTGATACCTTAGTTTTGTGAGCTGAAAACAACAGATTTGAATAGGCTCCACAAAAAAGCAATGTAGGAGGTGAAGCTTCTAAGAAGCTCTTAACACCATGTACAATCTGATAAATGGATGGTGACAAACTCCTGGTCTAAGTGAGAGGTACAAAAGTTGCAACCTAAGGAACTTATAGTACTTATCTAACTTATGATATCAGAACCACATTAAGTTCTATAACTTTTGGTTCTCATAGTAGTACCAAGCAAGCAAGTTGTATTGTATCTTTTCTCACTTGAAAGGTTTTAGTGCAAAAAATCAAATTAATTGTCAATGATATATATATATATATATATATATATATATATATATATATATATATATATATATATATATATATATTTAAAGGTCAGCCCACACAAAGCATCGCAGCTTAATCATGGGTTCAACTTTTAGCATTCATAATTATTTATAGCACCAAACGAGCAAGCTATACCTTTTCTCAATTGAAAGGCTTGAGTGCAAATAATCAAATTACTTTGAACACCATAACTCCCAATTCAAAGCCTATCAACAATCTTCCCAAATAGAAAAGCAAAGAATTCTGCAACCAATAACAAACTCATCAATGATGAGTGTATTGTTTTTCCTACTAACACTAAAGGATTGCAGACACTCCTGACCATCTTCAAGATTCATTTTCTATAGTTTATTTAGATTGATAAAACATTATAGTGCACCGAAATTTTAATATTAATGTAGAGAAAATAAAATCACTTGTACCAAAATGATTGCAAACTATCCATGAATATTGGGGAATGTGGCCAATACTAATTCCTACTTTTAACAACAAAAATAAACATCATAAACAATCTAGAATTTGGACAAAAATGTTTAAAGAACAAGTAATGTCCTTAAGAACCCTAGATGAACTGAGGATGATGAAGGTTTCACTCCAGGCCGAGGGTGACTATGTATCTATCTGTAGTTAGCTAGTAGGATCTATGGTCAGGCTCTCCCCACCTCCCACTGCCTACTACTTACTAATTTTGATCAGGTCAGTCGGGTCAAGTCAAGGGTTGACCTCACCCCCTCTACTCACTGTTTTGGTTATTGTTCAAACCAACCACTACTCCCCTACCCCTCAAACCAAAACAGACAAAACACTCATCTCCCCCTCTTTGTTCATCAATTGAGTTCAGTCATACTTGGCTTGAGAGGGCATTCTCGATAGATAGAGTATCAAGGGATGCTTGAAAGGAGGGGGGCATAAAGAGGGGATGCTTGAAGAAGAGGGGGCATTTCCAACCAATAGAGGAGAGTAATATAATGGGTCACTTTCCCATGTCCGCTCATGAGACAGATGAACGCTCTGCTCTCCACTCTCTGCTCCCCTATGATCCACACTCTGCTCTGCTCTCCTCTCTACTTTGAGCAAACCGCCCAACCCAAAGAAAACTAGAATATGCATGCTCTGTGCAAACCTAGCACTTGAGCCCTGATACATTTTCGGTGCTATGGAGCTAGACCAGTGAGTTATTACGCTTTCTTCAAAGGATGGATGCTTCCAGGCCCACCTCCTACTTGTCATCACTCGATTACTTCCTTTTCCACTAAGTGATTGCTTAGGGACTTTAGCATACAATCTGGGTTGTTTACCTCTCGACTTTGGATCTTAGCACCCAAAGTTTGTTTGCTTACTGAAATGGCCTATGCTCAGAGTTTCCTTAAGGTTGGTCAAGCTTTAAGCCACCCTAGCCCGTTGAGTGCTCTACCTCGAGCCATAAGCATGCATGCTCTAGTGAAATGGATTTCGTGGAAAACCAGCTATATCTGATCTTGGTTAGCGAAAATTGGATCCAATGTGGTAAGATTCCAAGTGATTTTTACATGTACTATTGCTCCTATCATTGCACCAACATTTGAAAGCAATTCAAATAAAGAGATATATGACAAGAAATCTACTACAAAACCTCTTTCCTATCCCTTGCTGAGATCCTTCTTATGCATATAGAACCAAGATCAACAAACCAATTGAAATTTAGTTACAACTAAAACTAAAGGACCTAATCAACTTATCTAGGAAACAGTTAGACCAAGAATGTTGGTGATGAATACCCCTATCCTGCAATAACACCAGTACCTTCATTAGATAACTTAAAAAAATGTTGTTGAACCCCCCTTTCTCTCCAAATTTTCTTTCCAAAGGAAGCCCTGCATGCATCATCTACAAATGGAATGTAAGAAATAATCACTGCAACTTAGAACCAAACAATCAAAGTGTATTAAGGCCGCTTTCAAATATTTCGTGCTTTGGAATTTTTTTAGTTGAATAATTACTATCAAACATAATAATAAACATAACTAAATTCCTATTGTCTTCTTTGTTAACATAGGTTGTAAGCTGCTTCAATATTTTTGGGCGTAAATCAATTAAATTTAGTGATACACAGTTTTACATAACTGAATAGCCTTGCAAATTTATATGTAAAAGCACACATTTAGGGATTGTTGCTTATTAAATATAACTCGTTTTTCTACCAATTTGAATTGTTCCATGAGGTGGATTCCTACTCTAGCCTATGGTAAATGTTTTCCTATCCTTAAATAGATAGAATTGACAACATGATTGGGAAAGTGAGATCTATGATTTACTAGCGAGGTCCTCGTTTAAAATCCTCCAAACAAACTGAACTCATCATGTAGAAGTTGCCATATAAGACGAACACCAAAATGGTATAATTAAGAGAGTGCAACTTATGTCATGTCCCTTTTTCCCATAAAGTGAAAAATAATAAAGTTAATATTTAAAACTGTCTAAGTGACTTACTTTTTATTTTATTAAAAAATGACAACTTAATATTACTTTATTATTATTATAAATAAAAGTGTACTTTATTAAAAGTAAAGTAAGAGGCCAACTTGAAAAAAAAGGATAGAAAAAGTTATAAAAGAGGGTCTTGGGGGTTATTAGGATCATCTTGTTTATTACATTTATTTTCAGTTTGGGCATTTGCTTCCAACTTTTGCATTTGAGGACGAAAATCCTCCAAGTTTCTATTGGGGATTACAGGGTAGAAACACTCCAACCTTCTGTGGTGACTCTATATAGAGGTCACATTTGTGCTAAAAAGGACCGTGATTATTATCAATGTTAGTTAAGTGAGTGAATTTGTTGTTGCACCACATCAGGGTTTCGAAGTTCCAGTGGAAAACCATCCTTGTGGGCTGGCACCACACTTTTGGCCTCCATTGTTGCTGCCATACTGCCCATAACAGCCATTTACTGCCTATCGTACACCCAGATCAGTCATTTATTGCAGATGTACCTCTTCTTATTGGTTGGTGTCACCCCACATGCTGGTTGTACACTCCAAAACTAGGGTTTTAAGCTCCAAAACTGGAGTTTTAAGCATCTGAACCTAACGTACACTGGCTGGACTGTAGCACCGTTGCGATTAGGGCTTTGGAAGGACTGCCATACCAGACCAGCAACTGTATCAACCAAAAAAGAAATTTCAGATTTGAACTGGGCAGGATTTTGTGGATTTTCAGACAATAAAGTGGTACCTAAGTTTTATCATGCAATTTGTAACTTCCATAATGTTTTTCAACATGTTGTCTATATAGCCATTTGACTGAAATAAAGATTAGACTTGTGAGTTTCCCAGCATCTTTTAATGCATATATTATTGTGGTGTTTGATTGAGTTTTCAAAATTAATTATAAAAAACAGAATTCAAAATTTATTTTAGAAAGGGATATTTCAACCTACAAAAGATCCAGAGGTGGTATGGTGGGGTTCATATAATTCATCTCAGAGTTGTATGCTTTAGAGGAGGGGCGGGCAATCAGTGAGCACTTACTTTCTCTGTTTTCCTTAACTCGGTAATGACTTGAAAACAACAGAGAGAGAGCATAGATTAACTGCTAGCCAAGAAGAATTCATCGTATATCAGAGGAAGCTTTTTGTACAATTATCATCATAGCTTGCCAATTACTTGATGTAGAGACCTTGCTGAAATATTCTTTCTTGGAAATGTGAAGAATTTATGCAAGAGAAATTTTATTTGATAGATGGAATTTATCAACGATTTTGTATGCAGAATATTGCTTTGAACAGAACCAGCTTTCATAAAATTAAACACACGAAATTTCTAAACTTTTAGACCTTTCTATGTAATTCAATGGTTCAATAATATGTCCAGAAATCTTTATTCTGATCTGCAAAATTCTTACAAAGGCTAATAAGCAATATAGAAACCTGGAAATGAAGATGAATGACTTGAAATCAGAAATCTGCATCTCTTGAAATCAAATCGGCACACACAGAAAAAACCGGCTCCATAACCCATATCATTATCAACTGGTGCTCAACACGTCCTTCTCAGATTGCCACTTTATTTGATATGATTTCTTCAAATCCTTTGCGTTGAATCTGTGCAACAGTTACTATCATTCACAGAAATTTGTTCCAAAGTTTGGGTTTTTCGTCCCATTCTGATCAAGGGTTTTGTCCTAAAAATTCATCACTTTCTAAGCTCGTTGAAAAAATTAAAAAAAACAATAGATTTTCTGAATGCTAATCTCCTCCAGATCGATCCCTTTTAATAATGCAGAAGTTGCCCAACCCAACTTCGAAAAAAAAATAGAAGATTTCCTTCAAATAAAACTTAAGTTACCAAATCCTAACTCCACAAAAAAATAGTCAATATCCTTTGGAGAGAGAGAGTTTCTAATTTGATAAAAAATCAAACTTCTTTCCTTCTCAAGATCGCTCAAAGCTGACTTTTAGCAAGTATTTATCAATTACCAAGTTGAGACGTTAAGTGGCCCCCACCAATATTTAAAATGAATAATTAAATAGATTTTCCAGCTTTTATTTAATTATTCCATATTCCCTTGCAATTTGCTAATTTTCTAATCTCGAGAATTAAAAAGATTAGAAAATTACTCCATAATTAACATCAGATGAAGAGGGACATTATAGTCCTCCCTTCCCGAGATTGCTGGTCCTCTAGCAATCTCAAATTGGGGTGCTGCAGAATCTCTTCCCCTTCCCATGTTGCATCCTCAATTGGTAAATCTTTCCATTTGATCAAATATTCCCGAATCACTTTACTTCTCAGTTCCCTTTCTCTCCAATCTGCAATGCCTTCAGGAACTAGAACCAAATTTCCTTCTTCATCAAGTGGACCAAGCTCTGGAGATACCACAACCTGCTGACCCAATGCCCTTTTCAGGCAAGAAACATGGAAGACATTGTGAATCTTACTGCCCTCAAGAAGTTTAAATTCATATGCACTTCACCAATTCTCCTCAATATCTTGTAAGGTCCATAAAAACATGGCTTAAGTTTTTTTGCACCACTTTTCTTTAATGAGGATTCCCTGCATGGTTGCAACCGCAAAAAAACTAAGTCTCCAATCTCAAATGATCTCTCAATTTTGTGCCTATTTGCATACATTTTCTATTGGTTTTGTGCATGTTGCAGATTGTCCTTTAATGCCTTGAGAATATCCTGATAGTTTTGCATTGTCTCCTTGGCCCGTGGGACCCTACTATCATCAAAGGCCAAATCTACAAATGATAAGGCATCATACCCGTCTAAATCTCTGAAGGGAGACATGCCTATCGACATGTGGTAGGTGGTATTGTATCAATACTCACCTAGATGCAACCACTTGATCCAAGCACGTTGCTGCCTTGACACATAATTATGCAGATATCCCTCAATCCACTTATTTACTATCTCTGTTTGACCATCAGTTTGAGGATGGTAGCTTGTGGTTGGTGTCAACTCAATACCTACCAACTGAAACAACTCCTATCAAAACATACATAAGAATCTACTGTCACGATCACTGACGATCATTTTGGGAAGTCCATGTAATTTGAACACCTCTCTGAAAAATAACTCAGCCACCTAAACTGTGGAGTAATCTGTGGAGATAGCAAAGAAATGGGCATATTTTGTCAATCTATCCACAACTACAAATATGCAATCTTTTCCTTGGACACATGGCAGCCCTGTAATAAAGTCCATGGATATTCCTTCCCATTTTTGTTCAAGTATCGACAATGTCTGTAGAAGACCTGCAGGGAATGTGTGTTCAGCCTTGTTCTGTTGCCAAACTAAGCACTCTCTAACATGCTGCAACACATCATCTTTCAAACCCTTCCAGGTGAATCTCTCACGAATCTGACGATAAGTTTTAAAGAAACCCGGATGTCATGTTAGAGGGCTATCATGCATAGCCCTCAAAATCCTAGCTTTCAACTTCGATCCTGGTACAAGATGAATTTTGTTCTTATAATAAATGATGTCATTGACTACTAAATATGTATATCTTGTACCCAACCATCAATCAAATCACAGGTAAAAGTGTTTTTGGTATATTTAGCCACTAATTGAGATCTCCAGTCAGCTGAAATCTCAGTGAGAGAGCAAAGTGTTGGTCTCCTAGAAAGAGCATCAGCAACAATGTTCTTCCCCTTGATGTACTCCACATCGAAGTCATATGCCTAAATCTTACTCACCCACTTTTGTTGTCGCTCATTCAAGTCCTTCTGCTCAAGAAAATATTTGAGACTGTTGTGATCAGTTCTGACCACAAATTTAGTCCCTACTAAGTACTACCTGAACTTAGCTAGCGCATGCATAATCGTTAGCATCTCCTTATCATAAGTGGAATACAGCCTCTCTGTATTCCTCAACTTCTGACTCTCTAATGCAATCGGATGTCGATTCTACATTAGAAGTACACCAACTCCCTGTCCCGATGCATCGCACTCCAAGACAAACGACTGTGTAAAATCTAGCAATGCTAAAACTGGACACGAACTCATGACTTCCTTGAGTTTGTCAAAAGTCCCCTGTGCTTCCTCAGACCAATGAAATGCACCCTTCTTAGTTAGATTGGTCAAAGTTGATGCCAATTGTGAGAAACCCCTCACAAACCTCCTGTAATAAGAGCACAAACCCAAAAAACCCCTCAATTCTGATATGTTTTTTGGTGGCGGCAAACCCAGAATTGTCTGGATCTTCTCCTGGTGTACCTTCACACCATCTGCCCCAGTCACATGCCCAAAATAGAGTATTTCAGTCATTTCGAACTCACACTTAGAAGCCTTCGCATAAAGTGATTGAGCCTCCATGATACTCAGCACTACATCCAAATGATGCAAGTGATCCTCCCAAGTCCTACTGTATATCAAAATGTCATCGAAGAAAACCAGGGCAAATTTTCGTAACTGCTCTCGGAAAGTGTGATTCATGCACGACTGGAATGTGGTAGGTGCATTTGTGAGTCTGAATGGCATGACAAGGAATTCAAAATGCCCATAGTGGCAATGGAAGGCAGTCTTTTGAACATCTTCCCGAACCCATATCTGATGATAACCCGAGCGAAGATCAATTTTGGAAAAGAACACAGCCCCATGCAACTCATCAAGCAAATCATCGATCCTGGGAATTGGATATCTGTTCTTTATTGTCTTCTTATTCAGGGCCCTGTAATCAATGCACATGCGCATAGTTCCATCCTTCTTTTTAACTAGCACTATCAATGAGGCAAACAGACTAGAACTGGGTTGAATGTGTCCCATGCTCAAAAGCTCCTTGATTGTCTTCTCAATTTCCTCTTTGAAATGGCGCGGGTGTTGGTAAGGTGTAGTCATTACTGGTTTAGCCCCTTCCTCAAGCTCAATGACATGCTCGAAACTACGATCAAGTGGTCGATCTGGAGGAATGTCTCCAAACACTACACCGTGCTTATCCAACTCAGTCTGGATATCAACATGATAATGTGGCTTGTTATCTACAGTGGGTTTGGAAGAAACAAAGCACTGAATTTCCCAATCCACCTCTCCATGTCTGAGTAAAACCTCCATCCTCCTAGCTGACACTACTCAAGGACCACCATCAGCTATAGCTTTCAGCACAATCTTTTTGCCACCATCTATAAATTCTAACTCCATTCTGTGGAAATCCTGAATGTACCTCCCAAGTGATTGTAACCACTACAATCCTAAAACTACATCAATATTACCAAGTCCCAGCACATAGAAGTTATCAGTCAATGTGTAATCTCCAATCTAGATGCTAAGCTGGGAAACCATCCTAGTGCAACTCAATTGAAACCCATCTGCTACAGTCACATTAATCCCAGAAACTCCTCAACCTATAGCCCACACTTCGCAACTAGACCCCTCGTCAATGAAGTTGTGCGTGGCTCCACTGTCCACCAAACAGACCATGCGTTGCCCCTTAAGGACACCCTTCAAACGAAATGGATGAAGTCTAGGAACTCCAGATAAAGACGCTATGGTACTCTGGGTAGTCTCTTTAACTCTAGAATCAATCAACTCTAACTGTGGTGGCTGCTCCTCTTGAACACTATCATCTCCAGTACCAATCTCCTGATCATTCTATTCTTCATCATCTGAAAAAACCTCATTCAAGTGAACCTTGCCTTTCCCAAGGCAACGGTGACCAGGCTCCCATGGATCCTTGCAGGTGAAGCATAACTTTTTCTTGCGTAATTCATTTATGGATTCTTGTTCCGATTTCGGTGGGATGTTCTTGTGCTGATTGAAAACTTTTAGTTTTGGCTGAAATCCACCAAAAGCTTTCTTCTGAGGCTGGAAGGGAGGTGTAGTCTCCAAATCAAGGGCTAGGCCAATGGCATTATGGAGTGTGCTAGGCTTATGAGCCTTTACTAGACCCCTCAGTCTATCACTCAGACCTTCAACAAACAACATAGTAACTCGCCTCTCAGTCATCTCAGGGACCCTAACTTCAATTTTTTGGAATTCATTGATGTAGGCCTCAACATGACCAGTCTGCTTCAGTTGAGCCAAATCTCTATAATAAACCTCAATATCCTTCCAATCAAAGTGTGCAATCAGTTTATTGACAAACCCTTCGTATGAGCATATCAAGGCATGATCTTGTGAGACTAACCCATGGTGCCACCAGTCATATGCTACACCCTCCAGATGCATCATAGCAAATTGTATAGCCTTATCTTCCTCCATAAGTTTCAAGGACAGGAATGTGTCAAGTTTATGCACCCACAATCTGGCACTTATTTTCCCGCTTCCATCGAAGGTCGGTAAAGGAACCTTATTCAATGCTTCTTTGTATTCCTTGGGTTGAGTGCCTTGATTGGTTTGTCTTCTGAGTCCCTTTTCTTGCCTTTCCAGTCTGAATCTAGCTTTATCTTTCCGCTGATTCATAAACTGATTCAGATTAATTAATTGTCTCACATCAAGTGGGAGACCTATGTATTCATCGTAGGCCACCATAACATCATCAGTGATGTGCGTCTCATCCTCCAACTCCAGAATTGCCTCCTCTTCAGTTTGTCTTGTCACAAATGTAGGACGCAGAGGCCGATCTGACCTTGTGCTCGCTGTCCTAACAGCATTAGAGGCTGCTCTATCTCGATTTTTGTGACCAACATCACTTCTGTTATGATCATTGCTTAATCTACTCAATCTAGCACGATCCATTCTCATTTGACCCATGGCTGTAATCATATGATCTTGAAGTTTCTGTAGCACTTGCTCCTGTTGTTGGGCAAATGTGGTTAATAAATTCTCAAGTTGATTGTTCAAATCCCTAGGTGGGCTTCCACCTCCTCTTTCACCCATTTCTTCTACAGCTGGAATAAAATCAGGCCCTTCTCGCTGTCCTGACCTATTTCTGGTGAAATATCTGTGTGATCCTATCTCTCCGGAGTGCATAGAATCAAATCAACTAACATGCAATAACCCAAGCCACATGCAACGTTGAAATCCTATCAGGCTGTCAAGATCGCAAGCTCTGATACCACTAAAATATTCTTTCTTGGATATGTGAAGAATTTATGCAAGAGAAATTTCATTTGATAGATTGAATTTATCAACGATTTTGTATGCAAAATATTGCTTTGAACAGAAACAGCTTTCATAAAATTAAACACACGAAATTTCTAAACTTTTAGACCTTTCTATGTAATTCAATGGTTCAATAATATGTCCATAAATCTTTAATCTGATTTGCAAAATTCTTACAAAGGCTAATAAGCGATATAGAAACCTGGAAATGAAGATGAATGACTTGAAATCAGGAATTTGCATCTCTTGAAATCAAATCGGCACACACAGAAAAAACTGGCTCCATAACCCATATCATTATCAGCTGGTGCTCAACACATCCTTCTCAGATTGCCACTTTATTTGATATGATTTCTCCAAATCCTTTGCGTTGAATCTGCACAATAGTTACTATCATTCACAGAAATTTGTTCCAAAGTCTGGGGTTCATCCCATACTGATCAAGAGTTTCGTCCTGAAAATTCATCACTTTCAAAGCTCATTGAGAGAATCAAAAAAACAATAGATTTTCTGAATGCTAATCTCCTCCAGATTGATCCCTTTTAATAATGCAGAAGTTGCCCAACCCAACTTCAAAAAAAACAGAAGACTTCCTTCAAATAAACCTGAAGTTACCAAATCCTAACTCCACAAAAAAACAGTCGATATCCTTTTGAGAGAGATAGTTTCTAATTTGATAAAAAATCAGACTTCATTCCTTCTCAAGATCGCTCAAAGCTGACTTTTAGCAAGTATTTATCAATTACCAAGTTGAGATGTTAAGTGGCCCCCACCACTAATTTAAATGAATAAGTAAATAGATTTTCCAGATTTTATTTAATTATTCCATATTCCCTTGCAATTTGCTAATTTCCTAATCTCGAGAATTAAAAAGATTAGAAAATTACTCCATTATTAACATCAGATGAAGAGGGACATTACAGCTCTACCTCCAAACAAATACTGAACTGCACTCAGAGTTTTAAGGAAAACAAGCTCTTCACATAAATTTGATCTTTCACTACTAATACAGAATCTATGTCTCAATTCTAGAAAATCAGAACCAATTTTAAATCTCATAAGAATTATTGTTATCAGACAGTAACTGCTGGGAAAAAAACCAATAAAAAACTAGACTCTATATCAATTCTGGAACATCAGAACCAATTTTAAATCTCACAAGCATCATTGTTATCAGACAGTAACTACTGGGGAAAATAGATCAATATACAAAGAGTAATTTTTAAGAGTGATAAAATCTGAACAGAGTCCTTGTCTGAATTCTGGAACATTAGAACCAATTATGAATCTTAACAATAATAATTGTTATGAGTCTATCAGACATTAATTGTTGCAAAAAATAAACCAATAAATAAAAAGATTAATTTTTAAGAGTGATAAAATCTAAACAGAGTCCTTGTCTGAATTCTGAAACATCAGAACCAATTTTGAATCTTACAATAATTATTGTTGTCAGAATATAACTCCTTGGAAAAATAAACCAGTAAACACAGAGTAATTTCTAAAGCAATGAAATCTGAACAGAGAACCAATTTTAAATCTCATGAAAATTATTGTTAAGACAATAACTCGTGGGAAAAATAAACCAATAAATAAATAGAGTATTTCTTTAGACAATAAAATCTGAATGGAGTTTTGAAGAGAAAGAGGACCGCAAGAAAATTCTGTTTATTGGGAATAACTTCTCTCCTTCTCAGAATTTCTTTTAACAAGGAAACAATACAAAGAATACCAAATTTGGTGATTTTATTAGCAACACACAAAAAATCCCTTCTTTCGTTTGGTTGACACAGTAAAAGAATCCACACCCATTCCCCAAAATCCAAAATAACTCTAATGAAGAAGCCAACATGTAAAAAGCCACTCTGCTCTCTTTTTAAATGGTAAACAAAAGAATATTTCCAGAATAGAAGATAGTTGAAAAAATTGCAGCTGCTGAAGGAATAACTGTTCAACCATACGTGCTGCATCAACTTGCCTTCCACTATTCGGAACTGCATCAGCGCTCCATGAAGACAAACTAGTATGGGGTCTATGGAAAAGTTTAAGTGGTGGAAAATATTTTACAAGTATTGAATGGTTGGTGAACATTATAGACTGGCTACCTATGATACACATTTTCTGCAAAAATATGGATAATGAAGAAAAACATGGGGATTACTACTAATTTGTGTATATTATGGAGCTTCTAATTACTCTCCATTTATTGTATATTAAATCTTGGCAAATAGTTTCAGAAAATTTGCTAACTCGTGAATCTAATTTTTTGATTTTTTTGAAATATCAACCAATTGGAGAAAAAGCCCATAAAACTAGACAAACATTGAAGAGTACAAAGTTAAAGTTAAAGCTGAATATGAGACGAAGAACGGTACAGCACACAATGACGAATCGGGACAAAGTTTGGATAAGATTTAAACGCCTCAACAAATCCAAAAATCTAACATCTGCAAGTTATTACGTTAAGAACAGTAAGAATTTAGAAAACTCAAAAAATGGATGGGTAAATCCACTCCAGCTATCTAAAGGGCAATATTCATTCAGGTTACTTTAGATATAAATCTCAAGAAGAAGAGGAAGAAGTAATACACACTCTCTACCACCCTGTGATGGCTTAGTTCTCCCTGCCCTGTCCTTGCCTAATTTCCTTCATCACAGAGCATTTATTCTCTGTCGGCATCACATGACTGGAGTTCATCTCATCTCAATCCTCTTCCTCTTCCTATTGGAAAGGAAGGAGAAACTTCTATGAATTGCCAGAAGAGCCGGTTTAGGAAATAGGATGCCATTTCCCAGTGTCCAGAACCATAGACCCTAAGGGTCAGATGTCATCTTCACTCCATCATGGAAGAAGCAACTTGTGTCAACTGCCAGGGAGGGCTTTTTTAGGAACTAGGATGCCATTGCCCAATGCCCAAAACCCAAAACCCTAAATTACAAGAGTGGGATCCCACGGAAGGGGTTGGCACTTCTATTATCATTGTCCATGTGGTCCTGTGAAATATAAAACTTTCAGAAACTGTACAAGTCAGAATCTTCTCCTGAAAAGTTGGAGTAGCCATTTTTTTAGTAAGGAGGATTTCAACCGCTGGCAGGAAGTCTGTAGTAGGTGCTGAGATTTATGAGATTTTTTAACTTTTTTTTGGAGAAATGGCGGTGTACATGTGGTCTAAATTTGTTGATTAGATTTTTTCAAACTAATTTTCGCATTAAAAGTCCGAAAAGTCTGTTGCAGAGTAACAGAGAAAAGAATTTGACAAGGATAAAGATAAAAGTACCTTGATGGAGCAGAGTGGGTGTGTAAGAGGGAATAAGTAAATAATTAATGGCTACCATGCGCCCCCAGTTAGAATGGAATACAAAGGACTTAGTCTACTGTTCGATTCTAATCTTTTTCTATGTTAATTTTTATATTATAGATTTTTATTAGAAAACTTGTCGTTTTATGCAACTTTTTCTCTTCAAACAATATAGTTAAGTTATCAATCTTAAAACTATTTTTGTACTTGATACGGATGTTATTATAGGTTGTACATTACATAATGAAGTGCCATTTTGTCTCCACAACTCCTTTGTCACAAAATAAATATGTTCTCATTGTCCATGCTTCTTTAGGCACTGTCCACTATGTGCTTTCATGTGGAATTAAATTCTTTGATGGAGTATGCTTTCTTTTATCCGAGCAGCTTTGTCCACATGGTTGTCTTGAATTTCTCTCTCACATACTTTTTTATTTCTTCGGTGTTTGGGAATTCTTGCAAGTTGATACCTTGTTTACTCATCCATTTTTTATTTTGTTTCATCCACGTGTTTTTTTTTCTGCGTAGTTCTACTTCTGTGACCATTTTGGGTCATCGATGGTCCTCCATAATTTGTATATTTTTTAAATAACCTAATGTCCGGGTCATTGTCTTTCCCAAGGAAAAGTCCCTGTTTCGACTAATCCTTAGCAAGGAAATGCAATACAAATTAGACATTAAGACTCAAAATTTGTCTCAATGCATTAAAGAGGGTTGAGGATGTAAATTCACTTTCCTTATTAACATTGTCAGAGGTTTCGAGGTTTAATAATTTTATTTTGTGGACCTTCTTTTGCGGTTGTTAACTTGGGATATTTTGTAATTTTTAAATTATTGTTGTTTACAAAGGAAGTGGGATATTTTCTTGTGGTTGTTAACTTGGGATGTTTTGTAAATCTTAAATTATTATTGTTTACAAAGAAAGTGGCATATCCCATATAAGTTAAGGATGTTGTTCCACTATGATACTCTTTATCTATCTAAATAATCCAATTATGACTTAATTAAGTATCATAATATATCTACAATACAGTTACAATGCCTAATTAATATTTATAATCCTAATTAATATTTATAATCAATCAAATAAGGCATTTAGTTGGGTTTCAATACATATCTTGAATAAATTGAGATTCAGTTACAATCATATATATACAAATGTGGCAATTTGTGCTCAACAATAATGATGACCATGGCCAAAAATTAGGCACTGCTCAGAGACAAACGTACAAAGCATCGAGAGCACTTCATACAACTATAAAGCACCAAGAGCACTTTAAATAAGTGTGAGACCCATATAGAGAGAGTCGAGGGCATTTTAGAAAGGTGATAGTTAAGATCTAAAATAAATTGATGATTATGTTCGTGTCTTGCTCTCTTATTTCCTCACTCTAATAATTATGTATTGTGCTGCCCCTATAACCTGTGTGACAAAATTTCTTCTCCTTGTCTTATAATGGTTGTGATATTTTAAAACTTAAAGAAAATAATATGAGCTTAGGGGAAAGTGTTGAGTGTTAACACAGTTCTACAACGTTGTCTAATTATCAAACTCCTAATAGTGAAAACCATTATAGCAAAATGCCAATAAGCAATAAATTGCATAAATGAAATTAATTTTAGAAATATACAAAACCCTATGTCAAGTGCCAAAAGTGGTCCACATGAAATGTTGCCTTCATACAATGATAAATGTTGTAATAATTGTTTTATCTCTATAAAATGCTTATAAGTGTTCAATAATTTCTTTGTGAATAATTAATGTGTTTCTTAGTATTGAATGAACTACAATGCTTGTGCATATATAAATAATTGAATTCAAAGCATAATTATATTAGTGCACAAATTGACATCCAATGACTAAAAGTGAAAAAAGCAAGACAAAGGAGATGGGTGCACCTTGACTTGGTGAAAACAAAAATAAGGGCCTATGAACATTGGAGGTGTTCTAGATAGGATCCGAAAGTGTGAGGTGCACTCGGGTAGTAGAGTTTGAAATAAAAATAACTCCTAATTTAGAATGATAATTGATAGATAGATAAGTATGTTAAAATCATGTTAACTAACAACAAATAAATTACTCATGGCCATTTTTAGGGGTCTAAATTTTTCCTCGCTTTCACACATGTGCAAGAACACACTTAAAATTTGAGAAAGGATATATAAAAAGGATATAACTACATGTATGGATCTCTGAAAGAAAATTTAATGTACCTAGGAATCTACAAAATATATGTATGTATGTATGTATGTATGTATGTATTACACGTGTGATTGCCAAATAATTATAATAATTTCTAAAAGTCTAAAATACCGAAAATAAAATACCATATGATGATGAAACCAAGTCTAGACCATATTTGAATATAATGTGTGTACATCTAGAGTGAAATTTAAATAAAGTTTAAATGAATTCTATTTCACTGATAATTGAAGTCAGACACCTTACTAGACATGGGCATCCAATCTTTGTCATCATGAAAGTTTTATGTACTAAAACATATGTGATAGTTAGAGTGACAAGAATGACAAATATATAATATGTTTGTCCCCTATAATATTTGACAGGAGCACAAAAAACATAGAAAATTTTGGATATAGAAAATAATGATATTGCCCTAGGGGAAATGTTATAAAACATCACATATGATTGATAGCTATGAAATAATTATTGTTAGATATCACCCTATGGGATCATTAATCAATCTACCACAGTAATTTGATCATATCATTTATAATTTGATTAAACATGTAAATTAGTAGTAAATGAATACTAATCATTATAGATTGCCATGTTAGTAGTGTTAGCAAAATATTATTGATTACATGGTTTAGTAGAAAATATTGTTATGATGAACATAATGATTTTACTATCTATTATGGCTAGTGTTATAATGATTCTTTATTACGTTCAGTGGTGATGATTTTGTTTAACTAACAAATTTTGGGTCTTCTTATCATATAAATAGAATGTTGTAAGTCAGGGTAAGGCTACTATGTACCAAGTTCTCCATGTACTAAATAAATTTTATAGAACACTACCTATGAAATAAAGTTGTGGTTACTCTCATGTTCTTTTACATTTCATTGTGGTATGTATTTACTATCATGTATTTGATTTTCCATTTGTAGTGTAGTTTGTATAATAGAGATTATGGTGTCATTACCTTTGTGAATTCAACGTAGGCTAACATCAAGTTGAAGCTAATGTGATCATTAATTTCAAACAATGGGGAGAATAAGAAGCAGAAGGATGAACCCATAGTCGAACCCCCATTTTTAGGTGATCAAGAAATTGAGTACATGCCCTTGATAATGAATCAAGCTTGATGGCCATCACTGGTGCATATGAAGATACTTAAAACAACCCTAGGGAACACCATTATGGTTGGGGGTTTCAACATAATGTCCTTCCAAAAAATAACTAGAAAAAACTTTTGAATCCAACTATCTAATGTTCGACATTCCAACTTGTGGGAGCATATCAACCTGGCAATAAGTTATTGGATGTGTTGATGGAACAAAATATATTTATTGGAGCCCAACCATTTTTGTTAAATTTTGTAGGTATCATTGTGAAACTCCTACCATGCATTATTAGGTCACTTTTTTGTTGATAGTATCCAAAGCTAGCCATACATAGGAGAAGAACATGCTCTCCATTAAGAAAAAGATAGGGAATCTATAATAGATTTGAATAATCATGTAGTGAGTGAGGAAGAAACCTCAACAGACTCACCAAACTTACTCTAAATAAGAACACTTGGTGGATGAGAACTAAGGTATGATGTGTGAAATGATGAAGGGGTATTGTAACTATAGTCATGCTCTAAATATGACACAAACTCCCTCAATGGTCTATTATATTGGTATATGAAAGACTATGAGTGTTCCAATCATATTATAATAATGTTGACATTATGTGTATGAACAAAGAAGAAGGCTTATAAAGAGATGACTGAAAATAAAATTTGGTGATGATAATCCCTTTCAAATCATCAACATCACAATTGGCTTACCCACATGAGTTCACATAATACAAAATTAGAGATGTAAACTTCAATGACAATTTGGCCCAATGGTTTGAAAGTGATGTTTCTATGTACATATGGATCTGATATATTGATTTATATGGATTAATGGAGATGCTAAAATGTGGCATGCATCCCCTTCAGTCAATTGTATGAGTCAAGTATATTGTGTCAAATGAGTAACTTGTAGAATCAATACATTAGGTAATATGTCAACTACATTGGGATTAAGAGTTTACCCATACATTATTAGTAATAGAGGTCTTTATAAAGGAAATGAATATCATTGTAAATAATATCAAGTAAGTTGCGAGTCTTCTATTTTTTTAAAGGATATAGGAGGTGTCTGCCTTGAAGTAGAATTATGGAATTATTCTTTTTTCAATGAATAATGTATGGTGTTGTCCTAACTAATGGTATTATATTTTTAAATATATTGCATATTTGGGCATCTTGGCCCACCAATATCTACATTATATTTTGCATAATCATATTATTATATTTTTAGGTCTTACCAAATGGTATCAGAGCTTCGATTTGGGTAAATGTGTGGGTGAAACCCTAATTTAGAAAATCATAAGTACATTTTACAATTTGTTTTGATTTTTATACAATTTTTTTCTAGGGTTGGAGAAACATTCAATGATGTCATACAAAAAAAATAAATGTTTAATGATTATTTTGGAGTGAGTTATTATTATTTTAGAGTTTTTCATAAATTCATCATATCATTCACAATTCCAGGAATTATTCTACAATATTTTCACTAAAGTTATACAATCGATCAAGAAAACTACAATAAAAAAATTAGGGGTTTTTTAATCAATTTTGTGAAAGTTATTTTAGTTTTATGATTTTTCATAAATTCACTCTACTGACAACTTTACGATTTTTTATGATTCCTTAATATTTGTGGAAATCTTGAAAAATCTAGTGAGGCTAAGTTCTTTGAAATTCTGATTTTGAGGTCGATCTTAGTATAAAACCTTTTAGTCAAAGTTTAGTAAAAGGATAAATTCAAATGTACTTATCTATAGGGTCTTAATCTCAAATTTATGGTAAAAATTTGAGATCTTTTGAATACTAGTGTTCTTGAAACCTTGGTTTTTGTGGATTATGAATTTACCAAAGTTTTCATGAGAGAATTATATTGATGCTAGAGAATGGTGGCTCCAATTTAAGGAGACTATTTTCAAACAAGTTATAGGCTAGAAATTTTTACAGTTCATTTCAAGGATCATGTGTCAATATGGTATGGTTAGCTTGTTAAAGTAAGAAAGAAATTATCATGCAAAGAATTTGAACGTATCTTCTTAGATCGACAGGACATCGAATAAAAAGAGCATGAATAAGAGAAATGGGTGGAAGAAAATAATGATGATGACAATAATGAGGAAAACCATGCTGATGATGAAGATTAAAAATAATATGAACACAATGATGAGGAAGAGAAGGCTAAAAATGATGTAGAAGGAGAGGTAGAGGATAATTATGAGGGAAAAAAGAGATGGAGGATAAGTGTTCAAATAATTTAGGTCAAAATAATGATGTTTAAATATTTCAGTTTCATGGATGCATTCAAAATAAGTTTATTATGTCCATATACCCTAACAAGAAGTATAACTTAATCAACATGGATGTGGCCAAACATCTACAATTTCAAGCAAGGAATATCAAGGAGGGTTAACTAGATGGTAAGAAGATTCAATTTTTTGAAGACGTAAAGATAGCTATGGACAAAAATGTTTTGCTTTTAGATTTTTATGCTTTGGATATGGATGGTGTGGATATGGTTCTTGGATATCCTTGGTTAGAGACCTTAGAAACAATAAATATTAATATGCACATGTAGTTCATGAAGTTTTTATATAGGATAAATAAGGCCACTTTATAGGATATCACACTTGGCAAGGCACAAAGAAATTTCAAGGTAGAGCATGAGGATGAAGTTGAATATGGTGAAGAAGAGCATGAGGAAGACTCAAATGAAGAGACAATACAAGCAAATAAAAACACTTCATCTACTCAAGAGCTAAAGACACTACCAAATGAAGAAGTGGAAGAGGTAGAATAAAAGGTTGATAAGATCAAAATATTAGAAAAGGATATTAAGGTTGAAGCATACATACACCCACATCAACATGAGAGGCAACAATCATGGAGGCATGTCAGGGATTATTAGAGCATCAATCACTTTGGATACAAAGGGAATCATAGGAATAATTATTATGGATACATAGGGAATCAATGGATAAATTATTATGGATATACATGAAATTCAAAGAAGAACTACTATGGTCATGTATGGAATCAAAATAATACAAAAAAATATGGAACACGGAATTAGAGGAGGAATCATTATGCATGGACACAAAGGAGTTACAACTATGACCATGATTGGAATTAGAGTAACACAGTTGAATGGGTAAGTAAGGTTGGTGTGCTATTACATCCCACAATTGCATATGGGTGTTTGGATAATAGGGCATGGAGACAAGTGTGAATTGATTTGAAGCACACTCATTACATGGTTTCTTCTCATGTTTTAGGGGTGAAATGTGTCAAGAAGTGATGACATGATATGTACCTAGGGATATGATATATTATTGTATATGCGTTGATGGAGATGCCAATATGTGGCACACATACCCCTTAGTTTTATGGTCAAATAAATTAGTTCAAATGAGTAGCTTACAAAATTATTACATTGGGTAATGAGTCAACCTTCATTTAGATTAGGAGTTTACCCATTCGTTATTAGTAATATAGGTCTTTATAAAGTTGATGAATATCATTATAAAGTATTTAAAATAATTGTTGAGTCTTTTATTTATTATAAGGATATTGGAGGTGTCCCCCTCTAAGTAGGATTATAGAGTTATTCCTTCCTTAAAGAGTATTGTATGGTGTTGCCCTACTATAAGAGTATTAATCTATCTATGAATATATTGCATATTTGGGCATATTAGCCCACTAATATTTTATCGTGTCATGTAGATCTACATTATAATATGCATAATTATATGATTTTGTGTGGGGATATTACTACTAGTCAACATGAAGTTCATAGAGCTTACTATAGTGAATATGAACATGGGGTCTATGGAAAAAATTATACTAAAAGGTGAAGTATAGCCTATATAGTGAATATGAGCATGGGGTCTATGGATAAAATTAGACTAAAAGGTGAAGTATACCCTATTTTTAAAGTATGATTGGATCTAAATATACTCACCTTAGATGAATAGAGAGTCATGGCCCATCGTTCGATATAGGACATATCATCGTGAATAATGCATAAAATGCATAAATGTTAGACTAGGGGCAATCATGTTAAAAAGATAGAGAAGTACAAAAATGGTGAGTATTTAAAGTGCATGAATTTCAATCTAGGGTGCTTATATAAAATAATGGTTAAGGTTAAATAAATCCATAAAAATATAAACTACTTTACCTAGGCCATTTAAAATCCATGAAGTAATTTATAGCACTAAAGCATTTGGATGGTGCGATTTATTAAAAAACACTAAATATGTCTAAATTAAAATTATATGACCTTTAACCATATGGCATGAACATGATTGAATTTAAATATAAAAATAATCAAATTGATGAAATAAATACCAATAGTAACAAGTGTCATGATGTGGCTTTACTACCTGCTCTTAAGAAAAATATTTGGAGTGAAAAAGCTTTAACAAATGTCACATTCCTCATGGCTCAGACTTGGGAGTTTCTCCATGAAAGCCTTTGGGTGAGATCTTGGTGGTATAGATCATTAATTTATTAAAAGTGATAGTGGAAAATCCATCAGGCTTAGTCGACGTGGCTTAACTATTATTACTAAAATATATATGATTGTATGATTTATAACTTAGAATTAGTTGTTTGATATCATTTTTGACTGAGAGTTTTATTTTTTATTGTGATCATGGGTAGTTAATGATGAGGCCACATGATGCTCATCTTGATAATATGACTATTATGGATATTGATAGCCACGTTTATCACCTTCAAAACTATGAAGAGTTTTTCAAAAATTCACGACTTGACATGAGTGTATATAAGTAACTTTAAGATGATACCAAAGTATTAATATTTGGGGTCATGTAGATATAAATATTATTATCGACACTATAAATTGACATAATGCATTAACTTTATATAGCATAAAAGCTAGAAACCCTTTCAAGGTGTAGTTAAAATTGTCATCAACTTTTCAATAAGCAGATAACTTATAATAGTCTATAATTATTACAAAAAAATACATATAGTAATATTATTTATGAAAAAAAAAGTGGTTAAGGAATTTATCATCATGGTAATTTATTTGGATTTTAAAGAAATTCATTTTGTGTAATAAAACCATAAAGATGACATATAATAATGTATACACATGTATTTAGATTTTAAATAAATTCATTTCATGAGATAAAAACATTAAGATGATATATAATAATGCATACACATATAATATTAAGCACGATATGTAAAAAGGTTATAAAATAAAATAATCAAACACAACATCACTTCTAGACATCTATTTTAATTAAGCTAACAATTGCCTAAAAGGTGCAAGTTACACCAGAAGGAATGTGATTTTATGTTTTAATAAAGTGAGATTTTGTAAAGTGAAAGAGTGTAAATTGACATTTGTACCTCACTCAAAACCTCATGATTCTTGACCCCGTCTCACTTTTTGTCCATGAACTATTAAGAAACAATAATATTATATTTTTGGTGGAGGTAATTAGACAACTCTTAAAACTAATTATACTAAAAATGGAAAATGCTTATTTGATGGAAAACGGATCTTATATAATCTAATTTACTGATGTGGGATTCCATATGAGAATAGATATAGATACATATATTTACAAGTTTTTTCCATTCTATTTGGCTAATGTAGGATGTCATATGTAAATAGATATGGATACAAATATAATACTAAGATAAGAGATTGTTCACAAGCTTTTGAATGTTGCAAAGGTTGCTGACCAAACTATAAATATGGTTTTTGCTTCTATTATCGATGTCATGGCCAATAAAAGCATGAATATTATGAGCCTCATTCGCATTGCCATTTGTAAGACAAAAGACAAATTTAGTGAGCTTATATATTTGGGTTAGGAATATATTTCAGCTGACCATCATAATAAAAAAAATTATATTGATTTCTTGGTTTTATATACTATATTTATGTGATCACCTAAAAGTGGTGTTTAGATGCTAAGAGTGTCGCTTGAGTTATCCTACTCCTAGCTTAGCCCCAGACCTATCCTAGAGCCTTGCCACACTTTTTAAGTCATTGTGAAGATCATAGATAGTTACAGTTAGCCAAAACACAGTCTCAGGATAACTTTCTCAGATCCTAACACAGTTTGTCCAGCAGTCTACTAGGTGGACATCAGCACCACATTTGGGACACTACAGCCACATGGTGCTAGTGTACCCAACTAGGAACTATTTTCCTTTGCCTTAACTCTCTTGAATGGATACTTTTTCAAACATGTTCCTAAGCACATTTTCTTATCCACACAAGCTCCATATCTCTATAAATATAAGTCTATTTGACCTTTATTCACAAGATGGAAAATAGACGCAAAAGCCTATTAAAAAAAAAAGATAAGTAGAGCAAAATTGAGGTATTTGATCCCTATTCTCTCCTATTTTTGCATCCTACCATATATAGTAAACCTAAGCCCAAATTTCAAAGATTTCAAAGCTCAAGCACATTCAAGGCATCTAAGTCTACTCACATTCTAACATTCACTTACACTTGAATCAAGAATTAGGTGGGAGAACTACATCAGGCTTTATCCCTCTTCAGAGTCTTGGTATGCAGGCAACTCTCTTCACATCAGAGTGTTGAGGATGTCCAACCTATCCCAATAATGAACACACAATTATTGTTCATGCCATACTTGTAAGGAGGATTAGGGTTTGCACACTAAATCAGGTTTTACAGACATAACACATAGTTCTAGATTTTATGTGCACAAGAATAGGACCTGAAAACATAGGTGTAGGTGCTCCCAAAAAATAGGAACATTGTTGCAAAGGGGACACTAGCACCATTTTGAGGACACTACAACAACATGATGTTACTATCTAGCGAGAAAACAAATCCTAGAATCTTATTGATGACACTCATAATTATCCAAAACCTAGTTTTTAGAACTCAGATAATCTATGATAGTCACTTTCCAGATAAGTCTATATTTATGTTTATTTAATATTATTTTTAGAAATTCAAAGAAGGTCAAAATCTATAATAAATCAGTACTTAATTATTGCAAATTATTTGACTGATTTAGACATCTCATCCCTTTAATCTAAACATAGGATTTACATAGTTAAACCCTAAAAGGTTAATTCAATTTATTATTTAAACCAATTAAAATATAACTATAGACACTTACGACATATAAAACTAACTTTAACATAACTTTTATTGACTTCAATTTTGTTAATAACAACATATGATTTATTAGATAAAAGATTATAATGACTATCTAATGACTATTTTAGTATGTTGAATTAAATAGTGATCAACTCATAAAAAATTAAAATTAATGAATTCATACCACTAAACAAAAGTAAATATTCACTATTAAAAACTATTGACCAGACTACAGATAATTTAGTAATATAAAATTTTTAAACAACCTATGTCTAATTAATATGCCTTATTCAACAAATTTTAATAGCTCATAAATAGAAGATATGATGTGTATCTAATATGACAATAACACATACAAAGAGCCACTACATGCAACCTTTAATTCAATAAAATATAAAAAAACATTGCATGGCCATGATGTGTTTGAAAGGCATGAAATCATCAATGAAACCATGCTATGATGGAAGACTACATGTGAATAAATTGACAGTTACGATTTTATGATGAGAGTAGAATCATGTATAGAATGAAACCATACGACAAGTTTGTATAGTGATAAAGATACAAATTCTTAGTTTCTACTTTTATTATAGGGCAAATTTGAATGGCTTAACTCCAACAATGAAGGAGGGCTTGGATTAATTCATGTGTGAAGCTGAATGTTGTGTTTTAGGCAAATAATTCATTTAAGTGTTATATTTGATTCTTGATGTGACTCAAGTTGCAATCATAGGTGTTAATATAAGGTAGTCCACCCATATTTCAAAATCTAGGCATATTTGTTATGCATATTTATCAAGTTTTGTGTAAGTTGGGATTAATAAATAAGTGTGGAAACTATGTGGAGGAGTGCCAAAAAATGACATGTAGATATGATTTCAACTCGAATGGCCTCATAAATTTCTCTAAATTTAAAAACATGATGATGACAACATCTAATATTTGATGCATTTTTTAGGCTTTATCCATTTGTTCTAGAGGAGAGCACTAGTAGTGTATTGAAGAAGGTGAGGATGAATTAATTGAGGCATTCAACCTCTACGACATGAATGAAGATGGGTATATTTATTTTAAAGAGTTTCAACAAGTTTTGTGTAATTTGAGATTGATAAAGAAGGGTAGTCATTACTTATATGGAGGAGTACTAGAAAATGATTTGGATATATGATTCAAACTCAGATGACCTCCTAGACTTCTCTTAGCTTAAAAACATACTAATGATGATGGCATCAGATTATGTCAAGATTTGATGTAGTTTCAATGATCGAGGCTAATTAGGGTTTTTCAATTCTTTGTATATGTAACATATGAACATTGTTATATAAGTTATTGTATTGATATATAAGGGCAGGGTTTATTGAGAGGAAAATATGTAAAATTCACCCCATGAAACATAAACATTACTGCATATGTAAAAGAATTTCCTATATTTTAGATGGAATAATTATCTTCATTTAAAAAATTTAGTAGCTTTTTCTAAAATGTTAGGTAGTTATGTTTGAATATTCTGGGATGGGGTCTCTAAAGGAGATGGGAAGTGCCTGCACATGACCAATAGGGAGAAGGAATCACAAGGGATAGTATAGCTTCTAGTCATTGTCATTATCAACTTTTCCTTTTTTGTAAACCATAGTTCATGTCTAATGTTTATAATTCATGTAATTTCATTGGACAATGTGAATTTTTTTTCTCTAATTAAAAATAGACCAATTTCCTCAAGAAAATAGTATTTTCAGTGTACTTTAACCAATAAAAAGTTAGGAAAATTATCTTTTTCTAATTTTTGTTTTTATAAAATACAATGTAAATGAGAATATTAATGTGAAAACTTTAGAAAGAAATGAAATATTTGATAGGCACATTTTTCAAAAATAAATAAATAGGTGAAACGATTATAATAGATGCATGCATACAAAGCAGGTATTAAGAAATACATGGTGAACCACTCAAATTTTATAAAAGTAGATGTACTTTTGGGGGAAGGCAACCAATAAAAATAACTAAAAATAATAAATACAATATAAAAGAGGATTTGAAATCAAAAATGAATTCCAAACTATAAAAATAATAATAAATTATGAAACTCCAATTGTTAAAATCAAACATTATAAATTTGTATAACTCATATACTTATTTCTTATTGTTTTCCCCTTGCATTTTACCATACCACCATCAAATTTGAATAACCATTAGTGTGTTGGAGAAGAATCCATCTATATATAGTCCTTTGTGGTACTCTTTTGTTGCAACCACCATCTATTTTACCTAAAATGAGCACTGGTGCATATAACCTAATGTATAGGGTCACATTAGTGACCTAGATAGATATATAGGATCGATGTGAGGGACCCTCTATCCATATAGTTTCACTCACTCATTTATACCCTATAGATCTTTCAAGAAGGCAAAGGCTTATCTATAACAACCTTTGACCTCCCAAACATACATATGGAGGGTGACTTATAGTTGGGATAGAGTAGGCTAATTTAGGCACTACCCAACCCCATAAAGATCTATATATTCCCACACCCACCCCCTCTACCAATTCCCACATTATATATACGGGTATAGGTGGGTGTCGTTACTTCCTCTCTTGTCATAAAGTCATTTGTTACTTCCTATAGATAGGGCACCTAAAGAGATGATATTATTAGTGGGTGGAGATGCCAACATGTGGCACATATCCTTTCAATGAGTATACTATATGAAGTCGGATACATAACTTTTGATATTAATTATATTTTGAAATGAATTGGCCTATGTTGGGATTAAGAGTTTACCCATCCATTAATGGAGATAAATGTCTATATAAAAAGGGGAGTATTATTGTGAAGGATATCAAGTAAGTTGTGAGTTTTCTATACAAAGTATAATTATGGAATTATTCGTTCTTAAAAAAGTATTTTATAATATAGCCTTACCTTAAGGGTTATCACTCTATTATAAATATATTTCATATTTGGGCACCTTGGCCCACCAATATACTTTGTGTTGATCTCTAATAAATTTCATGATTATATGTGAGATTCTTAAGATTTGGTATAAGAGCTCTTTCTTAGGAAAGTGGGGTTTTTTTTACATATTGCATAACATTTTTATCCCTAGAAATGTGACTATCCTACAGAAGGTTGATCTCTTCACATATGCATCCAATTCAGATTGTTTTTTCATTGTTGAAAAGAGAACTTTGAGAGCTTTCTGCAAAGTGGTCACACTAAGGAATGAGCAGTATCAAAGGAGATATGGAAATCTGGGGTTGACCCTATGAACCTAGTTTTTGATAAATTTATAATGCGTGACCTAAAAAAAACAATCATATTTTTTATTTTGGGTGATCAAATCATGTTCTATTTTTTGCAATTAAAAGCAAATCCAGTGAGTACACTTACTTTTAAAACCATAGTTTTTGTGAATTGTGGATCATGGGGTTTCCATTTTATTTTTCTACAGATAAGGATATTAATTCTCAATAATGGTAGTTCAAATTTAAGCAGATCCATTTTCATTCAGATTTTTGGCACTTCGATTTTCTCCTTTCTCATTATGGTCATGCATTGGCATGGTATACTCAAGTGTAAAAAGAATGGAATAGTTTTTCATGGGAAAAAATGGAACATGTTTTCCTAGATAAATGGGACACAAAAAAGAAAAGCATGATATGGAGGAAAAAAGGGAGGATGAGATAGTAAAAGAATAGAAAAAGGGTTTTTGTAATAATGATGATCAAGATAAGGAAACAAAAAAGATGGAGGTTAAGGATCCAACCAATTTAGCTTCAAATATAAAAGCTTCAATATATCAATTCCATGGATGAATTTTTAAAAAAATGAGGTTATTGTATCTATAAATCCAAGCACCACTGAATATAATTTCATCACCATTGACTTAGCTAAGAAACTATAGGTTCAAGTGATTAAAATAAAGAGCACTCAATGAGAAGGTAAGAGCATTCAAATTTTTAAATATTTGAAGCTTAATATGGAAAAATATGTATTACATTTATATTTTTATACTTTGGTTATGGATGTTTTGGATATTTTTCTTAGATATCCTTGGTTAGATAGTTTGTGAACAATTAATATTAATGTACAAAAAAATCATGAAGCTTTGGTACAAGGAAAATAAGATCACTTTGTTAGATATCACACTTAATAAAGAACAACATAAGATCAAGGTCGAACATGAGGATGAATCTAAATATTTTGAAGAAGAGAATAAGGAAGATTCAAATGGTGAAATTTTTGAAGAAAAATTACAAGCAAAACAAAATAATTATTGTACTAAAGAGACAAAAGCACTAGAAAAGGAAAGGTTTGACAAGGTCAAAGTATCAGAAAATGATACTAAGGTTGAGTCATATAGACACTCACATCATCATGAAAGGCAAAAATCATGGGGGCATTTTAGGGAGTGTTAAAAAGAAAATCACTATAGATGTACATGGAATTAGAGGAGTAACTATTATGGCTATACATGGACTCAATAGAGAAAAACATGTGGAACATGGAATCATAGGAGTAATCACTATGGATATACATGGAAGCCAAGGAAGAACAAATTTAGTTATGGATTAAATGATTAGAGCTGTGTAGAAAAATCAAGAACTGGGTTCAAAGCACTATCACCAACCAAGATCACATATGGGTGCTTGGATGATCGATTATGCAGTGTTTTGAAGCACACTCACTATTTGGATTTTTCTAATGTTTTGAGGGAGAAACATGCTAAGGGGGATGGAATGTAATGTACCTATAAATATGACATTATTAGTGGTTGGAGATGCCAACATGTGGCACACATACTCTTAGTGAGTATATTGTATAGAGTCATATGGGTAACTTATGGTTTTAATGATATTAGGAAATGTGTTGGCCTACATTGGGCTCAAGAGTTTACCCATCCATTATTAGTGATACATGTCTATATAAGGAGGGAATAACATTGTAAAGGATATCAAGTAGGTTGTGAGTTTTCTATTCAAAGTATAATTATGGAGTTATTCCTTCCTAGAGGAGTATTATATGGTGTAGCCTTACCTTAATGGTTATCATTATATTATGAATATAATTCATATCTAGGCCTCTTGGCCCACCAATATATTTTATGTTTATCTCCAATACATTACATGATTATATGTGAGGTTCTTAACAAATACACATGGAGGGAAATATATAATTGGGGTAGACTAGGCTAAGTTAGGCACTACCCAACCCCATGGAGATCTATATGAGACCACACTCACCCCCCTCTACAATGCCCTCTCTATATATAAGGGCAAATGTGGATGTCATTAATTCTTTTCTTGTCCTAAAGTTATATGTTACTTCATATAAATAGGGCACTAAGGAAACTATATCTCTTTATAAACTATGTTTGGGAGGCTAAGGGCACTTGTCTATATAGGCCAACAACCCTATCTCCCTGTCTCTATATGATGGGGGGATATATGTATAGGCATCGGGATAGCCCTAGCCACTACCTTGAGTCATAGATGCAACATACCTCCCACATAGAATGTAGAGACGAGTATATGTAATATCAATTTGATTTGAAAAATAATATTTTTTAGCAATATATTCATGTAGATATCATGTATACAAGTAATTATGCACTCCCTATCAACTCCACCAATTAAATTTGAAAAATAATATTTTTTCATAAGATATTCATATAGATATCATGTATACAAGTAACTATGCTCTCCCTATCAACTCCACCAACCATGGAATTGACCAACCCAAAGCGACCAACTAGAAGGGACAAACCATGATCTCACCTTTGCATACCAACTCAAGATATGCTTCTTAGATGTTATAGATCAACTCTTAAAAAAAACCAAGGTATTTATGAAAATAGGTACTATCCAAATAACTTCAAAAATAAGATCATTTCACCTTTGTTTTCCCACTGTGATGATGCATTCAAAGCTTATCAACAACAAAAAATTGATATAGACATTCCTTTATGGCTCTAGTGTTTTATATATATATATATATATATATATATATATATATATATATATATATATATATATATAATTTAACACATTAGACACATCCATTCTTAAGTTTTCATAAATGACATGACTTTTTCATCCTAAACCTATTAAGGGATGGGGGAAAGCCCACTCTCAAGCCCCTATATATCTAGTTGGTCAAGTTAAATAGGGATCACAACTATTCTTCAATACATACAATCTCAATAGTAAATCATAAACCTAAGAAATATTGAAAAACATGAACAATTAGGACACACAATAATAATGAAATGACAAAGGAGACAAAAATCTGACACATTTCTAAGGCAAAATATCTAGAATATTAAATTGAATAGTGATCTAGAAATATTAGTGTAAATGTGTGTCAAATCTCAATTTTAAATTCTTAGAAGATGAATTTTGCACTTCATAGGTTACCATTGAATGTGCATTGGGTAGATTTGACAAACCACTAAATTTATACTACTTGTATTAATAAGTTTGTATTCAATCAACAAACATCTACATGACACTAATAAGATTTAATATTTTTCTATGTAGATATGTTGTCACATATCGTGTAATGTTGTGTGATTTAAATACATAGATATTGGGAAATTTTGTGTAATTTGTCTACTTGACCCAAATCTCCACAAATACTTGCAAGATACAAATATAAAATGTAAGGTTGGCTGACTCAGGCCCTTAAAGGAGTTACAGTTACATGTCCCACACACATTAAATCATATTCAATATAGTTTTATTATGTATGTGAGGGTAATCTTGAGTGAGGAACTTTGCCTCATCTTCCTTAAGTGAGTTCAATTTCATGAACCTTCGCATATCCTTATTTTGGTACAAAATGCAGGTGAAAATTCTTCATAAGTCCTCAAACAAAAAAATATCAGTATAAAATGTGCCTATAATTGAATTCCTCTTGATGATCCATGTACAAATATAGGTTTTAAAATTGTTGAATATGATCCTTGACTGTTCCCATTTGTCTCAATATTTTTAACTCGCTAAAATATTTTTTTTTGACACTATTATGGTAGTGCATTTGTAGCTCATCTATAAAAACTTACCAAGTAATAGTGAGGCCCTTCTTTCTCTTTTGAGTATATAACAATCTATCCAAATGAAATTCTATAGTTCCAAATACATAAATGTCATTACCATCTTTTGTGCACATTGGGTTTGATGTAGATCAAATAAATTTTCCTTTTGATTAATCTAGGTGACTAGATCCTTACATCAAACTTGTACACTTCCAATTTTGGTAGCATGTTCATTGAACTAGTATTTGAGATTTGATTATTTTGGTTAGGAGAACCAAAGTGACATGGTGGTGATTTATTGGATGGTGGCATTGTAAAAAAATGAGCCAAGAGAGTTTCTAATTTTCAATTGATGGTGATCAAGTCTCACCTCCTTACATCCATGTCCCCTTTCACCACATCTAGACTTCTTTTTTTTCCTGTTTTGCATGTTTGTCTAGAGTTGTGTAACCAACGTAAAAAACCATAGTTAAGACTTTTCAAATTCCATGTCCTACTTGCTATGTATTTTTCCTATAGTGGCTTTTTATTTTCCATGATCTCAAGTGTTTGGACCATCCATGCATGAACTATAGGGTTTAGGGTTTGAGAATATAGGGTAGAAGGTTTCAAGGCCAAAAAAATGTACCTTGGGCTTATATTGTTGTGATCATCTCACTGAGATGAATTAAATGATTGCTGATGAGAAAAAGTTTGGAGAAAAATTTAGATAATTTTATTAAATAAACCTCAAACAATACTACACTGATGAAAAAAATAAATTCTTCTTGGATCATATGTTATGTTTTTTTAATCCTTTGGCTCACAAACACTATATCTAGAAAACAAAAACTACACTACAAAACCTTGCCTAAATTGAAGCTAAGATACCACTTGTAATGAAATTAATTAGATTGATAAATATAAATCATAATAATGGATATAGATGTAAACACTATGAGTAGATTAACAACAATATAGTGTAATAATGAGAACAAAAAAGGCATATCCATACCAATAACTGACAGTATAGTAAAATACTTGATAAATAACACTGAATCACTTTGAAAGAGAAACCTCCAAAACCAAGTAATAGTAACATAATTTGTAATATATTCCTCAATTACTAACCACTACCTCTTATATATACCCTAATTAAGATATGGTTACTTCGTTGGCCTATGCTACTAACAATATGTGAAGATAGGGAACTATGACAAGATAAGATAAAAGGTGGTGTAAGCTAAATATTCACCACACATGTCCCTATAAATACTATAGGTTTAGGGTGTGGCACTGATTTACTTTTCAAGCCTAATTTTCCTTCAGGTCAGAATTCATGTTTCATCAATTCTAACTAGGTCAAGATTAGTGGTATGTAGATTCTAATCCTATTCTTCTTTGGAGTCTTTTCCTCCTTGGCTTGATTCCCTATACCTTGATTATTATGTATCACTATATCCTATGGTTGGCCTATGTGTGTATGAGTCATAATGAACCCCATATATACAAATCAACCCTAAGTCATTTGATGCCAAGAATTTTTCTATCAATCAGTTCCTATCATCTATATCTCTTACAAGTTGAGTCTCTCATGCATAATCATCAATCGTTATTAAGAGTTATGCATATTTTTCCAAGGAGACTGCACATTGAATTAATGCCAATCCACATCTTGTGCCCTCTATTTTAACTAAAAGTAGATTAGGGATAAATAACCTAAGCATAAAAGGTATAACTACAACCATGGATCTTCTGAATAAAAGATAATGTACCTAAGAATCTACAAACCTTTAGAAAAATTTACACACGTGTGAGTGTAAAATAATCATAATAAATGTTAAACATATAAATATTGAAAATAAAATGCCATTTGATGATGAAGCCATGTCTAGATTATATTTGAATATAATGCATGTACATCTATAGTGAAATATAAATAAAGTCTGAATGAAACCTAATTCACTAATAATTGAAGTTAGACATGTTACTAAACAAGAACCTCCAATCCTCATCATCACGAATGGTCTTATGTACTAAAACAAATGTGATAGTTAGAGTGACAAGAATAATAAATAAAAAATATGATTGTCCCCTATAATATTTGATAAAAGTGCACAAAACATAGCAAAAATTACATCAAGAAAATAATGATATTGTCCTTGGGGGAAATATTATAAAACATCATGTGTCATTGATAATTATGAAATAATTATTGTTAGATATCACCCTATGGCACCATGAATCAATATACTAGAGTAATTTGTGTTGAGTTGTGGAGATAAAATCTTCAACTCTTTGCAAACAGAAGGAACAGAAGGTCGCTGAGATCCAAGAGCACCGGCATCGGCAGCAGGACCGACGTCAGTTGTGACCAGTGCAGAAGGCCACCGCCGACGGCAGGGAGTCGGCCGACGTCGGCAGAACTAGGCAAGCAGGGACCGGTGTCGGTCACCTGTGTGTTCCAGAACTGTTCGTTGCACGGACAGTTAGTTAAGTGAACGAAGTGTTTGCATGTAAAGGAAAGTTAGAGTCTTGAGCTGCGAGGATAATTGTCTAAATTAAGAGTCTAAGTTATTGTTTAAGTCTGGGATCTATTTATAGACCCATTGGCATGTATTGTAATTGATATAAGATAAGGAAGGCAAGGAAGTTCCTTCTAAGTGTAAGATCATTGAGTTGCAGGTTGTTGCAAGCTCATAGGAGATCTACATGTGTGAGTATGGTCTGTTGAATTACAGGTTCATGGGAGATCAACTTGAAGTACTATAGAGTGCTTAGTGAACTGGCAGGGTTATTACTGACTAGTTGGAGAGGTGAACACCAATTCTGTTTGTGAGTTGGTTGTTGGGACCATTTTTTTTTGGTAGGAGAGTGTTGTAGAAGAATTAATGTACACTTGAGGTGTGGGAAGCCTCTGTAAGGTGGAAGAGTGTGGCGGCTCTTTATTGTATTCTTTTCTGTAAAGTGTTAATACAAGATAGTGTATTGTCTCTCATATTCTGTGCTATTGGTGAATTCTAGTTACTTGTGTTTCTGGTTATTTTCGCATTTATAATTGCTTATATTTGGTAATCATACTGTGCTCTTTCTGAGGAGCAAGATCCTAACAAAGTGGGATCAGAACAAGTGTTGTTCTTGTGATCCCCCAAGAAAGTGGTATCAGAGCTATTGGTTGGGATACTAACAGATTGGATTAGATCTGGTTAGTGTGTTTTGATTATAGGTTACTCACAGGGTTTTTGTTTGAGTGGGAGTTGAGCAATGGCAGAAGACAGTAAGCTACGAATGGAAAAGTTTAATGGCAAGAACTACCAATTATGGAGGATGCAGATTGAGGATTATCTGTATCAAAAAGATTTGTACTTACCGTTGGGTGGGGTTGTTTGCAAACCCTCGGATATGAAAGATGAAGAATGGGAGGTTCTTGATCGGAAGGCTCTGGGATCTATTAGATTAAGTCTTGCATCATCTGTGATCTCTAGCTTATCACAGTGTAAGACAACGGTGGAGTTGATGGAATCTTTGGCAAATTTATATGAAAAACCCTCAGCTTCTAATAAGGTATTTCTTATGAAGCGTTTATTTAATTTGCAAATGTTGGAAGGTGGATCTATTCATAGCCATCTTAGTGATTTCCATGGTTTGGTAAACCAGTTAAGTTCAATCAATATTGTATTTGATGATGAAATTAGAGCTTTCTTAATCTTGTGTTCATTACCTGAAAGTTGGAAAGGTTTGGTAATGGCAGTTTCTAACACTGTGTCTCCTTCAAAAGTCTTGAAAGTGGATGATGTTGTGAGTGTGATCTTGAATGAAGAGATACGCAGGAAAAGCACAGGTGAGTCATCAAGAAATGCTTTGAGTGTTGAAGGCAGAGGAAGGCAAAGAGAGAAGATAGAGCATGGGAGATCAAGGTCCAAGATAGGTAAAAGATCCAAGTCCAGGTATGGCAGAATAACCTGCTGAAAGTGTGGAAAGCAAGGGCACTTAAAGAGAGATTGTAGATCAGGTGAAGATCAGCATGAAGGACATGAAGAAAAAGCAGATGTTGCAGATTACGCTGCACGGGATGCTCTGGTATGTTCTTTGGATAAAGTAGAATCTTGGGTTTTATATTTTGGTGCCTCTTTTCATGCATCCCCACATAGGGAATTTTTTCATGAGTATGTCCAGGGAGACTTTGGAGAAATTTGTGTAGGGGATGGTAAACCTTGTCAGATTGTTGGCAAAGGGAAAGTGAAGCTGAAACTGTAGACAGGTAACACATAGGTGTTAAAGGAGGTCATGCATGTCCCAGTTCTGGAGCAGAATTTGATTTCTGTTAGAAGTTTGGGTGATGAGGGTTGCATAATAACTCTCACAGCGGACTCTTGGAAGGTTACCAAGGGTACACTTATTGTAGCTAGAGGTAAGAAAGTAGGTACGCTTTATCTATCTACTTGTATTACTGACTCTCTTTCTGGGTTATCTACTTCAGCTGTAGATTCAGAGATGTGGCTTGATAGGCTTGGTCACATAGATAAGAAGGAGATGCTTGTTCTTGAGTCAAAGGATATGCTTTCAGATTTGGAAGGTATGGATCGTGGTTTCTGTATGCAGAAGAAGAAGGTGACGTTTCTTGAGGAATCCAATGTTAGTGACAAGAACAGGAAAGCCTTGGTTTTCAAGGAGAAGGTGACGGATAGAGTTCAGCACAAGATGCAAAAGAATTCTGAATAGAGCAAGGGTGTTTTGGAGAAGGATTTGATCTAAAAAGAGCTCGCGGGAAAAATTCAGTTCTCACTAGAAAAACACAGAGGCCAACATCGACAGGAAAATTGGCGTCGGCATCCAGACAGGGACTGATGTCGGCTATGTGCAGCCCGACTTCGGTGACTCGGGGCAAATAACGACCGGCGTCGGCCAGGGGAAACCGACGTTGGCAAGGTGGCAGTCGCAGGGAACCGACATTGGTCGGCTGCAGACTGAGATGTGACCGGCATCGATCACTGAGACAAATTTTGGGTGGATAGCCAGCTGTCAAGGTGTCTCAAACGCCCATATGGAGGATTGAAGGCGTAAGTAAGTTCTTAAATTCATCATTTCCCTTCTTTACACTACTTGTTGCTCACTTATGGCATAAGACCAGGGAGTTATTGAAGAAGTAGAACAGGTAGATCCAGGAAACATTGGGAGCTTGGCATGGATGAGGATGTGATTCCTTGGAGGAGAACCAAACAGTTGTTTTGGGTAGAGTGGCCAGCTGGAAGTAAGCACTGAGAGACGAATGGATGTTCAGGATGAAGAAGAGCGGAAATGGATACGTGAGATGGAAGATCAAGGTATATGATCTTGTATGAGCTGCAGGGTAATGGAGGTTTGATCATTGTGTTTCTCTTTACCAGGTTGGATAATATTAGCTACATTATCCTATTTCTGTATGAAGTGCTTGTTGCAGGGTCACATATACAGGTATTGCTGAACTATAGGTAAAGCTAGTTCAGGGGTGTGTCATGGAGAATTTGGGAGCAGCAAGATTCTTTGGCATGAGTGTGTTCTAGAGACATAGTAGGTCATATGTTGACTTTGTTTCAGGATGATTGTGTGAGACCGGTTAGCACGCCGATGGTTGGACAGTTCTATGAACTGTGTCTTGATTCACATAATGAGGTTGAGTGCATGGTATGTACTAAACCTGAGTTTTCTCAAGCAGTGGGAGTTGTCACAAGTTGGAGCCAATCTGGGAGAGAACCATTAGAGGATAGTTCAGTGGATTCTTACAGGGACTAGCAGCAGGTGCACATGCTATGCAGGTTCAGGTTATTTTCTACATGGTTTGTAGATGTGGATGTGGCAGGTGATTTGGATAACAGGTTTTGTACCACAAGATTTGTGGTGGTTGGTCTTCAAGAGTGATCTTGAGGAGGGATACAAAGCCAAGGGAACAAACTAGACGGAGTACAGGTACAGGTTGCAGCTATTTATCTCCAAGTGGGAGATTGTTGAGTTGTGGAGCTAAAAGCTTCAACTCTTTAAAAAGAGAAGGAACAAGAGGTCGCTGAGATCCAGGAGCACCAGCATCGGCAGCAGGACCGACGTAGGTCGTGACCAGTGCAGAAGGCCATCGGCGACGGCAAGGAGTCGGCCGACGTCGGCAGAACCAGGCAAGCAAGGACCGGCGTCGGTCGCCTGTGTGTTCCAGAACTATTTGTTGCACGAACAATTAGTTAAGTGAATGAAGTGTTTGCATGTAAAGGAAAGTTAGAGTCTTGAGCTGCGAGGATAATTGTCTAAATTAAGAGTCTAAGTTATTGTTTAAGTCTGGGATCTATTTATAGACCCATTGGCATGTATTGTAATTGATATAAGATAAGGAAGGCAAGGAAGTTCCTTCTAAGTGTAAGATCATTGAGTTGCAGGTTGTTGCAAGCTCATATGAGATCTACATGTGTGAGTATGGTCTGTTGAATTGCAGGTTCATGGGAGATCAACTTGAAGTACTATAGAGTGCTTGGTGAACTGTCAGGGTTATTACTGACTAGTTGGAGAGGTGAACACCAATTCTGTTTGTGAGTTGGTTGTTGGGACCATTTTTTTTTGGTAGGAGAGTGTTGTAGAAGAATTACTATACACTTGAGGTGTGGGAAACCTCTGTAAGGTGGAAGAGTGTGGCGGCTCTTTATTGTATTCTTTTCTGTAAAGTGTTAATACAAGATAGTGTATTGTCTCTCATATTCTGTGCTATTGGTGAATTCTAGTTACTTGTGTTTCTGGTTATTTCCGCATTTATAATTGCTTATATTTGGTAATCATATTGTGCTCTTTCTGAGGAGCAAGATCCTAACAAAGTGGGATCAGAACAAGTGTTGTTCTTGTGATCCCCCAAGAAAGTGGTATCAGAGCTGTTGGTTGGGATACTAACAGATTGGATTAGATCTGGTTAGTGTGTTTTGATTATAGGTTACTCACAGGGTTTTTGTTTGAGTGGGAGTTGAGCAATGGCAGAAGACAGTAAGCTACAAATGGAAAAGTTTAATGGCAAGAACTACCAATTGTGGAGGATGCAGATTGAGGATTATCTGTATCAAAAAAATTTGTACTTACCGTTGGGTGGGGTTGTTTGCAAACCCTCGGATATGAAAGATGAAGAATGGGAGGTTCTTGATCGGAAGGCTCTGGGATCTATTAGATTAAGTCTTGCATCATCTGTGATCTCCAGCTTATCACAGTGTAAGACAACGGTGGAGTTGATGGAATCTTTGGCAAATTTATATGAAAAACCCTTAGCTTCTAATAATGTATTTCTTATGAAGCATTTATTTAATTTGCAAATGTTGGAAGGTGGATCTGTTCATAGCCATCTTAGTGATTTCCATGGTTTGGTAAACCAGTTAAGTTCAGTCAATATTGTATTTGATGATGAAATTAGAACTCTCTTAATCTTGTGTTCATTACCTGAAAGTTGGGAAGGTTTGGTAATGGCAGTTTCTAACACTGTGTCTCCTTCAAAAGTCTTGAAAGTGGATGATGTTGTGAGTGTGATCTTGAATGAAGAGATACACAGGAAAAGCACAGGTGAGTCATCAAGGAATGCTTTGAGTGTTGAAGGCAGAGGAAGGCAAAGAGAGAAGATAGAGCATGGGAGATCAAGGTCCAAGATAGGCAGAAGATCCAAGTCCAGGTATGGTAGAATAACGTGCTGGAAGTGTGGAAAGCAAGGGCACTTAAAGAGAGATTGCAGATCAGGTGAAGATCAGCATGAAGGACATGAAGAAGAAGCAGATGTTGCAGATTACGCTGCACGGGATGCTCTGGTATGTTCTTTGGATAAAGTAGAATCTTGGGTTTTAGATTCTGGTGCCTCTTTTCATGCATCCCCACATAGGGAATTTTTTCATGAGTATGTCCAAGGAGACTTTGGAGAAATTTGTGTAGGGGATGGTAAACCTTGTCAGATTGTTGGCAAAGGGAAAGTGAAGCTAAAACTGTAGACAGGTAACACATAGGTGTTAAAGGAGGTCATGCATGTCCCAGTTCTGAAGCAGAATTTGATTTCTATTAGAAGTTTGGGTGATGAGGGTTGCACAGTAACTCTCACAGCGGACTCTTGGAAGGTTACCAAGGGTACACTTGTTGTAGCTAGAGGTAAGAAAGTAGGTACGCTTTATCTATCTACTTGTATTACTGACTCTCTTTCTGGGTTATCTACTTTAGCTGTAGATTTAGAGTTGTGGCTTGATAGGCTTGGTCACATAGATAAGAAGGAGATGCTTGTTCTTGAGTCAAAGGATATGCTTTCGGATTTGGAAGGTATGGATCGTGGTTTCTGTATGTAGAAGAAGAAGGTGACGTTTCTTGAGGAATTCGATGTTAGTGACAAGAACAGGAAAGCCTTGGTTTTCAAGAAGAAGGTGACGGATAGAGTTTAGCACAAGATGCAAAAGAATTCTAAGTAGAGTAAGGGTGTTTTGGAGAAGGATTTGATATAAAAAGAGCTCGCGAGAAAAAGTCAGTTCTCACTAGAAAAACACAGAGGCCAATGTCGACAGGAAAACTGGCGTCGGCATCCAGACAGGGACTGATGTCGGCTATGTGCAACCCGACTTCGGTGACTCGGGGCAAATAACGACCGGCGTCGGCCAGGGGAAACCGACGTCGGCAAGGTGGCAGTCGCAGGGAACCGACATCGGTCGGCTGCAGACTGAGATGTGACCGGCATCGATCACTGAAACGAATTTTGGGTGGATAGCCAGCTGTCAAGGTGTCTCAAGCACCCATATGGAGGACTGAAGGCATAAGTAAGTTCTTAAATTCATCATTTCCCTTCTTTACACTACTTGTTTCTCACTTATGGCATAAGACCAGGGAGTTATTGAAGAAGTAAAAGAGGTAGATCCAGGAAACAGTGGGAGCTTGGCATGGATGAGGATGTGATTCCTTGGAGGAGAACCAAATAGTTGTTTTGGGTAGAGTGGCCAGCTGGAAGTAAGCACTGAGAGACGAATGGATGTTCAGGATGAAGAAGAGCGGAAATGGATACGTGAGATGGAAGATCAAGGTATATGATCTTGTATGAGCTGCAGGGCAATGGAGGTTTGATCATTGTGTTTCTCTTTACCAGGTTGGATAATATTAGCTACATTATCCTATTTCTGTATGATGTGCTTGTTGCAGGGTTACATATACAGGTATTGCTGAACTATAGGTAAAGCTAGTTCAGGGGTGTGTCATGGAGAATTTGGGAGCAGTAAGATTCTTTGGCATGAGTGTGTTTTAGAGACATAGTAGGTCATATGTTGACTTTGTTTCAGGATGATTGTGTGAGACCGGTTAGCACGCCGATGGTTGGACAGTTCTATGAACTGTGTCTTGATTCACATAATGAGGTTGAGTGCATGGTATGTACTAAACCTGAGTTTTCCCAAGCAGTGGAAGTTGTCACAAGTTGGAGCCAATCTGGGAGAGAACCATTAGAGGACAGTTTAGTGGATTCTTACAGGGACTAACAGCAGGTGCACATGCTATGCAGGTTCAGGTTATTTTCTACATGGTTTGTAGATGTGGATGTGGCAGGTGATTTGGATAACAGGTTTTGCACCACAAGATTTGTGGTGGTTGGTCTTCAAGAGTGATCTTGAGGAGGGATACAAAGCCAAGGGAACAAACTAGACAGAGTACAGGTACAGGTTGCAGCTGTTTATCTCCAAGTGGGAGATTATTGAGTTGTGGAGCTAAAAGCTTCAACTCTTTGCAAATAGAAGGAACAGAAGGTCACTGAGATCCAAGAGCACTAGCATCGGTAGCAGGACCGACGTCGGTCGTGACCAGTGCAGAAGGCCACCAGCGACGGCAGGGAGTCGGTCGACGTCGGCAGAACCAGGCAAGCAAGGACCGGCGTCGGTCGCCTGTGTGTTCCAGAACTATTTGTTGCATGGACAGTTAGTTAAGTGAACGAAGTGTTTGCATGTAAAGGAAAGTTAGAGTCTTGAGCTGCGAGGATAATTGTCTAAATTAAGAGTCTAAGTTATTGTTTAAGTCTGGGATCTATTTATAGACCCATTGGCATGTATTGTAATTGATATAAGATAAGGAAGGCAAGGAAGTTCCTTCTAAGTGTAAAATCATTGAGTTGCAAGTTGTTGCAAGCTCATAGGAGATCTACATGTGTGAGTATGGTCTGTTGAATTGCAGGTTCATGGGAGATCAACTTGAAGTACTATAGAGTGCTTGGTGAACTGGCAGGGTTATTACTGACTAGTTGGAGAGGTGAACACCAATTCTGTTTGTGAGTTGGTTGTTGGGACCTTTTTTTTTGGTAGGAGAGTGTTGTAGAAGAATTACTGTACACTTGAGGTGTGGGAAGCCTCTGTAAGGTGGAAGAGTGTGGCGGCTCTTTATTGTATTCTTTTCTGTAAAGTGTTAATACAAGATAGTGTATTGTCTCTCATATTCTGTGATATTGGTGAATTCTAGTTACTTGTGTTTCTGGTTATTTCTGCATTTATAATTGCTTATATTTGGTAATCATACTGTGCTCTTTCTGAGGAGCAAGATCCTAACAAAGTGGGATCAGAACAGCTGTTGTTCTTGTGATCCCCCAACAATTTGATCACATCATTTATAGTATGATAAAATAGGTAAAGTAGTAACAAATACTAATTATTGTAGAATATCATGTTAGTAATGTCATCAATGTATTATTAATTACATGGTTTAGTAAAAAATATTATTATGATGCTAATGAATTTATTGTCTATTGTGGCTGGTGTTGTAATGACACTATTTAGTATGCTCACTTGTTGATGATTTTATTTATCCAACAAATGTTGGGCCTTATTTTCATATAAATAGAATGTTACATGTCAGGGTAAGACTTCTTTGTACCAAGTCCTCCCTATACTAATTTTTTTTTATTGAGCACTACCTATGAAATAAATTTGTGGTTTCTCTCATGTTATTTTACATTGCATTGTGGTATGTATTTATTATTATGCAATTGATTTTCCTCACGCAGTGTAGTTTGTAAAACAAACATTATGGTGCCATTTCCTTTGTGAACTTAGCCTAGGCTAAGATTGAATAGAATATAACATGTCAGTCCATTTCAAATAATGGTTAGAACAAGAAGCAAAGGGATGAACCCATGGTCAAACCCCTATTTTTAGGTGATCAAGTAATTGATTATATGCTCCTCATAATGAATTTGCCCCGATAACCATCAATGGTGCATTTGAAGATACTTGGAAAAACATTATGGAACATGATTGTGGATGATGGTTTTGGTGTGAATGTCCTTCCAGAAAATAATTAAAAATGTATTTATAATATAACTATTTAATCACTCACATTCCATCTTATGGGAGTATATCAACATGTATTAATATATTGGATGTGTTGATGGGAAAAAAGGTATTTATTGGAACCCAACCTTTTTTGTTGAAATTTGTAGGTCTTATTATGTAAATTTTATGATGCATTATTGGGCCATTCTTGGTTGATAGTATCCAAATCCAACCATATATAGGAGAAGAGCCTGCTCTCCATTTAAAAAGAGGTAGGAAATATGGAATAAATTTGAATAATCATGCAGTGAGTGAGGAAGAAACCTCAAAATACTTACCAAAATTATAGTATAAATAAGAACACTTGATGGATGGGAACCAAGGTATGACTGAGTGAAATGATGAAGGGGTATTAGAATTACAGTCACACTCCAAAGATGAAAAAATACCTCAATGGTCTACTCTATTGGTACATAGAAGACTATGAAGTGTTAAAAATGGATTATAAAAACATTGAAATTATGGGTATGAACAAAGAATAATGCTCATGAATAAATATCCAAAAACAAATTTAAGTGATGCCAAGCCCTTTCAAACCATCAACGTCACAATCAACTTACCTATATGAGATCACATAATACATAGTTAGGGATGCAAAATTCATTGATAATTTGCTCCACCAGTTTGAAAGTGTAGTTGTTATGTACCTAGGAATATAATATATAAATGTATATGGGTTTATGGAGATATCTACATGTGGTACACATCTCACTTAGTTAGTTGTATGGGTCAAATGAGTAACTTGTGAAATTTATACATTGGGTAATGAGTTGGACTACATTGGGATTAGAAGTTTACCAAAACATTATTAGTAATAGAGGTCTTTATAACACAATGAACATCATTATAAAGGATATCAAGAAAGTGTTGAGTCTTCTATTTATTATAATGATATTGGAGGTGTCCCCCTTGAAGTGGAAGTGTGCATTATTCCTTTATTAAAGAGTTTTGTAAGGTGTTTCCCTATCATAAGGGTATTATTATATTTATGAATATGTTGCATATTTTAACATCTTGGCCCACCGATATCTCTTGTTTTGTGTTTACCTACATTATATTATATATAATTATATTATTATATATGTGGATCTTAATAAGTGGTATTAGATCTTCGATTTGGGCAAATGTGTGGAGGAACCCTTAATTTTGGAGAATTGCTTATATATTGCAATCCATTCCTATTTTTTATTAAAAAAAATTAATAGAGTTGGAGAATCATTCATTGACACCATAGTAAAAACATTAAGGTTTGATGATTATTTTGGAGTGAGTTATTGCTATTTTAGAGTTTTTCATAAATTTATCATATCAGCTATAATTTTAGGAATTATTCTACAAATTTTTCAATGAAGTTGTACAATCAACCAAGGAACCTAAAATAAACAATCTGGGGTTTTATAATTAGTTTTGTGTGAGTTATTATGATTTTATGGTTTTTGAAAAATTTACTCTACAAGCTATAATTATAGGATTTTTTCTCGTTTATTTATTTTTTATGAATCTTGAAAAAAAATAGTGGGGGTTGTTGAGGTATGTTCTTGTTGTTGGTGTTGTAACATAACTATTATCATTGATGTCAAGGTCAAGATGGATGTCATTAATGTCAAGGTCAAAGTTGATGTCATGCATGGTGAAGTGGTATGTGACAAGGAAGTATTATGACAAGAAAGAATTTGAAGTAAACCTATTGTCTCTCTATTGAGAAAGAATTTGAAGGCAACCTGGTAATTATTTTTAGGTTGATGATATGTCAATGTCAAGATCAAGATACAATATAAGCATACTTTTGAGCACTGGTCTTAAGGAGCATTGTCATATCATGAGCATGTGTATGAAGATGGTGGTATGGTAATATGGATACACACAAGTATGAGTGTATGTTTAAGTATGACCAACCATGCATATAAAGTGTTAAAACACTCATGAAAGTTTCAAGGTAAACCTTTAGGGGTAATGTATTAATCCTAAGCATATAAACAGACTAGTCTTAGACCTTACTGACCTAATGAGGGGTCTTGAGGTGTTATCAAGGTCTATAAAGAATGAAAATCAGTGGTAGAAAATGTGAGAATATGTTTGAAACTTATGTATAAGATATGTAAGCTTTTATATGAGATTTCAAGGCTAGTTCATGGCTTATTCATTTATATGAAGAGACCTAGTGAGAAGGCATAGGCTTGGTAGCATGATGAGGATATCAGTCTTAGGCTTGTGAGAAGAATATTATTAGTCTTTGAGAATGTTATGAGGTTTTATTACATGAGTATGAAGTGTTAAGATCAGTTCAAGTGGTTTCAAGGTATGTTCAAGGTCTAAGTGTGACTAGGAGTTTAAGGCCTAATGTGCAAAGAGACCTAATATGGCCTAATGAGGGGTCAAGTTTAGTTTCCAAGGTGATAGAGCTCATGATATCATTTTTATAGGAGTTATAGGTTGTTTCAAGTGTTTTGACCAAGTTTGAGGTCAAATACTCAAGTAGAAAGCATGAAAAGTGGGTCTTAAGGTCTCTCAAGTATTAGAATGGAGTGTTGCAGACTCGAGGACTTTCTCATGCTTTTTGGCTCATCAATCCTTTACATGGGATCCTAAGTATTTAATGGTAGTTAGGGAAGGTTCCTAGATCTATCCTCTAGGAATTAGTTTTTATAATGAGGGGTAATCCTTTATGAATGATTACTAAGAGTATAAACTAGTTTTTAGTGCCTTAAAAACCCAACAATTCCCTGATATGAAAGATATTTATATAAATGGATTAGAATGTATTAAATGACCAATTTTTATGATTTTATCATGTAGAGGACTCTCCCAAGTACCTCTAGGTGGCATTGGTATGTCAAATGAGTGAGTGGAAACTATAGGAAATCCTTTGTTTCTATGATTTTTCATGTAAGAAGCAAAGTTGACCAAGTCAAATCATGAAAGTGGATGGATTTTGAATATTGATACTTATATATTATCCCCATGGTGGTTTTTTTATCAAGTTACAAACTTAAAATATGCTAAAATGATTATAGAAGTTGACCTATCACTAAAAAGGCCTAGTGAGAAAAATAGGCAAAAGTGGGAATGAGATTAGGGATGTGTTAACATGAATTAGGGATGGATATAATTGAATTACGTTATTTTTAAATACCTATAACACATATACATACTATATATAAGTTTTTAAGAAGCTTGCCTATGGTATAAATTTGATCTCAAACTGACTTGTCTAACATAGTGAGCTCTTTGTATAATCAAGCCGTGAGATTAGTATGTAAGACCAATATTGTTATTGTACCTTATAATATATTTATTTGAATATGTTATAAGGATGATAAAGTATAATACAAACCAATTTTACGTTCATGAAAGTGATTCTATAGGTGTACTAAGTCTTGGCTTTCATGACTATGTTTTGAAGTCTTTAAATGTTCTGAGTAGTCATCTAGCAGAGATGAGTATGAGGTGATTTGTCCAGAGTTGAAGAGTTTAATGAATATTAAGTTGTTATATAGGTCTCATAAGTTTGTTTTAATTTATTTTTATTCATTATAAATTCATATGGTGTGAAAATTCAAAGGTTATTGACTATTTTAAGTATGCTTGTAATTTGGAGCGAACATATGGAAGTGGTTAGTTTGAGGTCTTTCACCCTATATGGTGAAGTCTAATAGACATGGTGATGACTTTGAGATCATGATATTTATAAATAATTTATTTTTTATATGATTGTGTGTCAAATTTGAGTGTATGCTTGAGATATTCAAATTAAACTTTCTAGTAGTGAGAAGGCCTAATTGTGAATAGGCCTAATGGTGTGGTTCAAAGAGTGAAATGAGTTGAATGGTGTTCAAGACCTAAGTTGAGATTATCATGCATATAATTAAAGTGTGTGTGAATTTTTTCATATTTTTATGGAGGATTAATATGTTTCAAGGTGGTGAAGGTAAAACGTGTGCCTTGAGAAGGCCTAATTGCATTAGATCTCCTTTAGGCCTAACGGTGGTTTTAGTCCATATGAGTGGTTTTTTATACTATGAAACATGTTTTTTTTAATCTATTCAAATGGTGATTCAATTATGGATAGGTTTGTGTCCAACCAAGGTATGTGAAATCAAGAGTCAAGTATAAGAAGGTTTAATAGGCCTAATTTGACTAGTTAGAATATTGATAAGGTGAAGGAATGAAATAAAAGTTTGGAAATCAGGTAGAGAGACATAAGAACATTATATAGGTGTGTTTAATATGTCATAAAGTTATAACAGTGATTTTATAGATGATGAACAAGGTCATATGACCTAATTCAGTCAAGAAGAGGGTTATTTGAGTGAAGAGGTCTAATATGTTGTTTGAGAAGGATAAAAGAGTGTGAAGAGTAAAATAAGGTGATAATAATAAATTGAGTGATAAATAGGTGTCTAAAGTTGATCAAATTTTTTATTTTGTTTAGTTGGTGTTGATTCATCTAGGGGGTTGGTACCTCCTTACAAGTTGGTGCTTGTTAAAGGACTAGTTGAGTTGGTGCTTGACTAGTGAGGGGTTGGTGTTCCTTATGGGGTTAGTACCTCACTAAATATTGATTAATTAGTTATAGGAATATATTCCATGATATTTTTTAGTGGTATTTATCCCACATGATGTTTTTCCACATATATATCTTATGTTTATATGTTATATGCTTATGTGGATGCTTGTTTATGCATTGGTTGATGTATATGTTTGAATGAATGCTTCATGAATGATAAGTGAAATTGAGTGATTATTTTAAGGGCATTGATTCACCCCCCCCCATCTAAATATATGTACTTCTAAAAATTGGTATCAAATTATGTCCTTTTAAGTAGGCCTAATAACCTTAAGGATATCATAAGCAAGCAAATATGGCTAGTCAAACACAAGGTGGTTTCCCTACAAGTAAGGCTTTGTTGCTCAACAGATCTAATTATGCTTTTTGGAGTGTCAAGATGAGAACATATTTTATGTATTAATGACATGATGTTTGGAAATCAATTTTGGATGGATATATTTCACCCTCTATTCCCCCTTCAGATGCAATAGGTAAGAAGGCTAGTGATAATAATTTAAAAGCAATTAATGGTATTCTCTATGGCCTATCAGAAGTAGAGCTTGTGAAGCTGATGTACTGTGTGTCTGCTAAAGAAATGTGGGACAAGTTGAAAACTATCCATGAGGGAGACTTCAAGTTCAAGTTGGCTAAATTACAAACCCATATAAGATAGTTTGAAATCTTAAGGGTGAATGAATATGATACCATTACAGCCTACCTGTTGAGGGTTGATGAAGTGGTCAACATCATAATAGTCATAGTTTAATAATTGAAAGAGTCTATTATTTTTCAAAATATTTTGAGATATATAACTCCTAAGTTTGATTCTAAAGTGTTTGTTGTTGAAGAGATGCAAGATCTAGATAAATTAAAGATGGATGGACTTCTTGGCACCCTAACAACCTATGTGATGAGGACAAGTGAAGGAAGACCTGTAAAGAAGGAAGCTACATTAAAGGTACAAAATAAGTCAAAGGAGAAAAAGACATGGGGTAAAAAATTCAAAGACAATGATGTTTATAATATTGTTGATGATGAGTTGATATTTATGTTTGCAAGAAAGTTGAAATTTGATTTAGGTAAATATAAGAGTAAGCTACCCTTCAAGTGCTTTAATTATGGAGAAATTGGACACTTTGATAACAAGTTCCCTCATAAACATAAGAAAAAGGATGATGAAGGTCATGATGATGACAAGAAGTTTTATATGTGTGATAAGAACAAGAGAAGCTTTAGAAAGTATGATGACAAGAAGAAGTTTTTTAAGAACAAAAGAAGATTTTACACCAAGGAAGACTACAACTCATCTAATGAGAGTGAGAGAAGTGATTTTGAGAGTGACCATGAAGGTTTTGATCCTAATGTCAATGAATTTCTCTTCATGGCTAAGGAAGCAAGCTATTCAAATCAAGAAGAGTCCATGTGGTTTGGAGGTACTGTTGGTGATTTAGATGAAGAAGAAGATGAGGTGGACTTTGAGGTTGAGTTGATGAATTCTCTAATAGAATTGGAGATGGTGAAGAAAAATAATAAGGTGATGAGGTATATTTTCAAATATTATAAGGATAAAATTAATTTTTTTAAAGAGAAATTGAGCAACAACTCCAAGGAAGAAGAAGAAATATTCAAACAGGTGGAGACTCAAATTGAGATTATGACTGCAAGCCTAAAGGCTAAAGTAGAATAATGTGCCAGGTATGTAACTAAAGTGGATTCCTTGAGAGCTGAGTTAGATTAGGTATCAAGTAAGGTAAATTCCTTTGTGAAGTTTGCAAAGAGTATTAATGATCTAGACAACTTCCTGAGTAGTCAAAAGACTACTAATGATAAAATAGGTCTTGGTTTCAATTGAGACCAAAATAAGTATACTAATGTGATCAAGGATAATCAAATCTTAAAGGTCAATGGTCAATCAAGGAATGACGGTGCTGGTAGAATCAAGACTAATCTTATCAGGTAGCCTAATGCTATAAGGTATGCTAATCCTTTCAATGGTTATTTTTATTCATATAACCAATTTACTCATAGAACAAGGCATTATCGAAGACCCTCAAAGAATGAATATGCATAGAAATATGAGGAGAATCATTAGTCAAGAGGTATGGGTAATGATGTGTTTCCATCAATAGTAATGGTGTCTTTCAATTGTCAAAAGGTTGGTCATATTGTAAATTTTTCTAAGCATGGATTCTCAAGTCAAAACAATAAGAGTGAAAGAAAAAATACAAGATAGTGAATGGAGACCAAAGGTAGATAAGGTGAATGATGATCAGTATGTAAGTCTAAGTGGACTATTTTCTATGGTGGAGCATAATTTAGATGTAAAGGAGTGCCAATAATTCTCCCTATTAGCTCAGGTTCTAGATGGAGTCAAGAAAAATAGGCCAAGTCAAAAAAAAAAATCAAATGAAGATTGAAAAGGTCAACCCAAAGAGGATATTCAAGCCTAAGTGGATTGTGAAGAAAGTTTAGTCTAATGAGGACATGGAGATATGAGAATCTCTTGAGTTTATGTTGTTTTAGTACCTTAGAGAAGAGGTGACTCCATTAGAATTCATGGAGGCACTTAGATAGTGATCAGAAGCATGAAGGATGATTGGTCTTAGGGGGAGCTTTGTATTCTTTGTTTCAAATCCAAAGTTCACTCAATAGTCTGTTCAAGGTATGATTACAAGAGATGGGTTACAAAGTATTTGTATGATGACTTGATCAAACCAAGTCATATTCATAATAGTGTTTGAATATCTCATGGAGATAAGGGGAGTCCATCATGATCCAAGAGTTGGTGAGTTTGTTAAGAAGATCTGTAATAGTCATGAATAAATTTGAATTATGGTTTGGTATACAAGGCCAATATGTTCATGAAGTTAGTTGGCTATGAGCCTGATCTATGTTGAGTTTTTGTCAAAGAGAGAGAATGATCTTATTTGGAGAGAAAATGTGTGTTGTTCTAGGTTCAAGGATCAAATATTTTTCAATAGATGACCCTTTGTCATTAATGTCAAAGGGGGAGAAAGTTACAGTTTGGGAGTAAGGTCAGTTTGAAGAAGATCTAACTTGGGAAGATGAGAATGATTAGCTTTGTTTGACTATTTTCCATCAATGATAAAGGGGGAGATTGTTGAGGTATGTTCATGTTTTTGGTTTGGTGGCATAAATTTTGTCATTTATGTCAAGGTCAAGATGTATGTCATTAATGTCAAGGGCAAAGTTGATGACCTGCATGGTAAAGTGGTATGTGACAAGAAATTCTTATTACAAGAAAGAATTTGAAGGTAACCTATTGTCTCTCTATTAATAGATAATTTTAAGGTAACCTAGTAATTTTTATGAGGTTGATGACATGTCAAGGTTAAGATCAAGATACAAGGTAAACATACTTTTGAGCATTAGTCTTAATGAACATTGTCATATCATAAGCATGTGTATGAAGATGGTGGTTTGGTAAGATGGATACACATAAGTATGAGTGGATCTTTAAGGATGCCCAAAAATGCATATGAAGTGTTGAAACACTCAGTAAACATTCAATGTAAACCTTCAGGGGTAAGGTCTTAAGCCTAACCATGCAACCAGACTAGTCCTAGACCCTACCTGACCTAATGAGGAGTCTTGAGGTGTTATCAAGGTCCATGAAGAATTCAATTTAGTGGTAGATCATGTGAAAATATATTTGACACTATGTAAAAATGTGTATAAGGTAGATAAGCTTTCATAGGAGCTTTCAAGGCCGTTTCATGGCTTATTCATTTGCATGAAGAGACCTAGTGAGAAGGCATAGGATTGGTAGCATGATAAGGATAATATTTTGAGGCTTATGAGAAGAAGATTGGTATTCTATGAGCATGGAATGAGCTTGTATGACATGAGTATGAATTTTTTAGAGTACTTTAAGTGGTTTCAAGGTATGTTCAAGGTCTAAGTGTGGCAATTCAAGGCCTAATGTGCAAAGAGACCTAATATGGACTAATGAGGGGTCAAGTTCAGTTTTCAAGGTGTTATTGATCATGAGAGAATTTTCAAATGAGTAATAGGTTTTTTTAAGTGTGTTGACCAAGTTTTATGTCAAATACTGAAGGATAAAACATGAAAAATGGGTCTTAAAGTCTCTCATGTACTAAAATGGAGTGTTACAAACCCAAGAAAGACTTTCTCATGCTTGTTGGCTCATCAATTATTTGTATGGGATCCTGAGTAGTTTATGGTAGTTTGGGAAGGGTCTTAGGTGTATTCCCCAGGATTTATTTTTTGTAATGAGGGGCAATCCTTTATGAATGATTGTTAAGAGTGGAAACTGGTTTTTAGTGCCTTAAACCCCTAACAATGACCTGATATGAAATATTTTGATAGAAGTGGATCATAATGTATTGTATGACCTAATTTTATTATTAGATCATGTAGATAACTATCCTAGGTACCTCCATGTGGAGTTGGTTTGTCAGATGAGTGAGTAGAAGTTATAAGAAATCCTTTTTTTCTTAGATTTTTATGTAGTAGGTAAGGTTGACCAAGTCAAAGCATGAAAGTAGAGGAAGGTTAAAGATTGAGACTTATATATTATGATCATGGTGGTTTTATAGTAATTTATAAACTTAAAATATGCTAAATTTGTTATGGAAGTTGGCCCATCGCTAAAAAGGCCTAGTGATAAAGACACAGAAAAATAGGCAAAAGTGGGAATGTGATTAAGGATGTGTTTCCATGGATTAGGGATGGATAAAATTGCATTGGGTTATTTTTTAAGACTTATAACACATATCCATAATGGATATAAGTTTTGAAGAAGCTTGTGTATAGTAGAAAGTTGATCTCAAACTAACTTGTCTAACATAGTGAGATCTGTGCACAATGAAGCCATGAGATTGGCCTATAAGACCAATATTGATATTAGACCTTATAATATATTTATTTAAAGATGTTATAAGGATTTTTAATTATTATAAAAACCCATTGGAAGTTCATAAAATTGATTCTATATGTGTACTTAGTCTTTGTTTTTATGACTATGTTTTGAAGTCTTTAACTGTTTTGAGTAGTCATCTAACAAAGATGATTTGTACAAATTTGAAGAGTATAATGCATATGAATTTGTTATATAGGTCTCATAAGTTAATTTTAATTTATTTTTATTCACTTTAAATCCTTATGAAGGTGTGAAAAGTCAAAGGTTCTTGACTGGTTTTTGAGGTCTATTTGTAGTTCTGAGTGAGCATATATAAGTGATCAGTTTGAGGTCTTTTGCCCTATATGGTGGAGTCGAATGGACATGGTGATTACTATAAGGACATGATATTTTTTAATAAGTTATTTTTTTATATTGTTATGTGTAAAATTTGAGTATATGCTTTAGATATTCAAAATAAACTTTATGGCAGTGAGAAGGCCTAATTGTGAATATGCCTAATGGTGTGGTTTAAAGAGTGAAATGAGATAAATGGTGTTAGGTACCTAAGTTGAGATCATAATGGGTATAATTGAATTTATTTTTAAGTTTTTCATCTATTTATGGAGGCTCAATATGTTTCAAGGTGGTCAAGGTGAAACATGTGCCTTGAGAAGGCGTAATTACATTAGGTCTCCTTTAGGCGTAATGGTGGTTTTAGTCCTTATGAGTCATGACTGAATTATGTAGTGGTTTTTTCTCATATGAAACATGTTTTTTAATATATTCCAAGGGATATATAATTATTTATAGGTTTTTGTCTAACCAAGGTATGTGAAATCAAGAGTAAAGTATAAGAAGGTCTAATATGCCTAATTTTACTAGTTATAATATTGATAAGGTGAACGAATGAAATAAAAGTTTGGAAACCAGGTAGAGGGATATAATACCATAAGATAGGTGTGTTGAATATGTCATGAAGTTATAATAGTGAATTTATAAATGATAATCAAGGTCATATGACATTATTTAGTCAAGTAGAGGGTTAGTTGAGTGAAGAGGCCTAATATGTTGTTTGAGAAGGATAGAAGAGTGTGAAGAGTAATAGAAGGTTATAATCATAAATTGAGTAATAAACAAGTGTCTAAAGGTGATAAAAAGTTCTAGGTGGCTGAGTTGGTGTTGATTCACCTAGGGGGTTGGTGCCTTCTTACAAGTTGGTGCGTGTTAAAAGACTAGTTGAGTTGGTGTTTGACTAGTGAGGAGTTTGTGCCTCACTAAATCTTGATTCATTGCTTATAGGACTATATTTCAAGCTTTTTTGAAATGGGTTTTATCTCCAATGAGGGTTTATCACATATATCTTGTGTTCATATGTTATATGTTTATGTGGATGCTTGTTTATGCATTGGTTGATGTATGTGTTTGAATGAATGCTTCATGAATAATAAGTGAAATTGAATAATTATTTTAAGGGCACTAATTCACCCCCCCTACTCCCCCATTATTATATATACTTATAATATGGGTATGCGTTTGAATTTTTGGTTTTTATTCTGGTATTAATCCAAAACTATTTGGTCAAAGTTTAGTCAAATGATAAATTCAAATCTACATATCTAGATGGTTTTATTCTCATATTTGTGGTATAATTTGACATATTTTGACTACAAGTGTTCTTGAATCCCTAGTTTTTGTGGATCATGAGTTTACCAAAGTTCTCAGGAGAGGATAATAGTGATATTAAATAATGGTGGCTAGAGACTTATTTTCAAACAAGATGGTAGCTAATAAGTTTTATACTTTCATCTCACATGTCTTATGTCAATATGGTATGGTGAGCTTGTCAAAGTAAGAAATAAATTATCACAAAAATAAATGGAACATGTCTTCTTATATCAATAGGATATCAAATAAAAAGAGAATGAAGAAGATAAATAAGAGGAAGAAAATAATTATGATGATAATAACAAGGAATACCATGGAAATGATGAAGATGAAAAACAACATGAACATAATAATGATGAGGAGGAGACTAAAAATGATTAGGAGAGGTAGAGGATCATGATGAGCCAAAAGGAGAGATGGAGAATAAGGGTTAAAATAGTTTGAATAAAAATATAGATGCTTTAATATTTTAGTTTCATATATGCATTCAAAATAAGAAGGTCATTGTGTCCACACACCCTAACAACAAGTATAACTTCATGAACATGGATGTGGGCCAACATCTACAAATTTATGAAAATAAGATCAAAAAGGCTCAAGTAGATGGTAATAATATTCAAGTTTTTTAATATTTGAAGATCACTATGGAAAAATATGTTTTGCATTCATATTTTTATGCATTGATTATGGATGGTGTGGATATGGTTCTTAGATACCCTTGGTTAGAGACTTTGGAAATAATAAATATTAAGGTGCATAGGTTGTTCATGAAGTTTTGGTAAAAGATAAACAAGGTCATTTTAAATGATATCACACTTAGAATGGTACAAAAAAACTTCAAGGTAAGACATGAGGATGTATTTGAATATGGTAAATAAGAGCATAAAAAAGACTCAAACGAAGAAAAAGATGAAGGAATAGTAGAACCGAAGAAAAACAATTCATCTACTCAAGAGACAAAGGCACTAAAAATGAAAAATTGGAATAGGTAGAATAAAAGTTTGATAAGGTCATAGTATCATAAAAATATATTAAGTTTGAAGCATACAGACATTCCCATCATCATGAAAGGTAACAATCATGGAGGCATGTCACATATTGTTAAAATATTAATCGCTTTGGCTATAGAGGGAATCATATGAATAATCATTATAGATACATAGGGAATCAATGAACTAATCATTATGGATATACATTGAAGATAAATAACTACTATGATCATATATGGAATCAAAAAATTGCAACAAAATATGGAACATGGAACTAAAGGAGGAATCATTACACATAAACATGAAGGAGGTAAAACTATGATCATGATCAAAATCAAAGTAGCATAATGGAATGGGGAAGAAATGTTTACATGTTATCACTATCAAAGTGATCCAAAATCAAGGATTAGTCTAGATAGGATCAAATGCATGAATAAACCCCTATATGGAGTAGTGAAATCCAAAAAAATGACTAAAAAGGATGAAGCTTGTCCTCACAAAAAATAAATTATATTAGAAATATTAGCCATAAAAGCTTTAGGAAGGTACATTATATAGTTGAAAGATAAACATGTTCTCACATCCTCATGAATGTGGGATTATCTTTGACTAATGACCTAAAAATACACCTAAGCAAGATAACTAAACATGTGTAGGGAAAAATCATTAAATGAAATAAAAAATTGCATTAACACCCCCTGTAAGTGTAGCTTAAGTGGGTAGTGGAATTGGGTCTTGACATAAAATCTTGATGAGGTACCTAGTATATATAAATACCCCCTAGAGGAAGATGTTAGATTTTCCTGAACCCCAAGAAAATCCCACAAATGAAAATACTTGCTCTCAATGAAGGGTTTGCCAAATAAATCAATAATTGGTTCCATTATTTGAATGTAATAGACATTAATGAATTGATCATGGATGAGCTCCCAAATGAAATTGATGTAGGACTATATTCTTGAAGAATTAGATTGTGTTTTTTTGTCATAGAAGATGATTGTTGGTCATAAAAACTAGATGTCAAACTCGATGAGAATCCCTAAAGCCAAATAGCCTCAATGGTAACATTAACAAATTCTTTGTATTCGGCCTCTATATAAGATAAAGTAACATCATTTTACTTCTTGCTTGACTAACTAATTAGACCTAAACTAAGGGAGAAACTATAACCTGAAGTAGACTTACAATTATGAATATTGATAGCCTAATCAAAATCTATATAACCAATCAATTCAGCATCAATTCCCACTCCATAGTGAATCTTAAAATAATGAGTGCCCTGAACGTAGTGGAGAATCTACTTTGTTAATTTCCATTTCAACTCATGTGGTTCCTGTATAAATCTAGAGATCATGTCCACTACATAAGAAATGTTAGATCTAATATATGTAAGGTAGATGAGACTACTAACAAGTTATCGATACAATGTAACATCAACCAAAGGAGATGGAAAATCAACCTCAAGCATCACACTAGATAGAAAGAGAGTTGGAGCTAGATTATATTCAGCCATGTTAAACCATGCAATCAATTCAAGAACATACTTGGATTGTGAAATAGTGATCCCAGAGTCAGACTGAGAAATTTAAATCCTAAGAAAGTAATGAAATAAGCCCAAGTCAATCATTGAGAACCTGTCAAAAAAAAAAAATCATTGTTACAATGGTGGATAAAAAACTCCTTGTGATCAATAGGTCATACATGTAGATAACTATAATTAATAGTGAATCATCCTACAATAAGATGTAGACATTTGGATTAGAATGGCATTTGATGAACCTAATTGAAATTATAAAGGAGTCCATCTTGGTATACCAAGCTCGAGGAGCTTGTTTGAGGCCATAGATAGATTTTTGAAGTTTGAAAACTAAGGAAAAATATTCCATAAATATTTATGGTTGATCCATATATATTTTCTCTTTGAGGTCATCATAAAGAAAGGCACTCTTCATATCCATCTAATAAACATGCCAGTGATGTGTTATGTCTATAATTAGAGTGAGTCAAATTGAGTTCATTTTGGAAATTAGGGTGAATGTCTTGGTATAATCAATGCCAAGTACCTGATAAAAACCCTTTGCTACCAAACATGATTTTAAATTTTCTACAGACCCATCTAATAAATTTTTTATTTGGTATACCCACCTATATCAAATTTTTTTTATTTCCTTAGGAAGAAGGACTAAATCCCAAGTGTTTATCCTCAAAAAGGAACCATATTCCTCTTCTAAAAATAGTATCCCACTCATGTGTGCCTAATTCTTCATGAAATGATTGTGGATTGGAAGTAGATGCAATGAATTCATGTGGAGCATTATAGAATTATGAATGGGTTCGCCTTGTGTCTAATGGTTCTCTTACCCAATGACCAATACTTGAAGTTTTTGTCTAGCTCAAAGAAGACCAATTTTTAGAGAGTCAAGAGGAAATTCCTCATCCTCTAAAGATATTATAGAAGGAGGAGGTGAATCCCCATCACTACTCTTATCATCAAAACTATAAGAAGAATTTGGATCATTAAGAAGCTAATCAGGTAGATCTAAATGAACATAATTGGCACCAAATCCCAATACATCCAAAGAAGAGGGAGAAGTGTCGAGTGTGGAATATGAAAGACTCTCTTGAAAACAAACATTCCTCTCAACAAAAAACTCATGAGTGGTGGAATGAAGAAGCCTGTATCCCTTAACACCCTCATTCTATCCAATGAAGATGTGAGGTTGATTCTAAGGTTGCATTATCTTAGATTTTTATTTGAAATGCAACCCATAAAAAGATATCTAAAAACTTTGAAGTGTTTTATTGTGGGTTTCTGACTATTTCATGCTTCAAAATGAGTGATCCCTTAAATATTTTTTTAGGAACACAATTTTGGATATAATAAGTATAATTGATGGCCTCGATCCAATACCGAGGTGCAAGAGTCTTGGAGTGTAGTATACAATTGACCATTTCCTTCAAGGACATGTTTTTGTGCTCTAAAACACCATTTTATTGAGGATTATATGGAATTATATTTTATAGTTCAATCCCATATGAAATGTATACTTTTTCAAAATGGCTATTAACATACTCATCACCATTATCAATATGCAAAATATTGATAGATTTACCTAACTATTTTTATAAAAGCACCTTATAGACCTAAAATTGATCAAAGACCTTTGATTTTTAATTATAAATTATATGAATATGTTTATAGATTTTCCCTATGTCTAGGTTTCCTATAGGACATTTGGGACTCATTTTAGCCCATTTTCAATATGTTTTGTATGCTTTTCAAAGGGAAATATTCCTCATTTTATGTACTAAATTTATGTTGAATTTTAGTTGGCTATAAGGATTAGGCAGTCCTTCATTGGACCCCTTACCTTGATTGCATCAAATTATATTAGAGTCAATTGAAATTTTGAGTAAATGAAGAGATAAAGAAGGAATAATTTGTCCTTAATGAGATGTGATGATAATAATATGTAGATATAACTTGAATGTGAGGTAATTCACATGTGAAAGATAAGTTTTTTCTCCATTGTATGTAGATGGGTAAAGACCAAAGAATTTAATAAATGGATCAATGAAGAGTCAAGAGAGAAAGGAGTGATCCCAAGTCATAGTTATTAGTAGTAGATAATATGTTATAAGACATGGTGTCTAGATTATATGTTTTTTCAAGAAAACCATGAAGAAAATAAAATATACCATAAAAAATGAGAATGAAATCCCAAATATGAAGCATCTTGGAATTTAGGAAGAGAGAGCCTAGAAAATTTAATGATGTAGATGTTGAAGATAGAGAAATACTTTGTGGTGAAAAATATTGGAGAACCCAAGAGGGTAAAGGCAACAAGCTAAAAAATTTGTGGCAGTATAGTTATGTATTTGAAAAGATCCAACAAAAGAGACTAGAAATGGGTAAAGATGAGGTAAAATAGTGGAAACACATGATGTACAAGTTAATGCACCCCAATCTAAATGGTTGATAAATATTTATGATTTTAGGTTAAAAATCATAGTTAACATATGAACAACCCAAATTTATTTTCATGATATATAAAGAGAAGGAAAGATGTGAACAACCTATAAAATAAAAAATTATCATGGATGAGGATTGGAGGTAATAATTTTTTAGTCTTAAAATGAGAATCAGTATAATATTTATACTATAAAGGAAGGATGGAATTTGGAGGTCATAACAAAACCAAGATTGTTTATGAGGAAGTAATAAAGATAGAGTTGTTTATAATAGCCTTCGAGACAAATAAAGTGTGAGTCAAAATGTTACATTAAAAAACATTGTAAAGGATTGAATTTGTAGTAGAAGCATGTATTTTAGAGGGCATAAAGGTGGAGGTGAAGGAAATTCAAGTGAATGCACATGAAGAGTATTTTGAGGAAGCATTTAATGAATAATAAGATTTTTTTCTAATAGATGTTCCATTAGAGAAGATGTGGATTGGAATGTTTGACTCTCATAATGCCTTATGTGTTAGGTTTTCTGTATGTAATAATGAGAAATAAGTCTAGAAATTAAGATGAATAGGATCTTATGATTATTATGAACTTGAAAGAGTAAAAGACACAAGATGTGTACAATAATTAGATTGCAATGGTAGAGGATTATCTTCAATTTTACATAAAGTCAATGGAGAATGAACACATGATGGTTTCAACCAAAGGATTCCCTTAATAGGATGTACAAGTGGGAATTCATTTGTATCTCAATAGTTAGAGGTGGAATAAAGGACATTCATAAAGGAAATTGGAAGGTATTTTGATAATAATATTGATACTTTCTCCATTGAGAAGAGATGGGTAGAGAATGGTATGCATTCATTCTCCATCTTAAGAGATGACTAGGTTGTGAAGTTGTAGAAGGCTAAGCCCAAAATAAGTTTTATAGGTTGATTGAAAGATCACTGGGAAAACAAGGAAAATTTAAGAATGTCACCAATTTGACATGAAGGCAAATAATGAGGTAGAGATGGTGGATGTCTTCCTACAAAATAAATTAGAGGATGCACAAGTTGTTGCATATGTGGGACCAACATACATACAATTTTAAGAGGATACTCTCATGAGTCAAAGGTTGCAAATGAGAGGATTTTATTATGATAATTAATTATTTTCATATGATAAAAAGGTGAAATTTTATTTACACATGACATGCACATGATGCCAAGGATGATGATAAGAGAAATAAGTATACTAATCATGTGGATCTTAGGTAGAGGTAATTGATTATAAGTCCAATAGTGTACTAGTAAAATAACATAGAGAACAAGAGTATGAGTAAAACTTGGTGGAGGTGGGTAGTTATTCATGGGTAGAAACATACAAGAGGATGGGAAAGGAGGATAATTAAAGCTAATCAGAGAGAAGGCAAAATATCATATAGGACTTGGCTATAAACTATTAAATAATATAAAACAAAACATTCAAATGTACCTGATATGGTGGAAGGGCATGTCAGGGCTAATTAACAATTCAAAGGGATGGTTTTATCATCCAACTCAAAACTTTTAGTACTTTAGTCACAAAATCATACTTGGGGTGTTTGATGCACGAGCATCCTTAGTAGTAGCAAAAATATTGCATTGTGAAAAAGAATTAAGTTTATGATGTTATTTCTAATGATGGTAATCAATACAAATTCCTTTTGAAATCATGAAGCTATTGAGTTATTCAAGTATATGGGAAAATCTTGAAGTCAAACATACTCCATCATTTGGCCTACCTTGATTTAATTTCACATGTGGGTTTGGGTGAAGTCGATAAAAGGTTCTAATATAATTTTAATCACAATATTTTAATCACTTTAGGTAATCCATGAAGCCATTAATTGGGAACCTTTTCTAGGCATTTTGTCAAACACTTAACATAGACAAGTCAAGGTTGGAGAACATGGACTATTTCCAAATCATTTTGGAGCATACTCCAAGCAGGGATTTGATGGATAATGTGTGTCAATCATAAAAACTTGAATTCATTCCACACCCAACCAGTTTTGGAGTCGTTTTGACCAAAATATTATTTTCAAGCATCATTTTATTTTTGAGTAAATAACCATGTCTCAAAAAATATAAGAGCATCACCCATGATGCATGAAATGTCCAACACATGTTCAAACATAGCAAACTTGATTTGGAATCATTAAGGATGTGTAAAATGTGTTTTGAGCATATGCATATTACTTTTGTGTAAAGAGGCAAAGAGAAAAAATATGGGAAAAAGAGTGAGAGGGAAAGATAAGGATGAAAAATGCCCCAAAAACCTCAATGATGATGTTTGAATTCCAAAACCACAACTCATATTAAAACCAAAAAAAAGTGTTTTTACATAGAAAATAAAAAAAATGTTATTTATTAACAGGGGAAGGGGCATGAAGGTTGGAGAGATTTGGAGCATTTCATATAATGACCAAGATACTAATACAAATATATTATCACAAATAGCATGGAGATATTGAAAAAAATTAGGTTTGACTCTCCTCTACATACATTTTTTAGTATAATAGGGGTATCTTTGCAAGGTAGGGGTTAAGAAACTCAAGGTCATTTCAAAAAAAATAGAGACCAAATTTGATCTATGTTTTTCAATTAAATGAAGGATCCATCATCAGATTTTGAATAACAATTTTCCTTGTACGATATTTTAGTGCTTTAAAATAAGGTTAATTATTTTACAAAATGCCTCTTTAATTATTTAGAATAGTTTAGACTGTGGATAAATGTTGATAACATAAATATGCATTAGTTATTTATTTTGTATGAAAAAGGAACCTTCATAATATTGTGATGTGTGTATTAAATTAATCATGATTGGATATGTGCCTGATGGGTTATAAAGGTCATATTGTATGTAATTTTCAATATTTGTTTAGTTATAACCCAAGGATTGTCTAGTTAAATGTGTTGTTAGGTTGCTTGTGTCTAGGTTACTTGAAGGACATTTGAGACTCATTTCAGTACATGTTCATTTATTTTTTAATCATTTATTGTATACATATAAAATTAATTATCAAGTGCTTGACAATATTTTATTCTTAGCATCTTTATCCTACTTGATCTATTCACCATTTTGTTGACTCTCAATCTATAAGAGAGACTTCATTATCTTGAAAACACTATAAATATCATACAAACATCCCTATTTTAGCCAATTATATCCCTTTTATATCTAAAATCTCTTTTTAAACATGTCCCATAGTCGTTGGTCCTCTAAGACAAGTCCATGGTAGGTCAAATATGAAAGCATTGTAGCCTTGTCCCCCGCACTCTAACGGTTACTTTTTATAATTGATACATTTCACAATGGCTCTCTTGTTTATCTTGTAAATTCAATTTGCCCAAATATTCAAAATATTCCCCTATAAAATAACATTAATGCATTCACTTTAACCCCTAACAAAATCTGATTTCAAATCACTACTCATTAAGTAAAAGGGCACTATTTATTCCAATTCCAATTCTGATGCATTATAAAAGCTATAGGACAAGTGTGAATGTTATTTATTTCAGGTCAAGGGAATCCATTGTCAAGAATTTAAATCAATATTCTAGATATATTCATATAGTTTCACTCATAGATCACACAATCAACCTAGGAGGGAGAACTACATCAGCCTAAGACCCATTTGGGATATGTAGGCAACACTCAGACTATGTGAGGTTTTCTAAGAATAACTCAAATATTACCCAACCCTATTCCCCCCTTTGCATTTAATCTCTATCTTATTTGTTTTTTTATTAATGAGTGTTTTTTTTATAGGTATTCTACACATCAACTTGATACATAAAATTAATAAGCAAACCCTCATATACTATCGCACATACCCAAGTCAATAAATCAGGCACACAGTCAACTAGGATGTGATCACAATCATCAAACAAGGTTGTAGTGTGTCCTTGTGCTCCTCCTATATAAATTTATGAGCACATAATCAGTTGTTGAATTCATTCATGACATAATACACAAGTCCTTGCAAACTAGTTTTAGTCACAATCAGCCAAAACAATTAGAATTAAATTTGTTAAAGGGAGATTTGCATATCTATAGCCCATTTTACTATTTTTATCAAATTTCAAATTTTATAAAATTGTATATCATATTGTATATTAATATCAGACCTATATATTCCAACATTTCTATTGTAATAGTTTAATATCTATTAGTTTGGATTTGTAGACACCTTACTTTGACCACCTTAATTCTATCATCATAACTAACTCATACCAACACTACCATGTTAATTAATTAATTATGCCATATTAATTATTTAATCCCACTAATTATACCCCATGTATAATTGGTTAATTGATCATTATTAATTATTTAATTAATTCATAACTAATTCCATGCATACATACCTAATATAAATAAATAAAAAATACTGATTATCCTCACCCATGTCAAACTCCATGTCATCCCTCAATCAACTCCTTGATAAAAATGGAAACTTAGTCCACTCATCAATCCATGCAATCAGTTAACCCTTTGATTTATGTTTGCACATCAAATATATAAGCAACCAATAAAATAAAAAATAAAATAAATCAAAACATGCAAGCTTTAGATCAAGTGAGTTAATCTCATCTATCCAAACTCAAAGTTTCCAAATATAATCAAGTTAATATTTGTCATTCATCCTCCCATCCAAAAATATATTAATTAACCCTTCATCCTTCATTCTCACATATTTTCCAGTGTGTGAAATTTTATATCAGTCTGAATATGTCATCTTTACAATCAAGAAATCACATGTACATGATGATACAATCTTGCATAATCCTTTGAGCAACCATTATCTATCGATATCATGAGAAAATCCACTTATCAAGGGAGATTTTTGCTTAGTAAGTGAAAGTTTCATTTTTCTCCTTTATTTTGTTTAGTTTGAGGTTGTGTTTGATTTAGAGTAGGAGCTTAGTATTGTTCTTAGTTTCTTTCAAAACTCTAGATTTTCTTGCATACATTTTTGGCATGCATGGTGGGACTTACACATATTCATTTGATTATATATGTTATTTTTAGGCTTTTGTTTCCATTTTCCTAGGTACTAACATTATTTATGTGTTTTAGTGTTTTTACTCTTGGTAACAACATTTTTTATTTGAAGATTGGCATTTATGTATTTTGTGCAGGTCCTATATAGTCCTTGGTGTTTTTATATTGAATTTTGGAATTTGTGTGTGGAAATTTATCATTTTTGTCTATTTTTGGTATTTTTGTGTTTTGTGCAAGTCCCATACATGTTTTGTCATTTATGTGCTCAATTTTGGTGGTTTTTTGCTAAGGTTTGGTGTTCTTATGTCAGTCTCTAGTATTTTTGTGTTTTTTACAAGTCCCAAATAGGCTTTGGGATTTATGTGCTAAATTTTGGTATTTTTATACTAAATTTTGACATTTCTATTTATGTCACCAGCATTTATGTTCTGATCATCAATATTTTTTCTCTATATTTTAATTTTTTTGTTCCCATTTTTCTACTTTTAGGGAAAATCATGTCATAAAGACTTAAACTTCAAAACTATTAACTTGTTTTGTGTAGCTTAGCTGAAAAAAGGCCTAAAATTAGGGAAATTGAACATAATTATTAAATCATAAATTAAAGAATAAAAAACATTTTTATATTTATGTTTTGATGGTATGTATGTGTGGCCTAAACCCGTATATGCTCTTTCCTCATGCCACAAGATGATATTGGAAATCATAAATGTTTTAGTCACTTGTGTCTCCATAGGTCAACCTAAGTATGTTATTTCCTCATGTCATAAGGTGATCTTAGAAATAAGAATCAGTTTGGACATATTTTTCTTTTTCAGGGTTCTAGTGACTTTGATTTCATCACCAAGACTAGGTAAAATCTATTTTTTGATAGACTATAAATATTTATTAGAGTGGTTATTGTCATTGGCTAATGATACATTTAATTTTACTTGGTTTTTTGTGAACTGAGGTGGTTAACCACTAGTACGTAGGCCTTCAAAAAACCCCTTGTACTACATAGTTGGGTCTCATATATGACAAGGTATATTTATGACTCCCCTTGAGATATTTTAAAAACCTAGTTTAGGATCCATCTAATTGCAATCACATAGTGGTATTGGTAAAACAACATTCCCCAAGATTACCCACATTGTGCCTTTGAGGAATATTTGTGGGCCATTATTCATTTGTACTCCCACTTGAATAACATAGGGTGTTATTGTGTGTGTGTCATTACTTCCCCCTTTTGTAAAACCAGCCCAAAGCAAACCCTAATAAAATCAATGACACTTGAAATGAGATATCAAACTAGACAAAAGCAATACCCTAGTACTAAAAATCCTAATTAGAATCCTTTCCTTTTTGGTGTAACTTCTAATCAAAACTGAGATCAAGATGATGATAATGATAGCCTTACAAACTATAATGAGTACATTGATGGTGTCAATTATTTGTTTAAAACATAACAAGGTAGATCCCAAGTAGATCAATTCTTTTTGAAAATAAATATAAAATCCTCATGCAACTCTATAAATAGAAGCTAAGTTTCCTTAATATCACAATCCTAAAAAATTGAGTAACATAATAAGTAGGAAACATCAAACCCCTCCAAATCAAGAACATGCTACTTCTATCAATCCCATTGGCTAAATAAATCAAATCTAGAATCAACCAGTGAAAACCCCAATCCAAATTTGTTTCATGTCAACCTTGGCAATGGAAAAATAATTATAGCACAATAAGACCCTCAAGATCAAAATCAATTAGTATTTTAAAAACTTAAAAACTAATTCAATATTTGGACAACATAGCCTCCCATGTAATTCCTTCAATATCAAAACCTTCAAATCACCATCAACAATCCAATAATCAACAATCTAATACCAATCAAGTTGTTGAGTCACCAAAACCTAGCTTCATCCTACACCCATAATCACCACTCAAGGGTACTTTATTTTCCCAATATTGGAAAGATATGAAGGATTATCTCCAAGGATTATAGTATGGAAGCCATAATTAGAACAAAAAATACAAATTTTAAGAGTTGTGCCCATATCCCTTTGACATAGAAATGGTACAAATACCCTTTCCTCCTTACTTTTAACCACCAAATTTTTAAAAATACAAACGAAAATGTGATCCAAGATAACATGTAAAATACTTCTTCATGTCATTCTAACAGGTTGCATATAATGACAATTACTTAATAAGATTATTCCCTCAAATTCTAGGAGGCCAAGCCTTACATCTTCCTAAGGGATCCATTACAACCTTTGTTTATTTATCTAAAATATTTTTCAAACATTTATCCTACAACATTAAACATGAAGTTACAATGATGGACTTATGTAACACCAAATAAATAAATGGATAGATTTTGTCTTCTTTCATAAAAAATGGATAAGCTTAGCTAGTAGGTTCCCTTGGTCAATCTAAGAGAAACAACTGGTTAGAATTTTTATCACCAACCACAATCAAGAAATGGGCTTTCATATACAAGTTCATTGTGTTACTACCTTTGATGAAATTATTGAAAATGGACTTCAAAACAAGAAATCCCTTATTACTAAAGGCTTCGTGAAACTTTTCCATAAGTATAATCATGTTCAAACAGAACCAAGAAAACTTAAATTCTTTAACAAAATATAAAAATGTTTATAGTGATGAAGTTATTGATTCAAAACACATTCAAGGTGTTCAAATTACTTTCAAAATTACCTTTCCTAAGGGGTAACCAAAACACGAGATCAAAATAAGGCACTATACTCTTTTAAGGGAATCATTATAAGATGTATTTCATAAATTAGTTATTGCAAACATGATCATTTTTACGCAAACAATTCCATTTGATGAAATCAAACAAAAACCCACAAGGTGAAAAGAGAATGAACAATTTGAGTCTCAAAAAATCAAAGGACATTCAATCAATTGATGCATGAAGCTTATAAATTATGTTCAAGATCTAATTGATAATAGAGATATTATCAAAGGAAGTGCATCCACATCAAATAATTAACAATTGGGGATACACCAAGACCTATTTCTAAAGGATGATTAATCTCATCCACAACCAAGTCAAGGTCAAAACATCTAAACCAGTAATGTCAATTATAAAAAAATGCCCATTCCTAAAATTTAGTTATTGGTCACATAGAAAATGTATACAGTCATGTTGTAATCATTAAATTCAAATCCCTAAACTATGTTGTCAAAAATAGGCATAACAAAATTAATGTCCAAAGGCCACCTCTACTTACCCCTAAAGGACAATACAACCTTACCAAATAGCTTGAGAACACTCTTACCAAAATATCCATCTTTTCCCCTCTTTTGAGGGTAGAAATGAAGACCCTTCAATGACTTCCTTCAAAATAAAGAGTTTTATAAGTGTGTTATTCTGTGAAATACATGATCATTGAATGCTTTCAATCTTTTCACAAATCCATTTTTAACACACTGTTCTATCAACATTGGTGAAAATTTATCATATGCTCAAATTCCAAAGCTCAAAAAAGGATCTAATAAAATAAATAGTGAATATGTCCCAAGATACAATACTACGCTATAAAAAATGATAATTCAAATGGTTGATAATGATCTCTAAGATATTTTCACTCAAATTTTTTTATCTCCTCTTCAAGGGTCAATTATGTTTGACAAGTTAAAATAATTCAATGAACTATGCCATATAGTCAAAGAGCATGAGGTAAAATTGATTATTTTAAATAAGCTCAAGTATACTTCAAATTATCCTTATACTTTAAATTTTAAGTTTCAAATCAAACCAAATTATAAGAGCAAACCAAATGAAAGAAACAATGAATCTAAGGTTATAATTAATGGTATGTCACAACCAACACAAAAACTTCAATTAAAAGCTCCATCAAAGAGGAAATTTTCAAGGTTACCTTCACCTCCTCATGTATTGTTTCAAAATATCCTTGAATGCAATCTCATCACTCTTCCTCCACCAATGGAAGTGGACATGTCTAGGTGCCAATGTAAAAAATTTGATGGCAATGCATATTGTGACTATGGTAGATTTATTGGGCATTCAAAAAATAGATGTTTCAATCTCAAATGCAATATTTAAGATCTTATTGATGATAACAGTATTGATATTGGCACACCTACTGAAGAGGATAAGCCATAAACAAATGACAATTCAAAGCTCAAGATGTACAAATATCCTTTTCCAAATCATTAAGTAAATAACAAGGACAATTCTAAAGTACTTTATGCATATAATGCTCACCCTCCTCCTATATATGGACATCCACTTGATAACAATCACATCCTATGATTACATTTGATAATAGTGAAATTGTTTATGATATTTAAATAGACATGCACTCTTTATTTGAACATATGTTGACAAACAATCCATACATAGTGTTGTGATAGAAAATGGATTAAGGGAAAATGTGTGTGCCATAACACTTCTTTACTCTCTTGTTTATACAAAAATAAAATTTAAAGGAAACTTTTAGAGTTGTCAAAGCATTTATTGGCCATATGTATGATACTATTGTGTATATAATATTATCTTTACAAGTGGGGCCTCTAATAATTCCCACTTCATTCTTAGTCCTACCAAGCACAAGGGTATTTGATATGCTATTAGAACACCATAGTATAAAAAATATTAGATTATTATCTTGTACATTGCATAAATTTCTCAAATATATTCATGTTAATCAAGTGGTCAAAATTATAGGAATCCAATATGCATATCTTTTAGAACAAATGGTTTTTACTTCTACTATAGAATAGTTTCCTTGCACAATCATTAAGCAACATGGTAATGAAATAGTTTATATAACTATTCAAGAGCATGCTATACATATTCCAAAACACATTATAGTTTCTTCAGCTATTAGTGAGCATGAAAATATTACATAATTAGTTTCTCCATCTATTCATGAACATGAGCATATTACAGATTCTTTTTTGGTCTATTTATGAGCATGATACAATTACACATGATCATATTCAATTAATTCCAAATAACATGATACATTCTCCTAAGCATAAAGTGGCACCTAGAAAGAGGTATTCATCTCCGAAGACATAATAGGTTATTCAGAGAGCTTAAACATAGGTACATGTATAATTTGTTACATCTTCTCCTACTATACATGTAGATATAGGTTCACATGGGAATATGAGAATCAATTCAAATAGACATCTTACACCATATGATCCAGAGGCATATACATTTGACACTTCTTCTTCATAGGAAACGATTCCTTCATATCATGACATTGGTAATGCATACATTCCCATCACTAATATAATTGGTTAAACTAATTCCATCTTCCCTTTGTACACAACTCATGTTTTTACTTCCTTGATAATTCTTCTACCCCTTATCTAAGCATTATTCTATCCCATGGATTTATTTTCACTATGGGAACTTGCCCTCTTGCTTTTCAGAAACTAATTCAAACAATCTAACACACGTGTCTCTATGGCACTCTACTTGCTTACTATGGTATACCTATCATACCATTAAATTTTCAAATAATTATATATAGCATTTTCTCCATTTGAGGATCATGTAAAGTCTTATTTATCTTAATCATTTAAGCAACATTGATATGATTCATTTACACATATATTGGGGGCACAGTGCTTGCCTTCTTTATTATCACACTATGCTTTCTACACCTTGTTAAGGATTGTTCAAATCCCTCCCACTTCTTCTATTTTGCAAGATTTGATTCTTAGCATCTTGTTCAAATATTTTTACATTCCAATTATTTCAAAAATTAAAAAACATGAAAATATTTTTAAAAATTCTAAAAAAACATATATTATTTAAAAATTCCAAACTCATGACCTAAAATCATTTTCAAATATTGTTAGCTTACTTCTTTTCATATTTTATTTACTATATGTTTTTTATATAACATATTTCAATTTTTTAATATAAATTACTTTTCATGAGGTATTTGAGTGTCATACAGGACATACCTTTACATGGTTTTGATGTCAGGCTTCCTTCATTACCCAAAAACCTTGTTATGTTAGGGGCATGTCTTTGTTATCTATGAATAATTCAAACAAGATGTATCTATTCAAAACCCTTATACCATGTTGATTTACATTTCATACAAATGTATTACTACTCACTCATTTTATACATGTGTTACATTAATATGTTACTTGTTAACAATGACATGGATCCATATTGTAGACGTAGACTAGTTTCATTTATCCTATGATTCTCTCTTACTTTACTACATGATAAGTTAGAACTTATTTGCTTATTGTGTGTGACATATGTGTTGATGGGTCATTCAACACACCAACTCAGGCTAGGACAGTCATCTGTCTAGCCTCTCTTGCAAGGAGGCCTGTAAGGTCTCCTCAAGGTTTGTTATTATTAGGTCATGACTTACTAGTGACCCAATTGGTCTTTGCAGAACTATTCTAATTCAAGGGGTCTACTAGTTTGGAATATTTAAACTTGGATTTAACATTTTTATTGTATTTTAATGTATTAAGAAGGAATGCAAGTGTTGTATTCTTATTCAAGAGGATTTTTAGTGGGTTTAAAATAAAATAAACTTTCATCTTTAGATTTTCCCATATAATTAAAATTAGCATCTGCAAGTTTTGATTAAATGAGAATATAGTTGATTTCCATGTGTTTATTGCACACATAAAATAATTTTGAAATGGTTATAAGTGATGTTTGTAATTGAGATAAAATGATAAAACCAAATTGCATTCAGATCTTACTCTAACCCTAGCTAACAAAGATAAAAATGATAAAATAGAATAGAAAAAAGAGAAAAAAAACTAGTCAAAATGCAGCCAAGTCAAAATTGTTTGAATGATTATAACCCAAAAGACTAATCCCACATCTGGCCAACATTCACAAAACCATAACATGAACTAATGCTAGAGTCTAAAGATAAATCTCCATAGCTTTTATTAATAAAAATGTTTGCTTAAATAAAAAACAAGGGTTTACAATCACCCATTTGATTATAATTTAGGTAGCATAATGCCAAGGAACAAGAGATGGAGGGAAATAAAGTAAAAAATGACTAGTCAATAATGTCTCTAATGGAGTAAAAATGAGCCAACCCTTGTACAAAATAATGAGTCCATATATAGAAATTCAACTCTAAGAGGAAGGTGGTTTCCCTTCAAAAATTATCTTAAGCCATTAATTTCACCTCACTAACTATATGTTCCCTCTAAAACTATAGAACTTTTCCTTTTTAATTACAAAAAAACCAAAAAATAAGTTAGATATTGCATTTAAAAGCACTAGCAATAAAATGTAACACCAAAACATGAATAAATTTTCCCTCGAGCAAAATTTCCCAATTGCAAATTTAAAAGTGCCTAGGCCAGAACAAGCTTTCTAGTGATGAAAAAGGTTTTAAATACTGACATCCAAGAGAGAATTTATGTAAAAAAAACCAAGTTGACCTAAAAAAATGGCCTTTCAAACCTAATCGAGCCTAAGAGGGAAGCATGTACATTTAAAAAGTTATTTAAATTTATACTCCTTAGTTCTAATCAAATTTCAAAACCCTGAATAGAACTAAGGGGTCAATTTTAATAGGTTTTATCACTTATATTTACACCTCTTGAGGATACTCCTCACTCTCCTCATCTAAGTGGCATAATGGAAACATCTCACTTTTTGTGGGTAAATAATTTTGGTGAGATGAATCTCTAGAAGGGCTAGCTCCCTTTGATGTACTCTTTGAAGTACTTTCTTATCTATCAACTTTGGATGAAAAGGGTTAAGAAATAAAAAATAAAAAAAATAAAGGGTGATACATCAATGTTGAATTTCCTCCTATTGACTGATCTTTTAATACTTAAAGCAAAACAAAGCTTTCCTTACACAAAACTCACAACACAAAATAGATTATTACATCAATGTTTCATAATCTAGTTTCAAAAAGGTATTTTGATACATAGGAGAGTAATGAATGATTATTTGGGAAAATATAGTCATTAACCACTTATAAGACACTTATACACTTGAAAGAGAACACTAACAAATACTTGTAATAATTACTCTTCTGCACATTTGGTGAACAATCAAGGATAACATGTTAGAAAAGATCATCGTCTACTAGACAAGACTAACAAGATTGTCACAAAAATAAATATTAAAACATGTAAGTAGTAAAATTCACTTATTTATTGCTTCAAGAGACATTCAAGTAAAAACTTATCTAGGGTTTTACCCTCAACCAATGGAGGCTACCGAAAAGAGCCAAAAAGGTCAATATTTATAGCATTTGGGAGAGGGGCGAGACAAGAGAAGTCCAAAGGTCACTTGGAAACATATAAAGCTGATAAAATAAGTTAAATTTATATTATAAAGAGATGTTAAATGAACCTATAATGTTAGGAAGTCCAAGTGTCCATACAAGTCATGAAACTTATGAAAAGTGGCATGAAACTCCTCATTCTAGCTCAGAAAATTGCCTTCATGATTTGGACTTGTTTGAAAATTCCAAAACTGACTATGGATAAGTTTTATGATTGATATAAGAGGTAGGGATTTAAAATATGCCTTTCCATGCATTTTATGTAGTCTTACTCATCTAGAAACTCCTAGAAGGAAGCCATCACTGTTGGCAGTCTAAAAAACTCCTATTTTTTGTCACCCCTCACATTTGGCCTCAAAATTAGCATCAATTTTCCATGAAAATATGTGGTATGGAGTTTATTACACTTTTAAATACCATACATTTCCTTAGACTACTTAGGTTCACCTTAAAAGGACATCCACTTGAGGTTTTCACACTTCTCACCCTTATGTTCATTATGCTAGTTTTGACTGGCTAAGATGAGAGCTCCAATTTGGACACTCGTGATTTTTTCCTTGGAATTAAATGACCATATGGAGTTATAAAAATTCTATATCTTACTCCAAAACTTGATTGGATATTTTGAAACCTCCTGTACCCTACACAATACATAAAATAGATAAAAACCCCTATTTTTTATCCCATCTGTATAATTTCATACAACTCATCCTGATGGGGAGTAGACTAAGGGAGTATTTTAAAAGTTAAAATATCTTTCATGATCAAACTATGTCATCTAGATAGCTCTCCAAGATTTTTTTCTCCATTGGGTCTTGACTGAGGATTTAGTAGGGTTTTAAGCAGTTTTTAGTCTTAAGCTTTGTTCATAAATATATGGCATTAAACCTACCAAAAAATGCTAAAAACATGATTATAATTGACTCTAATAAACCATATAAACTCCTTTGGTTCCCATTCAAGCTCCCAAAGGATATATTCACACTTGAAGTCACCCTATCAAGCTTATCTTCATAATTCCTACATGCTTGACTATCTCTGAGCTAAAGGTGGATTTTTTATAGGTTTCTCTATGTATAAAAAGATAAAACATGCCTAAATACATATCATAAACATGTTAAAATCAGATATATATCATACCTCATGCTAGAAGTGAAGTGACTTCCTATTTGGCCTTAAGCTTGAACCTTGCCTAAAAGACCTATCTACACCTTTGAGCATCTAGACCTTCCTCTAAGGATTATCCCCTTTATGGGATGATATTCATGTTACCATATATTTTTCTCAACCTAAAAATTCACCCTATATCCTTCCAATTATTCTTTCTCATCTCTTCTTCTTTTTCACCAATTAGGCCTAGTTGAGACCCTTGCAGTTTGATTGAATATGGCTGTCCACCAACACCATCTAGTGTTTTCTCATCAACCTTGGACCAAATTAATGTTTTTTCTAGATAAATATAAGTTAATAAATTATCCAAAATTATCACATGATGTTTCCAAGGCACCCAACACCCATTTAGGTTACATTTTATATCTTTTTAACCTTTGTGTAGGACTGAAAGTGGCCTACCTCTGAGATAAAAAAGATGATATGTACCCTAATTTTTTAATAAAACCACTTACATGAGAATTTTACTTGGGTCATGAGGGACCCTCCATAAAAATTAAGGTCAAAATGTCCTCTCTAGCACCTTCAAACATCTAAAACTCCAAGGCAAACTTTCAAAGCATTGATTATGTGCAGGCTTGAATTGGTCTTAAGCCAAAAATTGGCTTTCTTATAGGTTCATTTTTACTAAAAGAGATTTAAAACACTTTTAATATCTCTATAAACATTTTTCCATGGATTATAATTCCCATTTGATACTAGAAGTGATAGTGACCCCCTACTTAGGCTTTAGGCCTAAACTAGGTCTAATAGGCTTGTCTACATCCTTGAAGGTCTAGGCCATTATGACATGTTTCAGTCATATTTTAATGGTTTATCATGTTTTTATAGATTATAAAAAAATCTTTATACTTATTTTAAAAATTTAAACAACTCTTAACCTTCCCTCTTACCTTCAATCTCCAAAACTACAGGTTTGCATCCTTGGGAAGTGCCCTCTATCTAAGACAAAATAAAGGGCACTTCACCTATTTCCATGGACAAAATAAATGTATGGTGGGATTATCCAAGTGATTTATATTATTTATACATATTTTTTTATCTTTATCACATGGATAGGTCCTTTAAAATTCATAAAATCTCCAAGGCAGACTGTGAGAAGTTCACTATGTGCAAGGGCCTAGGTAGGGGCTGAATGTGCATTGTTAAAGCCTTTCTCTACCTTGTTCATAATGTGTGAGGGTATAGTGAGACTATTAAGACTATAATTAAATTAATTCCAACTCAATTATCACTCTAACTTTTCTAAACACCTCACATATGCTTTGATTTTCAACTTGATGGACTGTTGATTGTGTTTCCTATTTGGAAGAGGCACCTGTACGTGAACTTGTACAGTTTAGGTCTAGAAAAAAATGTAAAATACCTTCATGATATTTAAAATTTAATTTTAAAATCATATATTTCATTTCACATCATGATTATACCCTTCATATGCACTTGAGCTTCTCAACTAAGTCCTTCCCTGCTGACTGAGACACCCTACCTATGATTCTTGTAGGTGTGTATCAACGCATTTGAACTTGGTTATGATGTTTAAAAACCTCATTTTAATTACATAAGGTAACATCACATTACACTATATTTTAATTCAGTTTTAGTGTCCCAAAACAACACCTAAAAACCCATATTGGCTCACTGTTTGTATACCATGTTGTAGGTCCCTAATTTCCATTAAAGGGACACTTGTAGGTGGCCATAGGGCTTACAAGACTATGTCTCAACCTCATCTTGATAAAATTCATACCATTATAACCTCATTAATTTAATTTAACCATCCTAGTCATGAGAGTTTTTCCTATTTGCTTCTTAAGATGTCAAAAGACCATTTACAACTTTAAACCTGTAGATGCTAGTGCAGGATTTTAGTGTTTTTAAGGGTAACTTTAAAGCCTCAAGAAACCTCTTTCCAATTACTATTTGGCCCTCATATTTTTTATATGTTTTTTCCATACTATATTAAATAAGGTTTACCAACCTTGATTTTTTGGAATACTTTGTAAGCATGTTTTAATATATCCAAAAAAAACCATGGAGCTCTGTTTTCTCATTTTTGGAATTTGATCTCAAAATTCAATCATTTGCCCTTTGAACATGGTTTACCTTTCTATTTTTACATAAAATAATCCCAAAAATTATAAAATTTTCTATTCACCTACTATAATTAAAAATAAGTCTCTTTTCATGTTTCAAATCCCCATACAAGTGTTATAAAAAATATGTGATACACCTATAGATGGACCTTCTTACCATAGGCAGTGAAGTGGACTGAATAGTATATAGGGTACTTGTATTTGTGAATACCTCATATGCCCTCATAAATAATTAAAATTCACACTATAAATCTTGAAATATTGACACATTTCCCAATCCCTTACCTTCAACATGATGTCAGCAGAAGGCCCCTGTAAGTGTGCATTAGTTATATGTGGGCAGTGAATGTGGAATGGAGCAACAATAGGTTGATAAATGGATTAAAAAAATAAAAATCAAATTAAAACCTTTAAAATAAATTATTTTTATCAATAGGGCCTTTAAAATATCTCCATAACACTATTCTAATGTGAAAATCTCTTGCACACATCTGGAATAAAGTAGGTAGGGGTCTCTAGAATGACTAGTTTAGCATGATGAATGAGCTTGTCACCAAACTTATAATTTTATAAAGCATACAATTGGACTCTCCTCATATAATTATGACTTGGATAACTAAAATACTCTGATTATGACTCCATGAATAAGATAAACTAGCTTATACAGGTGACTGTAAGTGAAATTGGGCAAAGAGTTGACTATGAGGAAAGATAAGGTTGTAAGATGTCCAAAGCATGATATAGTGAAAAAAAACATGAAATTAGGTAAATATATGGATTTTATACTTTTGGAACATAATTTCACAACTACATGATACCTCTATAGGAAACCAACATTTTGCAAACAAGAACTTTGACTGAGACTGCACATAATGGCACCTTACTTTCAACATAGACTAACTTGCTCATCAAAACACCATGAAACATGAAACTAAGTGTTTAAATAATCTAATGAGGTATCAAACATCCTCTGGATTCAACATCACTAACTATTTCATATGTATTTGACCAAAATGGATTAAAACCTATAGGGTACATGAAACAACTAGTAGAAAAGCATAGTCAACTTCTAAAGGATGATTCATAAATCATAGTTGATAAATAATTGAAATATTATTATTTAAATTAAGGTATATAATTTTAATAACATCTCCAAAAATTATTTGCTTTGAAACCTCTTCAGTTGTCTGTACTAAGCACAAACTTGAAGGTCACTTATGTATGTCTAGAAAGGCAAAAAAGAAGTAGAATGGTTTTGGCTTAAAAATGGAACTTAAAAATCATGTAAATAATTAAAATTAGTGTGATAAATTATTAATAATCCTTCCATAATATTTTATCATGTGTCACACTTCCCCATGAGTTTTACAAGTGCCAAATGCTCTTTTTTTCAGTTGGTTTCTTAAATTTTAATTAAAAAACCTAAAATATTCTGATGTAACTGACATCAATGACAATTAATATGACCTATTTTATGTTTTAAATGGAAAAAATGACACTTTTTCACCTTGGAAACAATGCCACTTGCATTTATGACCCTTAAAAGCCCACTAAAAGACTCAAAATGATAAATAAACCCATTAGACCATGACTAAGGCTGAAAATAGATTAGATAACATCAAATTAAATATAATATAGCATATTTAAAATATTTATACCCTTAAACATCTTTTAAAAACAAGTTTTTACCTATAGGGGTCCAAATTTGACCTAAAAGTCAAATTTGGTCAACAAAATGGTGTCTCATAGGAGTAGTATGCCTACTATACTAAAGATTGGTAGCCTTATCCTATCATGGTCCAAGGGATTCAATGATTTATTGAAGAAAACAAGAAATTAATTTCCTAAAACACACACAAAACAACCACAACACACCAAGCAAAGCAAAATAAGACACCAACAAGACACACACACGTGCATAAGCACTTAGGGAAAATAAGGGAAACAATAATTTTGTACAAGGAAATAGGAGAAACTTAGTAGCAATGCTTGAGATATATCCCATTGACTAGGATATGAAGCTTTTATCCATCCAACTTTGAAAGTTGGAAAGCATTGTGTTGCTTGCATTGAGTGATGATATAAGTGCCACTCTACAAAGCATCAAAATTTTTATGTTTTCCAAGCTTAGCCCTATCTTCATCCCACTTTAGAATAATGTCTCCCTATTGAAATATTTTTGACATGAATTTATTTTCAAAGTATCTCTTTGTTTGATCTTGATGAGCCTTCATAGTTTTCATAGTTTCATCTCTTGTCTCTTCAAGCTCCATCAACTCACACAACTGACTTCCATGCTTTCATTTTCCATCAACTCTAGCTGATAAGTGAGATCTAAATCTGGTAGCTCAAGTGAAATAGGTAGTCTAGCTTCTCACATAAACAAGTGTATATGGTAAGTTTCTAATTGCTCTCTTGGGGGTGATCCTATTATCCTAAAGAGTTGTCTTCAACTTGGAATGCCAAGTCCTTTGGTTTTCCTTTATTGTCCTCTTTATGATCTTAATTATATTATTATTGGTGGACTCAGCTAATCCATTCCCCTCTAGATAATATTTGGATGAAGTGCTAAGATAAATGCCATGTTTCAAAGCCCACTCACTTATCTTCATTCCAAGGAAAGCCAATGTATTATTTTAAATTATTGTTGGAGCCCCAAACCTTATCACTATGCTTTCATAGAAGTCTAGAACTGAAATTTCATTTACTTCTTTGAGAGAAATGGCCTCCACCCATCTTGTAAAGTAATTTGTAGAAATCAACACCCACATTTGACCAACACTAGAAGGTGGGTTAATCAGGCCTATGAAATCTAGACCCTGTTCCATAAAAGGTTGGTCTACATGTATTGGATTAAGAGGCAAGGCTACAAGATTTCATTTATCATCAAAGAGATCACATTTTTGACACTTCCTTACCCAAGCATGGGTGTCTTTGAACAAACTAGGCCAACAATATCTAGCTCTCATAATCTTAGTAGCTGTGGTTCTTGAAGCAAAGTGACCACCAGCTGGTCCATCATGAAACTCAAGCAATATTTTCTCAACCTAATATGATTCAACATATCTCAATAACACACCTAATAAGTCCTTCCTAAACAACACTCCATTAACAAGTACATAAGGAATATATTATAATTTGAAGTACCTTCTTTTAGCTCTATCTAGGCCTTATGAACACTCACCAGTTTGAATAAAATGGATCATTTCTTGTGTCCAACTCCTCATTGATGAAAATGCAACTATCATAGGGTCATCATGGAGGGATAAAAAAACTTCTTTTTATTCCTTCAAATCTGAATCAAGGTGCTCACATAACCCCTTTCTTTTCACTAGCTTGGTTGTCTTGATTTCTACATCAAACTCCATCACTTTTGTGATCTAAGCAGCGCTTTTTTCAATCAAATCTCTCCTTAAAAGGAAATCCTTGACACTAGGATGAGGTACTAATATATCAATCTTTTTTTTAGACAACATATGCCTAAACCTATTTAGAATTTTAACAACTGAAAGTACTTACTTCTCTATATAGGTGTATCTTACCTTATAGTCCTCCCATCTCTTAGATCATAATCATCACTCATTTGTTTGGACAAAAGTTTTGAATTTGTTTCCACTGACACCACCTCTGCATGGATATAAAACAAACACACACTTCTTTGGGTTAAGAGAGAATCCAAAGTCTCTACATCTCTCAAAAATCTGCTTAAGGTGATTCAAATGATCCTTTGCATCCTTAAAAAAAACTATGATATCATCAAGATATACCAACACAATGTCATTTATTAGACCTTGAAAAGCCATATCCATTACACATTGAAATGCAGCTCTAGAATTAGACAATCCAAAAGGATTTTTATTATAAGCATATGTACCCCATTTAATAGTAAAATTTGTCTTAAATTAGTCACTTTCCTTTACCAAAATCTGATTATACCCTGAGTATCCATTAAGGAGTGAAAACCTTTCACTACCTACCACAACTTGTAAAATCTACTCCATGGAAGGAAGATGATAATGATCCTTCAAGGAAAATCTATTCAAGTCCTTAAAATCAACACATAACTTGATTTCACCATTTTTCTTCCTTACCAGGACTAAGTTTTCCAACCAAGATGAATGCTTGATAGGAAAAATGATCTTAGACTCAATCAACTTTGTAAGCTCCTTTCTCATGAGAGGCTCAATCTTAGGATTGATTGGCCTTTGTCTTTGTTTGATAGGCTTAGAATTATGATATGGCTCTATGGTATGTTGAGCTAAGTTTGGATCAAAACCTTTTAGATCACTATATTCCCATGCAAAGACATCAAAAAATTCCTTGCATAACTTAATGAAAGATATTTCTCTTCACTATTACATATCTTCTTAAGGGTAAGCAACTTATCCTTGAATATTTGTACTCTCTCATATTTTTCTTGATTAGTAGACATGCTTACCTTTTCTTTCTTCATCTAATCATCATCATTGAATATACTCTCAAGTGTGACTAGGTCTTTAGGGAGCTTTTTTGTCTTCAACTGTATAATCTACCCTCTATATTGTTGTTGTAAATTGGATTAATTCTTTGAGGAAAACTTAGCCTCCTCTTGTAGGAAAAGAGCTATTTTTTGGTCACTATCAAACACTTGCCAATTAGTGACATTATTAGGTATAGAGGGCCTTACAATCACCTTGAGATGTGGTTGGTTCTTATCTTCTCCTATCCCCTTTGGATTATCAAACTGAGCTCCAATTACTGCCAACCTATCAACATGTTTGTTGTCTTCTCTTGGGATAGATTGGATGTTTAAGGCTTGGAAATCTTCCACAAAATCCCACAATTTATTCTTATATTACTTAATCAAAGTGTTCTTTGTCAAATTTTGGCCTCTTACTTGAATCATAACTAACTCACTATCACCATACACTTGTAACTCTTTCACACCTCTTTTCCTAGCCCACTCAAGGCCATGAATGAGGGCCTCATATTCTACCACATTAAAAGTAAAATATAACTAAAATATGAAAGTGGAATAGTACTTTTCCTTAGATGGAGAAACCAACATTTCTCCACCACCTGCTCCAACCTTGCTTCTAAATCCATCAAAGAATAGTTACCATAAACCATCCATGTTTTCACTTGGCTTCATCAAGTTTGGTATGAAAGAGTCCCCCTCATGAATACAATACAGTCCAAGATCAACCTCCTCTATGAATTTTTAAGGATCATTCTCATAATGCTCAGCTCCCCATTCATCTAAATACAAATAAGAAACTCCTTCAAGAGAAGAGGTTGAAGATTGGTCCATGTGAAGCTCTTTTTCATCAAGAATTACATAATTGACATTTGCAACTTTAGGCATGTAGGGATATAAATGAATGTGATTAATAGGCTTTGATTCAATCTTCACCTTAGTACCATACTTTGTCCTAAAATCCATATAGGACCAATTGGTTGCCAAGTATCTACCTATCTTGGTTGTAAACTTTCTTGACAAACAAAGAGTTAAGTATGGGGTAAATCTGCCACAACCACATCATGAGGGGTAGAAAAAGTAGGACAAACATGTAAAATCAAATTCAAATCCTTGACTAGTCCCAAGGTCTTTATTGGTGATCCATCCAATTGTAGGTATCCTTTAGCAATTGGTTCATACTTGAGGCCTAGCTTATCCACTATTGACTTGGGCATAACTAAAGTTCTAGTCCCACTATCTATGATGCAATTATGAACTAGGCAATAATTAATGATCAAAGAGAGATAAAAATGAGGAGTCTTATCAATTTTATTCACTTTTCCATCAATGGCCTGAGTTCCATTCATTAAGACAACATTTTTAGTCCTAGATGATCTAATTTGCTTACCTAGTTCTTGCAATTCCTTTTGAAGCATATCTTTTGTCCTAGTATTGTCAATGAATCCCACAATGAAATATTCATGTGTAACTTCTTCATCTGATCCAAAACATTGATAGAAGGATTACTTACCTTAAGAGGCTATTTAGAAGCACTATTACCTTGTGGTGTAGCTTGTGAAGGTGGATGTGTAGGCGCTGGCCTTGCATTCTGAAACTTTTTATTTTCTTGAACAATAGGAGCTGAGTTAGACCCACCCACCATTGGAGATGATTTAGGATTCAAAATAGGTCTTTGATTAGCCCCTTGTGTCTCTTCAACAACCCTCTTCTTAGACCTAGTGTTAGAGGATACACTAGCATTCACATTGCTTGAATTTCCCAAATGATTGATGGCACAAAACTCTCCCTCCAAATGATTTATACGAGTAGAATTAGACTATGTTTATCCATTTTTCATTCCACTTTGCATTCTATTTTGTATTGGCAGCTCAAAAGTGGAAACTTGAGGTGTTTGACTACCTTGCATTGTCATAGCATGATTATGCTTTTCATTGGCATATGCAACTTGGTCTTGATTTTGGTCGTAGGAAGGATAACATGGTTGTACTTTTAAAAAGTTATTTTGAGTGGGAATAAGAGCTTTAGAAGATGATGGGGCATTAGGATTGTAACTTTGGTAAGGTCTAGCTTGAGTTGTTTGACCTTGTCTTTGAGAATTACCTTGAAAAAGAGGCCTATTTGCTTGCCCTAACTGATTCTAGGATTGGTAAGGCTTGTAAATTTGAGCTTGTTTCCTTTTAAGAGCCATAAATTCATTAGTAACACTTTGAAGCAAACTCTTGACCTCATGAATCTCATTGGTAGGAGCAAGCGTATGCTTTTCTTAACTAGGCAAAGGAGCCAATGTAGGTAATGCAACTTAATTAGGAGGTTGTAAATCAGGGAAGAATGGCATTGGTGGTCTAGGATCAATCTTCCCTACTTTAATAAGACAATTCTCAACATTAATGGTTGTCTCATAGGTAAAAAGTAGTGTATTCCCACCCATGGACTGGATCATCATGGCTACATCACTATTCAATGTTTTTAGGTAGTACAAGAAGGCATAATTTGTAATAGGTCTCACAAGGGCTAGGATACTATCACATATTTTTTGAAATCTAATGTTATAGTCTTACATAAAGTCTTGTGGATCCCTCTTGATAGTGGTCAATTGCTAAGCTAGTGATAGATAATCACTCTTCTCTTCAAACCTCTTATAGAATAGATCTCCTAGTTCATCCCATGAAGCAATAGAATTATAAGGTAGATTCCCATACCAATATAAATATTTCCATTTGAAAGATAATGCCAATAGCCTAATAGCCACATTCTCTTGGGTGCTATTATGAATGTTATAGAAGTTTTCTATGTTTATAATATGTTCAATGGGAGTAATAGCACCTTCTCTACTAAAATATGGAATACTCTTATGGGCTGCTCCAAGAAATGGGTCATATTGGGCAAGATTCAAAGGAGATGATCTGGTGAAGGCTACAAAAGGCTGGTTTCTATCCATATTTGAATGTAGACTATGGGTATTAGGGGTTGAAATAAGTAATAACTTGGACTTCTTAAACACCAACTCTCTTGAATAAGGACGAGTATTCATAAATCTGAAGCTTTTGACAGAATATAAAGGCAATTGCACAAACTCAAAGGGTATACCTTTAGTAGCAAACCTAGTGGTCACCTTTGGCATGGAAATTAAGGACTGATCAACAACCAAATAGTTGAAAACTTAGTGGATTCACTAGGTAATAAATGTAGATGTTCTTATAGCTGTAACTATGCTAAGACCAACAACAATCTTGTACAATCATCTAAGACTTAGAATCCCATCGGGCATGTCAAAAACTATTATCACTTAGATTTACATCCCTTCAAGAGATGCCTAGCTCTCCTCATCCAAGTGGCACAATGGAAACATCTCACTAGCTGTGGGTAAATAATTTTGATGAGATGATTCTCTAGAAGGGCTAGCTCCCTTTGATGCACTCTTTGAAGTATTTTCTTATGTTTCAACTTTGGATGAAAAGGGTTAAGAAAAAAATTTAAAAAAATAAATAGTGATGCGCCAATGTTTAATTTCCTTCTATTGACTAAAATTATACTATTTAGAACAAAACAAAGCTTTCCTTACACAAAACTCATAACACAAGACAAATTATTACATCAATGTTTCATAAGCTAGGTTCAAAAAGGTATTTTGATACTTATGAGGGTAATGAATGAATATTTGGGAGAATACAGTCATGAAACACTTCTAAGACACTTATACACTTGAAAGAGAACACTAAAAAATACCTATAATAATTACTCTTCAGCACACTTGGTGAACAATCAAGGATAGCATGCTAAAAAAGATCATCTTCTACTAGACAAGACCAACAAGATTGCAATAACACTCAATTTTACAGCATGTAGATAATAAAATTCACTTGTTTTATTGCTTCAAGAGACATTAAATTATACAATTGGCCAAGGTTTCACCATCAACAATTGGAGGCTACCAAAAAGGTCAATATTTATAGCATTTAGGAAGAGGGGTGAGACAAGGGAAGTAAAAATGTCACTTAGACACCTATCAAGCTAAGAAAAGAAGCTAAATTTTCATGATAAAGATATAAGAAATGAACCATGCAATTCTAGGAAGCCCAAGTGTCCATACAAGTCATGAAAGTTATGAAAAGTGGCATGAAACTCCTTATTTTGGCACAAAAAATTGTCTTCATGATTTGCACCTATTTGAACATCCCACAAATAACTAGAGATATGAATGATGATTGGGATGTGAGGGAATGATTTCACACATGAATCTCCATGCATTGGTTGCAACCATACTCATATGAAAACTCCTGGAAGGAAGCCATCATTACTTGCAATCTAAAACACTCCTCTTTTCTGTCACCCCTCACATTTGGCCTCAAAATTAGCATCAATTTTCCATGAAAATCCATGAGAGGGAGTGGATTAAACTTGTAAATACCCTCTATGGCCTTAGAATATTTAGTTACATCTTAAAAGGACATCCACTTAAGGTTTTCACACTTTTCACCCTTATGTTCACTATGTCAATTTTGACTAGCTGAGATGAGAGCTCTAGTTTTGAAACTTAGGAGTTTTTACTTAGAATTAAATGACCATAGGGAGTTAAATAATTATATATCTTACTCATAAACTTGATTTCATTTTTTGAAACCTCTTTTACCCTGCACAATACACAAAATAGTCAAATAAACCCTATTTTGTACCCCATCCATACAATTATGTATAACTCATCTTAATGGGGAGTAGCCTGAGGGAATCCTCTACAATTCCAATATCTTTCATGATCAAACTATGTCACTTGGATAGCTCTCCAAGCTTATTTTTTCCATCAGGTCTTGACTTAGGGTTTAGTAGGGTTTCAAGCAATTTTTAGTCTTAAGCTTTTATTTATAAAGCTTTCACATTTAACCTACCAAAAAATGTCAAAAAATTGATTCTAAGGGCCTCTACTAACCCCTCCAATCTCCTTTAGTTCCTATGCAAACTCTCATATGAGATATGAGCACTTGAAGTCACCCTATCAAGATTGTCTTCATAATTCTTGCATGCTTGGACTATCTCTGAGCTAAGGTAGCTTTCCTATACATTTCTCTATGTAGCTATTGTCACTTTAACTGGTACCCCTTAAGGATATGATTCAACTCTCCTCATTCAAGTGGCATAATGGAAACACCTTAGGGTTGTGGGTGACCCAAATTTGAGGTGAGTCTATAGATTAGGACTAGTTCCCCTTCATGTACCACTTCCACACACCACAACTAAACTTACACTTGTGAGGAAAAGGTTTAAAAAACCTACACTAACCTAGATAAGGAGGTGATTCACCAAATATATTATCTACTCACACCACTTACAGTACACTTGGAACTAAAGAGAAATCTACACATACACTTCATCAAACTGAAATATCGTTTTCTACATCAATGTTTCAAGAAAGGGGTCTTGAAGAGAGTTTAGATTAGGATGAATAGACAATATGTATCATATAAATGCTAATTAATTGACTACTTACTATATCTATAATCTCCATTAGACACTTCTTGCTGACCTGCAAAAGAGAGCTTTCAAACTACACAAAGCACTAGGAAGGATAACATGTCAAGGTAAGCAAAATACACTTGTACAAGACCAAAAACCATAGAATGAACTTCATTAAGTAATGGATTAGGTAAAAACAACATTATTTATTAGTTAAAGGGTGAAATTGAGTAGGGATTTGCCATACTCAGGTGGAGAGATCCATATAAAAGCCAAAACAACTAATATATATAGGAATTTTGAGAGAAGAGAGAGAATTTTAAGCTCAAGAGTCACTAAGACACTTATCAAGCAATAAAAATGAGTTACAACAACATGGAATGTCTCTCAAAGTCATCAAACTCCTCCAAATGTGGCGTAGATGGTTTATTGCTTGCATATATAATTGCATTTATGATTTGTCTTCATTAGTTTGCCTCACCAATAAATAGGGATAGGTCTGATGATTGATTTAAGGGGGAGGGGTTACTAACAAGACTCTATAGTCATTGGAGTTGTATCTAATCATTCATATTCCCCTATCCATGAACAATCATCCCAAGTGGTTACAAATAACTCCCTCTCATGCATCTCTCACACTTGACACTCAATATGCCTCCAATTCTTCAACCCAATACATGCACAAGGGGGAATGCCACTTTTCAAGAGTTTATATATCATTATATTCACCAAACAAACCTCAAAAGGCTTCCCAATTATAACTTTCATCTTTTCCACTAAGTGATCACTACTTGCTCACTGTGACAAGCTGAGATAAAGAAGATAACAGACACACTTAAGAGCCTTGATACCTCAATTAATGATCATGGAGACTTAGAAAAATTCCCAATATCTCTCCTAAATGTGATTACATCATTTGAAAGTTCTCCATACTTTTAAGACACACAAATTTGTCAAATAAATCCCTATTATACACCATCTATATAAGTGCAGTATAAATCAATTACATGAGGAGGAGCCCTAAAGAGTCATATATAGCTTCAAATCATCTCCCTATCCTTTACACTCCATTTGGATTATCCATTTGTCTTATCTTCTCCATTAGGTCTGAGTTAGGGTTTTGTGAGGGTTTAGAGTAATTTTAGGTCTTAGCCTTTATTCATAAAGACTACACATTGAAGTTTTTAACTAATTCAACTAAGGGCTTCTTGGGGACCCTATATAACATCCTTGGACACCTTAACTCTCCATGCAAAGCCTTATAAAAGTTATAAACATTTAAACATGGCCACTTGAGCTCCTTTAGCAGTCTACATAGGCATATGTGCACTTTAAGCTAAGAAATGGCTTCTTGGTAGACCTCCCCTACATCTCAATAGCTTCAACATCTCTATTATCATCCTAAAAACATGTCTCAAACCATTGTAATGATCATTTTATGTTATAAATGTAATTGACCTACCATTTGCCTTAGGCTTAAACCCTGTTCCACAAGTCTTCCTGTAACCTAAGGCTTAAAATGACCCTTTTCATGTTTTCCCTATATCCAAAAGGATCAAACATATCTAAAACTACCTCATAGACATGTTTCAACTTGTCTAAATTCATTTCCAAGGCCAAAGATGGCATTGTTCTCCCATTTGGTCTTATGGCTTAAGCCTGCTCAAGTAGGTCTGACTACAAACTTAAGAGTTTATCTCATCTTGTTTGAGTTTCTTCCTTTGTGACAAGTTTTTTATATTGGCCTATTCATTTTCAATCTCACATAACTCTCTCCAAGGTCCAAGCCATCTCAAATTCACCTTATCACCCCTCCTTCAAAATTGCTTGTCTATGCATTGAGGGGAGTGCCCCCTGTCTGTGATAATAGGGGGTACTCCCCCTATCTATTTGATAAAAATAAGTATTGGATGAGCTTTTATATGTAGTAATGGCCTTATATATAAAAAATTTATCCCTTGGTCATCTCATATGACCCTCCAACTCTTCAATTTATTGAGACTGTGTGCTTTTGTACCTTGCATACTATCACAATCATTTGCCTTGGTTGTAGGTGTTTGTTAAGGTCTTAGGTTCTATAAAATCCTTGTTTTCCCATTTTAAAGATTTATATCACCACCAAAATACCCTTTGAGGTGCTCATCCATTGTTTTACCAAGGTTGAATTCCATTCACCATGCTAATGCACCTTTCAACCCCAAAACTTAGTCTCTACCTGATTGGACTGAGACACTTTTCTCTTGGTATGCTATAGGTGAAGATGCCTAATTAGGCTTGAAAATGGTATTATAATATCCTCATTTAAACAACCATTATCATCTGGTATCTTTCCTAGACCCTTGTTCACCTTGGATTCACTTTGATGGGCTAGAATACCATCAAACACTTGACTGAGACACCAACTTTCCTCACAAATGTAGGTGCATTATCCATACAAGGGAGACCTATAGATGGTATTATAGTCTAGAAGATCATGTTGATATATTCTCTTGATAGCCATTGGTCTATTTATATGCCACTCAAATAGTTAAAACCTAATATTCATGAGAAAGTTCAATATTGCTCTTTATGGTGACAAAAGGATCATTTGCATCTACATGTCTATAGATGGCATTACTCAATTTTAGTGGCTTTGAGAGCAAATTTGAGCCTCAAAATCACCCTTCTCCATTATTCATTATCTCTTCAAAATTTTCATAGGTCTAGTCTAAACTAGAGGCAATATGGTCAACCAACCTAGATGGTTTAGAAGACTTAATAGTCATGTTGTATAAGGTCTAAAAAAAGCCTTTAGGCCTTTATTTTGCCTATTTAGGGACTATGTCTCTGAATATACAATCAATCTTCCATAATCATAGTTTTATTTCTACTTTGTCAAACTCACACTCCCAATAAGTCTGTTATTCCCACAACTACATGTTAGGGCTTCAAAAGAGTTTTATCATGTTTCAACTTTCTAACATACAAAAACCTTTGTCTGATATTCAGACCACCTGTGGGTGGGAATTTGATGCATGGGCAATGAGTTGATATAAATAACATGAAAATTACCTTTAAAGTGAACTTGTATGCTTCTACTAATCATCATAATGCACACCAAACCGTTATAAGAAGTTGTAAAATATGTACACCTCTCTAAACATTAGCATAATGTCATCAGGGGTTGTGAGTGTATTGAGCTGTGTTATGTAGGTAGAGACATGAAAGGATCAATAATAGGCAAGGGGAGAGGCTTCCAAACCACTCAAATGCATTTTAAATACTCAAATATATGACCATTATCAAAAAACATCTTGAAACAACATCAAAACATCTTTTCTCATTCCTGAAGACACTTGTAGGTGTGAAAGGAACCCATTTGAAAGCATAAACAAGCCTAGAAGAGGATTTATTAGGCATTTGAGAACACTCATGCTAATATTGTGGTGGATAAACTTATGGAGAGGCTTTGAGAAACACATGAAATAACCAACAATGTCAAACCAAAGTAAAAGATTCAAAAACAAGCTCAAAGAGGGACTCCTCATAGATGTAAGAGCATAAACATCTGCCTAGCTTCTTAACAATGATTCATAAAGGAGGAGCCATGAAACTCAAATTTGTTTCCATGGATTTGAAACTGACTAAGACCCCTATCCACTCCCAATATCACTCCCTCCAACTTCACCTATATGGACTATACCAAACATTTAAAGTTGACCCTTTTTGGCTTTTGAAGGTAAAAAGGAAGGAAAAGAATCAAAATTTGATCTCTCTAACCTTATCTATGCTCACCAGGCATAGGAAAGACTTTATGGAGCTCAAGAGACTTAACTCATGTTTTCACTTGAAGATGGCTTTCCAAGTCTGTACAAGTGCCATTAGGAGCCTATGTTTTGGGAGATTCTCTTATTTTTATGCATGAAACTCCTTCTTATCTACCTATGACCATTTTCAGACATGTTCTAGCCTCATCCACATTAGAATCATACTTGGTGATAAATTTTTTCCTAGGAAAAGTCTGTACAAGTCATTTAATGAGCCAAAAATGTGATTAAAAGACACTTTTAGCATATGAAAAATGAAAAAGGATTAATACATGACTTAGGGACACCTTAGAACACTTCAATGACCCTATTAAGACATTTATAAAACAATTTGAGACTTTGACCATGTTTTACTATAGTTGACTAGAGTTGACTTGAGTTGAAGCTAAGCTTATACCAAGGCTAGAACAAGGATAGGCAAGATGTTTAGACCAACAAGAGACCCTAATAAGAAATAAGGGACCCTTTAAAAATCTTAAATATGTAGGGGTTTACCCAATTTGACTAAAATCCAAATTTAGTCAACACTTTTGGTAATTTTTAAGGGTAACATGCTTGCCATGTTAAAGATTAGTGGCCTTACCCTATCCATTACGTAAAGGGAGTCAAATGCACTTTGAGAACAACAAGATTAGACCTTGAATTGACTAACAAGGAAATTGATTTACCTCAACACATGAAAACAATACAACACACACAAGACAATGAAAATAAAAACACACACATGTATCAACAAGACACTTAGGAAACACAATAAAATAGGAAGCAAACTACTTATGTGCATTTGACCAAACATACCTCCCTCCTAGATCAAAAGGAAATTATATTGAATCTCCTTCTTCATGAGATGGATGAGGGTTCCAAGCATGCTTCCTTTTGGATGTAGTACTAGATAACTTATGCTTCTTCATGTTCCTTGGCTTTGCATGTCTTTTAATGGAGTCATCTCAAACAAGTTTCCAAGGTAGATGAATTCTTCTTGACCTTGGAAACATACCTCATACTATTTTTCTTTTGTCTCTTCATGGAAAATTTGTGCCTCCATGAATGTAATAACTTCTTTAATGTATGTGTCTTCTTAAAATGTTTCATTATTCTTCTCTTTTGTTACAACCTCTTCAAACCTCTCAAGAAGTTTTATACCATGGCATTCTAAGAGTGTTTCTTGTTTAAACTCCTTGATGTTTTTAGGAGAAGATTCACATGTGGTTATATAATAAATCTTCAAACCATCTTCAAAAGGCCCATAATCATCATAGATTGGTCCATCATGGTTTAGATTCTCTTAATGGTGGGACCTCTCAAAAAAAACTTACTCCTTAACAGCTTGGGCTTGCTTTCTTATAAGTCTTGCCTTCTCACAATCTTCATATTATTTGAACATCCACATATAAGTATGCCCCATGTCTTCATGATGAAATTTTAGATTTACCTCTTCAAGCTTTGTTTCTTCAACCTTAGAAATCACAAATACTTCATTGGAAACCTTCTCTTTCTCATCTCCAACATCTCCATAGTTATCATAGATAGGAGAATGAAAACTTGAAAACACTTCTTCTTAAACCATGCCATCTTGCTTACCATTTCTTGTAGTTAACTCCAAAGGAGTTATAGGCCCAATGAGACCTTCAAACTCATTGTAAATGTCTTTAAATATCTACCACAAGTCATCATCCTCTTTTTGATCAACATCATGAAGAGGCACAAGATGAGAAGTTCCTTCCTCTTCTACTTTGGATTCCAAAATAACCTCTTCCAATATCTCTTCTCCAAAAAAAAGAGGGTCATCTTCATTATCATCACAATCTAATGTTTCTTCAAAATAATTCAGCTCTTCCTCATCATCAACCTAATTTTAAATATCCATCTCCTTCTCTCTCATGGTGGTGCCAAGATTAGGCATTTTAAAACCAGGAACTTTAGCCCAAGAAGGCTTCCAAGGAGTAATGCAATGCTCACCATTAAAAGCTAGTTTCTCCTCAATCAACTGATCCACATTAGGTTTAATGACTTCATTGGCTTCAATATTCTAAAGCATGATTGGATCAACATTTTGAATGGGTATAGTTGACACACATGAAGGTTGATATGGGGTGTACTGGAGCTAAAAATATTGAGCTGGTTCATGGGCTTTCAACCTCTCTTCTATGTGGAAAATCAAGCCATAAACATCAAACATTTCACATATAAGGGTTTGCCAATTAGTTCTCTCAATGGGCATCTATTATCCCTTGATTAGCTCTAAATCATCCCTCACAATATTGATACAATCACTATGGATGAGTTGACCACAACCATTTATAATATCAATATATAACATATAGTCCTTATAGCCAATGAGAGTCTTCTTGAAACTTACAATGGACTGACTTAGAGAAGAAATAGGTGAACTAGGTGAAACATAAGCTTGAGAAGGCTAATTATAGGACTGATGCAACTCATAGCAAGGCTAATAAGATTGATAAGGATTATGACAATATTGGCCAAGGACTTCATATTGATAAGGGATGGGACAAGATGGATATGTCTCACCAACTTGTGTAATAACAAAGTCAACATCAGAACAAGCCATGACTCATTCATGAAAAGACTATAGAACAAGAAACAACCTCAATTATAGTACTTGGATCGCTTGACTAGTAGATTTATACATGAAGTCACCATTGATGCTTAGTGGAATTGCCTCCAAAGGTTGATATCCTAAGGGGAACACCAAAACTCCTCAAGGAATGGAATTTTGTGTCCCACTGACATTCCAAAACTATTTTCACTTGAACTTACACCCCTTGAGGAGATGATTTAGCTTTCCTCATTCAAGTGGCACAATGTAAACACCTCAGGGTTGTGGGTGACCCAAATTTGAGGTGAGTCTCTAGATTAGGTCTAGTTTCCCTTGATGTACTACTTCCACACACCATAACCACACTTACACTTATAAGGAAAAGGGTTAAGAATCCTAAAATAACCTAGCTAAGGAGGTGATGTACCAAGTATATTTTCTACTCACACCATTTTCAATGCACTTAGAATGAAAGAGAAACCTGTATATACACTTCATCAAACTAAAATCTCCTCTTCTACATCAATTTTTCAAGCATGGGGTCTTGAAGAGAGATTAGATTAGGAGGAATAGATAATAGGTCTTATATAAATAATAATGAATAGTCTACTCACTATATTTTCAATCTCCATTAGACACTTCTTGCTGACCTATAAAAGAGAGCTTTCAAACTATACAAGCCACTAGGAAGGATAACATGTCAAGGTAAGCAAAATACACTTATACAAGACCAACAACCATAACATGCACTTCATAAACTCATGGATGAGGTAAAGACAAATTTATTTATTATTTCAATCCAAAAATTTAGTAGGGCTTTGCCATACTCAAGTGGAGAGATACATACAAAAGCCAAAAGGGATATATATATATAAGAATTGTGAGAGAAGAGAGAGAAGGTGAAGCTGAAGAGTCACTAAGACACTTCACAAAATAAAAAGGAGTCATAATAGCATGGAATCAGACATGAGATAGGTCCTATAAGGAAAATAAGGACAAATGTCTCTCAAAGTCATCAAACTCCTCCAAATTTAGTGTAGATGTTCTCTTGCTTGCATATGAAACTGCCTTCATGATTTGTCTTCATTAGACTACCTCACCACTGAATAGGGATAAGTTTGATGATTGATCTAAGGAGGAGGGGTTATTGACAAGCCTCCATAGGCATTTAAGTGGTCTCTAATCATTCATATTCCCCTGGTCATGAGCAATCATCCCAAATAATTACAAATAACTCCTCTCATGCACCTCTCACACTTGGCACTCAATATGATCCCAATTATTCAACCCAATCCATGCACAATGGGGAATGCCACTTTTCAAGATTCTCTATATCATCATATTCACCAAAAAAAACTCAAAATGCTTCCTAATTAGAACTTTCATCTTTTCCACACTACTTGCTCACTATGATTGTCTAAGATGAAGGAGATAACAAACACACTTACGAGCCTTGACACCTCAATTAATGATCATGGATACTTATAATAAGTCCCAATATCTCTCCTAAAGGTGATTACATAATATTAAACTTCTCCATACCTATAAGACACAATTTTTTTAAATAAAGCCCTGTTGTACCCCATTCATACAAGTGAAGTGTAATTCAATTACATGGGGAGGAGCCCTGAAGAGTCCTCTATAGCTTCAAATCATCTCCATAGAATTTACACTCCATTTGGATGTTCCATTTGTCTTATCTTCTCCATCAAGTCTGAGTTGGGGTTTTGTGAGGGTTTAGAGTAGTTTTAGGTCTTAGACTTTGTTCATAAAGACTACATGTTGGAGTTTTGAACCAATGCCATTGAGGGATTTTTGGGGACCCTATCTAACATCCCTAAACACATTAACTCTCCATGTAAATCCTTAGAGGAGTTCTAAGCATTTAAACATGACCACTCAAGCTCCTTTAGTAGTCTACATAGGCCTATGTGCACTTTAAGCCAATAAATGGATTTTTGGTGGACCTCCCTGCATCTCAATAGATTCAACATCTCTATTATCATCTTGAAAACATGTCTCAAAACATTGAAATGATCATCTTTGCTATAAATGCAATTGACCAACCATTTGCCTTAGGCTTAAACCTTGTTCCACAAGTCTGCCTACAACCTAAGGCTAAAAATGACCCTTTTCATGTTTTCCCTGTATCTAAAAGGCTTAAACATATATAAAACTATCTCATATACATGTTCCAACTTGTTTTAATTCATGTACAAGGAAAAATATGACATTATTCTCCCATTTGGTCTTATGGCTTAAGCTTGCTCAAGTAGGTCTGACTGTAAACTTAAGAGTTTAACCCATCTTATTTGAGTTTCCTCCTTTATGAAAAGTTTTTTATGTTTTCCTAGTCATGTTCAAGCTCACACAACTCTCTCCAAGGTCCAAGCCATCTCAAATTCACCCTATCACCTCTCCTTCAAAACTGCTTATTTATGCATTAAGGGGAGTGCCCCCTGTCTGTGACACAATAGGGGGTACTCCCCCTATCTATTTGAGAAAAATAAGTATTGGATGAGATTTTAAATGTAGTATTGGCCCTTTTTAAAAAAAATTATCCCTTGGTCATCTCATATGACCCTCTAACTCTTTAATTTACTAAGACTATGTGCTTTTGTACCCTACCTATTGTCATAGTCATTTGCCTTGGTTATAGGTGTCTACTAAGGTCTTAGGGTTTGTAAAAGACTTGTTTTCCCCTATAAAAGATTCATAACACCACCAAAATACCATTTTAGGTGGTAGTTCATTATTTTACCAAGGTTTAATTCCATTCACCATGCTAATGCACGTTTCAACCACAAAACTGAGTCTTTGCCTGATTGGACTGAGACACTTTTCTCTTGGTCTGTTGTGGGTGAAGATGCCTAATTAGGCTTGAAAATGGTAATATAATATCCTCATTTAAACAACCATTATCATTTTATATATTTCCTATACCCTTGTTCACCTTGGATTCATTTTGATGGGCTAGAATACCATCAAACACTTGAATGAGACACCAACTTTTCTCATAGTTGTAGGTGCATTATTCATACAAGGGAGACCTGTAGATGGTCATATAGTATACAAGATCATAATGATATAATCTCCTGATAGACATTGGGCCATTTATATGCCACTTAAATATTTAAAACCTACTATTCATGAGAAATTTTAATATTGCTCTTTATGGTGACAAAAGGATCATTTGCATCTACAGGCCTGTAGATGACACTACTCAGTTTTAGTGGCTTTGAGAGCAACTTTGAGCCTCAAAATCACCCTTCTCCACTATTCATAATCTCTTCAAACTTTTCATAGGTATATTATAAATTAGAGGCAACATGGTTAACCAATTTAGATGGTTTAGATGACTTAATAGTCATGTTGTATAAGGTCCACAAAAAGCCTTTCAGCCTCTATTTTGCCTATTTAGGGATGGTTCTCTGAATATACAATCACTCTTCCATAATCATAGTTTTATTTCCAATTTGCCAAACTCACACTCCCAATAAGTCTATTATTCCCACAACTACATGATAGGGTTTCAAAGGAGTTTTATTATGCTTCAACTTTCCAACACACAAAAACCTCTATCCTTTGTTTAGACCACCTGTGGGTGGGAATTTGATGCATGGGTAGTGATTTAATATGAACAACATGAAAATTACCTTGAAAGTGAACTTGTATGCTTCCATTAATCATATTAATGCACACCAAACCAAAATAATAAGTTGGTAAATATGTACACCTCTCCAAACATCAACATGATGTCATCAGGGGTTGTAAGTGAGTGTCTTGAGATGTGTTATGCAGGCAGAGACATGGAAGGAGAAATAATATACAAGGGGAGAGGATTTCAAACCCCTAAAATGTATTTTTAATTCTCAAATATATGACCATTATAAAAAAACATCTTGAAACAACATTAAAACATCTTTTCCAATTACTAAAGACACCTATAGGTGTGAAAGGAACTAGTTTAAAAGCACAAACAAGCCTAGAAGAGGCTTTCTTAGGAATTTGAGAACACTCATGCTAATATTGTGATTGGACAAACCTAGGGAGAGGCTTTGGGACATAAATAAAACAACCAACAATGTCAAACCAAAGCAAAACATTTAGAAACAAGCTCAAACAAGGACCCCTCATAGATGTAAGAGCATAAAAAGTTGCCCAGCTTCTTAACAATGATTCATAAAGGAGGAGCCATGAAACTCAAATTTGTTACCATGGATTTGAATCTGACTAAGAACCCTCTTCACTCCCAAGATCACTCCCTCCAAATCCATCTGTATAGACTGAACCAAGCATTTAAAGTTGACCCTTTTTGGCTTGTGAAGGCAAAAAAGAAGGAAAAGAAAAAAAATTGATCTCTCTGACCTTATCTTTGCACACCAGGCATAGGTAATATTTTATGGAGATCAATAGACACTTAACTCATGTTTTCACCTAAATATGGCTTTCCAAGTTCATACAAGTGCCATTAAGAGCCTATTTTGGGGATATTCTCTTATTTTTGTGCATGAAACTACTTCTTGTCTACCTCTGACCAATTCCTAACATGTTCTAACCTCATCCACATTATAATAATACTTTGTGACAAATTTATTCCTTGGAAAAGTCTATACAAGTCATTTAATTAGCCAAAAATATGACCAAAAGACACTTTTAGCATATGAAACATGACAAAGGATTAATACATGACTTAGGCATAGCTTAATACACTTCAATTACCGTATTAGTAAATTTATAATATAATTTGAGCCTTCAAATATGTTTGACTATAGTTGACTAGAGTTGACTTAAGTTGACTAGACAAGTACAAAGAAGCTAGGCTTATACCAAGGCTAGAACAAGGATAAGTGAGATGTTTAGACCAACATGAGACCCTAATAAGACATATGGGAACCTTTAAAAGGATTCAATATGTAGGGGTTAATCCAATTTGACTAAAAGTCAAATTTTATCAAGAGTACCATAAGCTTCAACATGGCTAAATACATCTCATAAACATTTTACAATCAACCAGATAACATACCTCATGCTACAAGTGAAGTGACTTCTTATTTGGCCTTAGGCTATAACCTTGCCTAACAGGCCTATCTACACCTTTGAGGATATATAACTTCCTATAAACCTTCTCCCCTTTGTGGGATGCTCTTCATGTTGCCCTGTATGTGTTTCAACCTAACAAGTCACCCTACAACCTTCCAAGTATTCTTTCTCGTCTCTTCTTCTTTTTCACCAATTAGGCTTAGTTAAGACCCCTAGGATTTGACTACATATGGTTGTCCACCAAAAATTTCTAGTGTTTTATCATCAATATTGAACCAAATTCATGTTGTTTCTAGCTCAATACAAGTTACTAAATCATCCCCAATTATCACATCATGTTTCTAAGGCACCCACCACCCATTTAGGTCACATTTTCTCCATTTTTTACCTCTGTGTAGGCCTAAAAGTGGCTTACCTCTAAGATAAAATAGAGGATATGTGACCTATTTTTTCAATAAAACCACTTATATGAGTTTTTTTTTGGGTCATGAGGACCCCCTGCACAAAAATTTAGGTCAAAATGACCTCTCTAGCACCTTAAAACATCTAAAACCTCAAGGCAAACAATCAAACCATTGACTATGTACAGGATTGAATTGGTCTTAAGATGAAAGTGGAATTCCTATGGGTTCCTTTTTATTCCAAGAGATTTAACACACTTGTAATATCTCTATAAACATGTTTCCCTGGATTAGAATGCTCATTTGATACTAGAAGTGATATTGACCACCCACTTGGGCTTTAGGCCTAAACCAGGTCTCATAGGCTTGTCTACATCCTTGAAGGTCTAGGCCATTATGGCATGTTTCATTCACCTTTTAATGGTTTATAATGTTTTTATAGATGATATAAAACTCTCTAAAACTCTTTTAAAGGTTGAAACAACTCTTAACCTACCCTCTTACCTTAAATCTCCAAAACTACATGTTTGCACCCTTGGGAAGTGCCCTCTGTCTGAGATAAAATAAAGGGCACCTCCCCTATTTCCATAGACAAAATAAATGTATGGTGGGATTATCCAAGTTATGGATATGATCTTTACATATTTTTGGATCTTTATCACATGGATAGGTCTTTCAAACTTCATAAAATCTCCAAGGCAGACTATGAGAAGTTCACTGTGTGCAAGGGCCTAAGAAGGGGTTGTATGTACATTGATAGAGCCTTTATCTACCTTGTTAATAATGTGTGATGGTATGATTATACTATTCAAAATATAATTAAATTACTTCCAACTCACTTATCACTCCAACTTTTCCAAACACCTCACATATGCCTTACTTTTCAACTTGATAGACTGTTGACTGTGTTTCCTATTTGGAAGAGGCACCTGTAGGTGCACTTGTATAGTTTAGGTCTATAAAAAAATTTAAAATACCTTATATATATTTCCAAGGTCATTTTTCAATCATATAGGTCATTTCACATCGTGATTATACCCTTCATATGTATTTGAGCTTCTCAATTGAGTCCTTCCCGACTAGACTGAGATACCTTGCCTATGATTCTTGTAGGTGTGCATCAACTCATTTAAACTTGGTTATGATGTTTAAAAACCTAATTTAAATTACCTAAGGTCAAATCACATTCCCCTATATTTTAATTCAATTTGAGTGTCACAAAACAACACCTGAACACCCATATTGGCTCACTATTTGTATACCCTATTGTAGGTGCCTAATTTCCATTAAAGGGACACATGTAGGTGGCCATAAGGCTTAAAATACCATGTATCAACCTCATATTGATAAAATTCATGCCATTATAACCTCATTCATCCAATTTAACCATCCTATTCGTGATAATTTATCCTATTTACTTCTTAAGATGTCAAAAGACCATTTATAACTTCAAACTTGTAGATGCTAGTGCAAGATTTTAGTGTTTTTAGGGTAAATTTAAAGCCTCAAACAAACCTCTTTCTACTTACTCTATGGCCCTCATCCTTGTAATATCTCTTTTAAATACTATAGGTAATAAGTTTTACCAACCTAGATGTTTTGGAACACTTTGTAAGCATGTTATAATATATCCAAAAAAAACCCTGGAGCTTTGTTTTCTCATTTTTGGGATTTGGTCTCAAAACTCAATCATTTACCCCTTGAACATGGTTTACCTTTCTATTTATCCATAATATAATCTAAAAAAATCTGAAATGTTCAAGTCACCTACTAGAATTCAAAATAAGGCTATTTTCATCTTTCAAATCCCCATACAAGAGTTATCAAAATTCTATGATACACCTATATATGGGCCTTCTTACCACAGGCAATAAAGTGGACTAAATTGTATTAGGGTACTTATATTTGTGAACACCTCATATGCCCTCATCAATAATTCAAATTCATAGTATAAATCTTGAAATATTGACACATTTCCCAATCCCTTACCTTCAGTATGATGTCAGTAGAAGGTCCATGTAAGTGTGCATTAGTTGTATGTAGGTAGTGAATATGGAATGGAGCAATAATAGGTTGATGAATGGATTAAAAAAAAATCCAAATCAAATTAAAACCATTCAAATATATTATTTTTATCAATAAGGACTTAAAAATAGCTCCATAACACTATTCCAATGTGAAAGTCTCTTACACACATCTGGAATAAAGCAGGTAGGGGTCTCTAAAATGACTAGTTTAGCATGATGAATGAGATTGTCACCAAAATTTTAATTTTAAAAATAATACAAGTGGAATATCCTCATCTAATGATTACTTGGATAACTAACACACTCTTATTACAACTCCATGAACAAGATAAACCAGCTTATACAGGGGACTATAAGTGAAATCGGGCAAAGAGTTGACTGTGAGGAAAGGTAAGGTTGCAAGATGTCTAAAGCATGATATAATGAAACCAAAACATGGAATAAGTTTAATATATTGATTTTATACCTATGTAACATAATTTACCAACTACATGAGACCTTTATAAGAAACTAACATTCTGCAAACAAGAACTTTGACTAAGATTGCACATGGTGGCACCTTCCTTTCAACATGGACTCAAATGCTCATAAAAACACCATAAAACATGAAATTAAGTGTTGAAAAAATATAATAAGGTATAAAACATCCTATATATCCAACATCACCAACTAGTTCATAATTATTTAACCAAAATGGTTCAAAACCTATAGGGTACATGAAACAACTAGCAAAAAAGTATAGTCAACTTCTAAAGGATGATTCATAATGAATAGTTGATAAATACTTTAACATTTATGATTTAAATGAAGGTCTTTGAGTTTAATAACACCTCCCAAAATCATTTTCTCTGAAACCTCTTTAGCTATATGTACTAAGCACAAACTTGAAGGTCACTTCTATATGTCTAAAAAGGTAAAAAAGAAGTAGAATAGTTTTGGATTAAAAATAGAACCTACAAATCATGTCAAGAATTTATATGAGTTTTAATAATATGAATAATCATTTCATTATATTTTCCCATGTGGCACACTTCCCCATGAGCTGTACAAGTGTTAAATGCTCCCTTTTTTAGTTGGTTTCTTGAATTTTAGTTAAACAACATGAAAGATTATGAAGTAACTAAAATATATGACAAGTAATATCACCTCTTTGAAATTTTAAAAATAAAAAGGAAACTTGGTCACCTTGAGAATTGTTCCACTTGTATTTATGACACTTAAAAGCCCATTAAAAGACTCAAAATGACAAATAAACCCATTAGACCATGACTAAGGATAATAATGCATTATATAACATCAAATGATCAATAATACAGCCTATGAAAAATATTTAAACCCCTGAACATCTAAAAAACCAATTTTTTAAGCTATAGAGGTCCAAATTAGACCAAAAAATCAAATTTGGTCAATAATAGGTTAAAGACCTAATCGACACTTTAATGCCCAAATAGATCTAAATTTTAAATTTTGAGGGGCCCAAGACTTATGTATTGATCAATATTTTATCCCTACATAACATTTTTCATATTGAATTGATGGGCTTGAGACCCACTTATGGTCTCTGCCCTAACTAGAACTATGTTGGTCAGAGGATTCAAGCCTAATACCCAGTCAGGGTTTCCCCCCAGCTAGGTCTACAGGGAATGTTTAATGTTCCCTGAGACTTAGTTGGGAAAAATTCCTCAATTAAAACTAAATATCCTCTATGAGACTCTCTATGATGTATGTAGGACTCCAAATCTTGAAAACCACTACAAAATGAGTCGACACAAAAACCAGACCTAAGTGGGTTATATATCTCGATCAACATTCGAAGCTCAGCAACCACCCCATGCAAGACCTAATTGAGGTTCCATACCCCAATTATAAATAAAACACACAAAATTTTCAAGGCATGACCTAAGTAGAATAAAAGTTTTAAGGGTTTTAAAAAGCTTGATTGGGGCTTAGAGTTTTAAGGGAAGAGGAATTTTGAAGCCCAAAGTCCTATAAGTGCATCAAAGAGTCATTTTTTATTCAAGTGAAAAATATTGAACTTATTGGAGTTGAGTCCAAGGTCTGGATAAGTTTAATGCACAAGTAGAGTGAACACACAATCCAAGAAATTACACAACATGAAATAGATGAAAGTAAATGAAATACACAAGTGAGAATATTGCATAAAGAGATATATGAGCCAAAGACCAGACTTTCATTAATTTAAAATTTATCAAATGAGATGCATACATATAAGAGAGTGCTAAGTAACTCTTCCACAAAAGGTTTTCAAAAGATGCCCAATATAGACAAGTAACGCCTCCATAAAAGGTGGTCAACAAGGCCAAGTATAGAGGAGTAACTCCCAATCCCAAAATAGTTGATCAAGGGAGTTACTTCCTAATCACCTGATCAACCTGCACACAAGAAAACTTCTCCATAAAATTAGGAAAACTCAAGTTAGGGAAAAAATCCCAAAATAAATAAATATGGGAAAAAACAAAACCCCTACTCTAATACCCCCAATAAGTGTAGCTTAGGTGGGTAGTGTGAAAAGTAAATGGGTCCCGACAACTAGTCCTGATCAGGTACCCACGTATAAAGCAATCTCTCATAAAGTAGAGAAAATGAAAAACCCCACAAGAAAAACTCCTTCCAAAAGAGAGACATAAAATAAGTGAAGAGGCTAGAAACCCCCCCAAGATGATGCTACTGTTGATGTAGACTCCACCCCAAGAAGAGCTCGTAGATGAATGAACTTGCTCTTGGTGAAGGGTTTGGTAAAGATGTCTACAACTTGCTCTAAAGATTGGAAAAATATAAAGTTGATAACCTAACCATGAATAATCTCCTAAATAAATTACACATGAATCTCAATATGTTCGGTCTATTGGTGCTAAACTAGAATCCTACATATTTGTATAGTACTTTGGTTGTCATAATAGATGATGGTGGGCTACCTAATAGGAATGCCAAACTCAGATAGAATCCCCTAAATCCAAATAGCCTCAATAAATGCATTAACATATCCCTTATACTCTACCTTTGTGGATGATATATCAATATCAGTTTGCTTCTTTCTAGACTAATTAATAAGATCATAACCCAAAGAAAAATTGTAACCTAAAATGGACTTGCAATTTTGAGTATCTCCAGCCTAATTTGAATCTATAAAACCCATCATGTCAACCTCTATGCAAAATTTGTAGTGAATCTCAAATTTGTAAGAGCCCTAAATATAGTGCAAGATCCTCTTAACTACTTTCTAGTATAGCTCATGGGGTTCATATAGGAATATGGAGATAAGTCCCACTGCATATGAAATGTCAAGCCTAAAATGAGTCAGATAGATGAGGATACCAATAAGTTATCGATACTAAGTAGCATCAACCAATAGTGTATAATAGTTAGCCTCAATCTTGAATCCTAATAGAAAGGGAGTCTAAGATGGATTACAATCAGCCATTTAAAATCAAAGCCAAAATATCAAGAGCATATTTGGGTTGTGTAAGTGAAATCCCTAAATTAGATTGTGAAATATAAATGCCAAGGAAGTTATGTATAAAACCCAAGTTTTTCATATCAAATCTATTTTGAAGAGATATCTTCACTATCGTAATTGATGATGAGGAACTCCTAGTGATCAAAAAATCATTACAATAAAGGACTAGTATCAATAAAGAATCATCCTACCACAAGAAGTATACACTAGGGTCTGAATGACACCTAGTGAACCATGAATCAAGGAAGAAGGAATCCATCTTGGTGTACCAAGCCCAAGGGGCTTGTTTGAGGCCATAGATGGATTTCCTAAGTTTTCAAACTAAGGATGGATTTTGATAAACCTAGGTGGTTACTCCTTGTAGATCTCCTCCTCAAGGTCTTTGTAAAGAAAAGAACTCTTCACATCCATTTGGTGCACATCCCAACCATGTGTTGAGGCTATAGCTAGTGTGATTTAGATCAAAGTCATCTTTGTAATAAGTGCAAATGTATTTGAGTATTCAATGTCAACTACCTATGAAAAACCCTTGGAAACTAATCATACCTTGTACTTATTGATCGACCCATCTACTACAAACTGGGTCTGATATAGCCACCTACATTGAACCATCTTCCTTTCTTTAGGAAGTAAATTAAAATCCCAAGTGTGATTTTTTACTAAGGAATAATAATCATCCTACATATAACTATTCCACTCACATATGCCTGAAGCCTATCAAAATATTTGTGGATCTGAAATTGAAGTAAAGAAGGCATGTGGACCATTCTGGTAATCTGTTCAAGTAATTATGTCATCTACTAAATCCCCTATCCAAGTGCCTACAATCTGAAGTGTCTTCCTAGCCCAAAGGGGATTGGATGTGGTTGAGACAGGTGTTAAATCCTCATCCTCTAAAACAATACTAGAGGTGGATGTATAAAATTCCCCATCACTAACCTCACTATCAAAACTAGAAGAAGAAGAAGACCCTAGCTTAGGAACCTGCTCTAGATGATCTTAGTCAAAATAAGAATCATCGAGTCTATGTGAATATAATGAAAGAGAATAAGTGTCAAGTGTTGAGTCTTTGGGACTGAATTGAAAGTGAACACTTCTCTTTATGAATAACTCATGTGTGGTTGGATGTAAAATGTGGTACCCCTTGACACCATCTAGATAACCTATAAAGATGCAAGGTTTGGACTGAGGTTCAATAGGTTTTTGTATCTTCTTTAGTATACGTGTCATAGCTAGATATCTAAAAATCCTAAGGTGTTCAACTTTATCTTTCCTTCCATGCTAAGATTCAAGGGTGTTATGCCTTTCAAATATTTGTGGGGAACCCTATTTTGAATATAACAATCATAATTAATGGCTTTAGTCCAATACTGAGGTTCTAAGGATATAGAGTGAATCATACAAATAGCAATCTCTTTCAAGGATCTTTTGTTACATTTTGCAACTCCATTATGTGAAGGCCTGTAAGTAATTTTCTGATGTAAATAAATCCCTTATGTGATGAAAAATTGCTCAAATTTATTGATGATATATTCACCTCCATTTTTAGCTTGAAGAGCCTTGATGGATTTATCAAATTGTTTTTCAATAAGTGATTTGAATTCTTGAAAATATTCAAACACTTCAAACTTTTTCTTAAGAAAGTAGACCCATGTATATCTCGAGAAATCACTAATGAAAGTAAAAATGTACTTAACCCTTGTAAAATATAGATTGGGAAAAGGACTAGATATATCACTGTGTACTAACACCAAATATTTTTAATCCCTCTAATCTTTATCTTTGTCAAATTTTTATTTGGGATGCTTTCCAAGAGAGCAACCGTCACAAAGTCCCTTAGATAATTTGACTCGAAGCAAGACTATGACCATGTCATTTTTGCTAAGTAGTTCAAGGTAGCAGTAGTTAAGGTATCCAAACATCTCATGCCATAATTTTCTAACTCCATCTAAATGAATCAACAATGCAATCAAAGAAGAATTAGGTGCAAACTGTGAGATGGTGTATAACCTGGCTTGGTGATCTTCCCTACCCACTGCAAGTATAGAATCACTATGAAACTCCTTGATGATAATTGAATTTGGTAAAAATTAAACCATCATAATTTTGTTGATATGAGTGATTTGATAGACTGATAGGAGATTAGTTAAAAGAGAAGGGACACTTAGAACATTATTGAATGTTCCTCCTTCCATTTTAATAGACCTTCTCCCTGTAACTAGTACATAACTATCATCACCCAAACTAATAGAAGACATGCTACAAGACTCTAAAAAAGAAAACTCAACTAGTGAATATCCCATGTGGTGAGAAGTACCAGAGTCAATAATCCATGACGATGTTGAAGCTGCAACTACTACAAGAGCCTTTCCCTTTTCTTTCTCTTTCCCCTTACTCTTTGCCTTAGTAGAATCTTAGGTTGATGAATTATGTTTGATAGACTCTGGAACACCTATGTTGTTCTTCTCTAAGAGATGAGTTATGTGATGTATTTGCTTCCTCATGCATTTGTTTTCACCATGCCCATGTTTATTATAGTAGGCATACTTAACCTTCTCTTTCTTAGGTTTATCATTGGAAGAGGAGGCTTCAGTGTTGGTTTTGGTAGATGTTGATTCATTCATCTTCTCTTGATCCTTATTATTATTCTTATTCTCTTTGTTTGAAGTCTTTGATTTCCAATTCCCAATAATTAGGTATTGAGGTTTTTTAGACTTCAATGTGCCCATCTAGATCAACTTTTCTTTTTCCGGTTAAGTTAGCAACGAAATCATCTAAAGAGGGTATTTTTCATGAAGTGCCCAAAACACTTGTTGGCCAAATTTGACCCCAAGTCAAATTTGGGTCAACCCATACTATTTTAAAATTTTGAGGAAATTTTCACATGTCCTATGGTGTCTCCTATTATCTTATATGCCCACTTACCCTTCCCCTAGTCCCTGATGAAGTCCATCCTCCTTGTACTGACCTAGTCAACAAAAGTCAACATTGGTCAACCATGGTCAAACTTAGTCAAAGGTTAAATTTATTTTTGAAATATCCTAAAATGGTATTTTATAGGTTTCAATGTGTTCATAAGTCATCTATTAACCAATTGTTAGGTCTCATGTGCTAAAAGGGTTATTTGGCCATCTTTTTAGCTTAATTAAAAGACTTTTAATGACTTTAAAATTAAAATATCTATCACCAAGGTGGATGATAATTTTGATAAGGTAAAATCATGTTATTAAGTAGTTAAAAATCAGTTTCATTAGTCAAATGGTAGTTTTCCTTGTTTTAAGGTCCTTTTGGGCACTTGTATGGACTTCTTGAGTTCACTTGCAGTTAAAAACATGGTGGTGTGACTCTTCACCTCCAAAAAAGTCATTTCCACATTTGGGTTTCATATATTTTATATAAATTTTCATCTACAACTCATTTTTATTCATTTTTCATTGGCAAGCCAAGGAAGGGCAAGTTCAAGCACTCACTATGGAAGTTATAGGTGGAATCAAGAAGAATGCTTCTACAAGTGGATATTACTTTGAGTGAACTTTGAATCCATAACAATGAGACTTATATTGGTGGATCCTCCTTCATGAAAAATCACTTGCACTCCAAATAGATTTTTATGGAATTACATCCAAGAGGGGTATAAGTTTTTATATGTTTCTTGTTTTCAAAGATCCATGGAGCTGTGTGAGTTTGATGAAGTGTTTTTAGGTGGGAATAAGGTCCTTTCCATGTGATTTAAATCATCCAACACTTCTCTTTAAATGCCCTTGAATTATGATTCCAAAGTGTGCTTGTTTTTCAAAGTTGGTAGCCATATATGGGTAACCTAAGTTTTGCAACATGAAAGAGAGATCCAAGGGAGGTTTCAATGTGCTTAGGTCCATGTTTGAAATTTTATCCCATTCAATGTCATTGTGATAGATCAAATCAAGTTACCATTCTTCAAGCTAATTTGTCTAATTTTCGTGTTTACTGCCTTGTTAGTAAAGTGTGTTGATAGTCAAATTCTATAGGATTTCAATACGATATACAGAGGTACAAATGATGGGATCAATTGTGGAATTCATGTTTGAGGTCCTAACATCTCCCAAGGTCATGGATTTCATGCCATGAAGCTAAAGATACTATGCAAAGTGGAAATTCTCCTTCAAAAGAATGATTGATTATTTTGGTTCATTTGTCCCTAAAAGTGGAAAACATAAATCCCAAAGCTTTTTTGGGATAATGGTTTCCATGATAGAATAATTTATTGATGCTCTTGATTGGTTCACCTTTTATCCCTATCGTAATGTATTGCCTATGCTAATTTTGAGGTCAAAAGAAGGAGTGGAAGATGGAGTTTAGACAACCACAAAATGGCCAAAAATCATTGAATCCAAACAGTGATACCTATAGGAATCTAATAGAAAAGTGAACTTGCACTTCGTGGACTCAATCCTAGACTATGTCAAGGAGGGGGAAACAATCCTAAATGTTTTAAAGAATAATCCTGAGCACTTATGTCATGAGAGAAGGTGTTCTTGGATGAGATGACCTTTTAGGCCCACACCCTATCCATACATAGTCCCAAGAAGGTGGCACTTATAGTTAAGGTTTCAAATAATGAGTTGGAAGATAGAATTTGGAGCTTATTTTGAGATTTTAATGGGTTATGAGAGTATTTTAAGGTTTAGGTACCTTCATGGGAAGTCAAAACACCTTTAAATAGGCCATAAACATCGCCATGATAACCTACAGGCCTATATGGATTGAGACAAGTAGTGGTTGGGGAATTATGCTTTCAATAGAGCTAATGTTATCCAAATGAGCAAACAAGTTCAAATTCTTGATCAACCAAGTTTGAAACTTTATAGAGGATCTTAAGGAGGTCTTACCTACCATATTGCCCTATTCAAACCTACAAGTGACCTACAACCAAGCTAAAGGGACTGTGGAAGGTAGTGAGCAGTATGGAACCTTGAAGATGTTAATATGACCTAAGAAGCCTTATGTTGAACTTTTGAGCATATAAGTGACCATAAATAATGGACCTCACATCCAAAATTAACCTACAAGGCTCATGAAATTTTCAAGACCCTTTTATAATCCAAGCTAAGCCTCAACTAGGCTGGGTGTCTAATTTGTTGAATGATGGCTTTATAGGGGTCAATATGTCAAGAAGAAGTGACCAAAGCAATTGATGATGTCCTAATAGTTTATTTATGTGAATATGGAAGAATACATAAATAAATATCCTCAAATCACTTATAATCTCGTTCCCAACTGTATGTGCTTGTTGAGGTTTCAATGTTCCATCCATGATAGGAAGACAATTGGAGGGTCAAGTGCCTCCACAAGGCCAATGGAGAATCTCTATAGCTAAAATATGATGATAAGAACCTAAAAAAACATGATGAGATATATAAATAAGGAAAATTTATCAAATTTCTCCTCTTATGAGGTCAAAAAGGCTAATTTCACCCTCAACTTGCAAGCAGTCACTTTAAGAAGTTAGTTTTGCATTTCACGTTATTTGGAAGGGTAAATGGAGGATTTGAGTGCTAAAATTTATTAAAAAGTACCCTTAGGACCTATAAAACACTCTCCAATAATAATAATTTATGATATAATAAGTAAAACCATCTCTATTTTGTCTCAGAGCAAGGTCAGTTTTAGCATGCACGAAGATGACAATTTTGAGGAAAATGATGAAATGGTGAATCAAAAAGCAAAAAAAGCTCAAGTGATGATTGGATAAGATGGAGGGGACATAAAAGACTTAAAAAGTTATAAACCACCTTGATATTATATTTTAAATCAATCAATATGCTCTAACCAAGAAGGGTTACAGTCATGCATGAAGGAAACCCTTAAGCCTAGAAGCCAAATTGAGGGTCATGTGCATTTTCAACCTTATCCATGATTTACACTTAACTATTTACTGATTTAAAGGGTATTGTAGATATTTTTAATACATTATAAAAGCTACAAACTACATTAGTCTAGCTACATAATTCTACAGCAAAACTACAGACTCCATCAATATAAACCCTATTTTATGACTTGATGGTGAAAATGAGCCTAAAAGTGTATCTAGATGGATTAATTTGACCATGAGTGATGAATATAAGTTGTTTCCAACTCCATTAGGGTAATATTCATGATTCATATTGTATGGAATCCATACAGGTGATGTAATAAATAGTTTTTCTTGACATTTTCTTATTTTTTATAGGTCCTAAAGATGATCAATGGATGCCAATCACTCAAGAGGATAGCTTGGGAATTGAACCAACTCTCCATGCCATTTCCATAGCTTAGTAAATCCCATAAGTGTCCCCCATAGGTTTCTCACTTTAACTAGTGTAGAATGATAAGAGTGATCACATAGTGGAAAGAGTCGCAACTCAAATTTAGTGGTATTTTAAGGTGTTTTGGATGGAGATGAGCATATGAGGTGTCCCAAGACCCTTGGTATGGATGATTTATGGAAGATACAAAGATTCTAGTGCGAAGTGTTAAGACAGGCCTATTGGAGAGTGATCATGGTTGTAAGGTGAGGATGAGCTTGTGTAAGAGAATGTCATCATCAAGAAAACTCCAAATGCAAGTGGAATCATATTTGTAACCCCCTCTCATCATCACACATGAGACATTTGTCCATCACTTGCTTTGAAATGCTCAAGAAAGGCCTATGATGAAGATAGTTCACAAGAGAGAGTGATGGAGAAGATTTACCATGCCACACTTGGAGAAGAGGCTAATTTGGGATGTGATCAAGTACAATTCAGTTTCATTTCTCTTCTTACACTTCAACCTATGATTTGTAATTGATCCTCACCTTTGGACACTTGTCCTTGTGCCTCTTCAACTTCTCCTTTCTCTCTCATCTTCCAAGTTCTATAAGGAGGCATTTTGGCTATTTAAGGATTCCAACTCTTGATATGGCAAAGCCCTACCAAAATTGTACCTTAATTTGTACTTAAGCTAATGAGAAGTAAGTTGGTTATAATCTAAGTCCATTTGTACCACATGTTTAAGTGATCCATCTTGAATGTCAAGTGTAGATTGAGTTCATCTTATTTTCATGTAATCATTGAATGTGTTATTGCAAATGACTTCTCTCCTAATAGGTTTCATGAAGTGTATGCTACTACAATAGACACTTGAAGTGTGTATGAGTTTGGTAGTGTCATATCTGACCTTCCCTTCACTTTCCTTCATGTTTTGAGTTGTTATTTGCATTCATAATAAGAAATAATGCTAGGGAGTTCCATTAATGGTGTTGAGGCTAGTTTGGTTGTCTTAGTTCATTATGCAAATACCAAGTGTATGAATGGAAGCAACTCTTGGTGTATCACCTTCTAGTTTAAGTTTTCATTATGTATTTTTCTTTCCCTTTTCACCTATAATAGGCAATTTTAGTAGCATAAGCACATCAATTCATATCTAAGGAGCTATCCCTTTCAATTCTAGAGGTCTACTTCCACTATAGGTGCCCCACACACCTATAAGTATTCCCATGTTGGCCAAATCTTGAAGAGGCTTGAACAACCTCTTCTAGGGTGAAATATTTGGAGACAACAACACTTTTAATGGCATGGAAAATGGAGATAAAGATTGAATAGGCAAGTCCTATTTTAGAGAGTATAGAAAAAATAAGTTGGTCATCTTATTTCTTTATTCCACATTCTTTCAACTACAATCTCAAGGACTTAAACTTAATGAAGAAATCATAAAGAGTGTCAAAGTTGTAAGGACTTAGGCTAATGAGTTCATTCTCAAGATCATGACATCTCATCACATCTTATTCCCTAAATAGCTTACCCAGAATGGTCCATACATCATAGGGTGATTTGGCAGGCTCTAATTGAAATATGAGATTAGGTGTTATAAAAAGGAATAATAGCCCATAGGTTTCATCACTATGTCTATACCACTTAACTATCTCTGCATCTGCACTAAGTTTAGTTTCATCACCCATGGTTATCCTATACAATCCCTTACTCCTTAGAATGATTGTCATCTTGATTTTTCATTCATGATAGTTAAAGGGAGTTAGTGGGTTGATTGAACTTGAATCTAATGTAAAAATGACTTGTAGTGGTAGTGAAAGTTGTAGTTATTGTAGAAGTGACATAGAAAAAGTACACCCCATGAACTATTAACATTAAATAACCCCCCAAAATGTTGTAAATGAATACTCAAAACATGTTAGACTCGGTTGAAAGTACATATCAAACAATATGTGTAAGTTAGAAAAGATAATTTGAAAAAACAAGGCCAGGACGTCGGGCTCTACCAATAATGCATCTAAAGAATCAAGTATAAAGTGAAAAAATTAGAGAGAGAAATGATGTTTTGAATTTAAGGGGGTTTGGCCACCTTCCAAATTGGACCTCACCCTCTAGTCTTCATCAAGCAAAAATATGAAGAGGTTTTAAAAAAAACTTCCCATATTTTAATAATTTCCCACAATATAATATATTATTTTTTAACTTAAAAGATAAACAAAAAATATAACACCTTATATCCTCTAATGATCACTCATTCCTAGTGTATTTTTAACCCCCCCCAATAATATCATATTATTTTAAATAAAAATAATGATTAAAAAAATCTTGACCTTTTTAAAAAAAATTGCCCCATCACTTTTAAATTCTAAATTAAATATAACTTACTATCCAAAAATTAAGTTTGAATTTCTAAATTAAGACTTTCTCGTTCAATACAAAACCACCTTTTAATTCTAAATTCCATAATTTTGAACCAGATGGCAATTTTGACTAAAAAGGGAGAGCAGTAAAAGGGAATAATTAAGCATGCGGGCTATAGAGTGATGTTACCAAATGAAATGGTGAAGAGTAGAGGAATCTAGACCTTGAAGCTTGAGTAATGGCCATTGACACTTCTGGAAGAGGAACCTTTGACCACATGATAGATCTAAGAGGGACACAAAACTCTCAAGAGGTTCTGGAGAGGAGGCTGAGAGACTCTATGTAGGTCTAGGGAAGATCAATATATATCCATGAGAGCTAATATGCATCTGAGTGATCAATGCACAAGCCAAAATATCCAAAATATAGGTTGAGATTAGTTTTTATGAGCTTCTATAGGGTAAAAATCACCCAAGAACATTAACAAATCTATGAGGGCTTCAAGAAGGGTCATAAGTAGCATACAAACTAGAAGGTCACTTGGAAACCAGTATGTAGGCAGAGAAAGGTCATGGAAGGCCAAATAATAGGTCTTTAAATATTCTTAGTTTATGGAACTGTCAGAAGCCAAGTGTCCTCTTGAATGAAAAGGTGCTTGTGTGAACCACACTCCCTATATAGGAAAACCACCTTCAAAAATAGTAATACCTATGATTTTAGGAAAAATAACCCCTATAATTTTTTCTCATATTTTTAAAGCTCTCAATTTTTTTCAAATCCTCTAAAAATTACCTTAAATAATCTCAAGATTTCAAAATAAAGCTTACAACATAAAATAAAACATACGATTATTAGCATGGCTCTGATACCATATCATAGTTGAGTCCAAGGTTTAGATAAGTTGAATACAAGAGTAAAGTGAACACATGATCCAAACAAGTGGACAACACTAAATAGTTGAAAGCAAATGAAATACACAAGCAAGAATATTACATAAAGAGAGATAGGAGCCAAAGACCAAACTTATATTGATTGAAAATCTCTCAAATGTGATGCATACATATAAGATAGTGCTAAGTAACTCCTCCATAAAATGTGGCCAAAATATTCTTGGGATAGACAAGTAACTCCTCCATAAAATGTGGTCAATAGGGCTAAAAATAAAGGAGTAACTCTCATTCCCATAATATTCGGTCAAGGGAGTTACTTCATAGTCACCCGATCAACCTACACATATAAGCAAGCTTCTTCATGAAATTAAAAAAATGCTGAGGAAAAAATCCCATAATAAATAAATATGGGAAAAAAAACCCTACTCTAACAAAAATTTCTCACATAGGCTTGGTTATTTCAATGGGATAGGTTTTAGAAATCTAATTGACATGTAAAATGAATTGACCTCCTAGAGTGGCTTAAGATAGTTAAGAAATGCAAATTTTAAAATACAAGTTGGGAGGTCAAGACTCTACTTTCATGATAAATATCTTATATTAAGTTTTATCGCACAGAAGTGGTCTCTCCAATGGAGTTGGTTGTAAGAACTAGTTCAAAATTCAAATCAAGACATCCCACTAAGGTAACTTGAGAGTGTTGAGACCAACTATCCTCAAGCATTAAGCAAGAGCATATCAACAGGCCAAAAAAGGGTTTTCATGATTCTTGAGGAATCAGATCATGTTGTGCAAGAAACAAAACTATGGCCTTGTGTGTATAAAATTCTTTCTTGTATGACATCATTATGTCATTTGTGTTTGGCCCTTAGCCTGTGTGTTTATGCAACATTCACATGTGCCTTGTATGTGGCCTTTAGGCCTTATGTGTGACATTATATGTAAATTGTGTGACGTTATATGACATTGCTTGTATGTTCATTATTTGTTACTATCGTTCCATAATTAATATCATACATTAAGTATATATTATATTCTTATTTTAGTGCCATGATACATATCATGCACATAATGTTTATGTGATTCAATAATATATCTATCTAATGCATGTTTCCTATATAATTCAATGTTATTCAAATATTATGATGCAATGCATTCAAAGTTTCAAGTGATAATAAATGGTTTTATCTTTCACATATGCTTTATTTTAATATAAGTGACTTATAGGCTATGTCTCTCATCTCAAAAGGGGGTAACACAATGGGTTTTTCTTGAGAATTCAAGTAATTTATGGCACTATATAGTTTCAAAAGATACAACGTGATTCAAAAATTTGAAATTATGAGGGCATGTGACATGCATGTGCACTAATCCCTACAGTTACATGTTTTAACTATTGCAAAGTTTAAATGTCATTCAACATGAAGCATGATACTTATTTATGTTCAAGTTACTAGATGGAAATTTCAAGGTTCAAAAATTCAAAAAGTTACAAAGTTGTAATAATTTCAAATTTTCTCAAGTTCAAAAGTTTCAAATTTATAAAGCTTCAAATAGTATTTATATTCATCTACATTAGTGTGATTCATTTTCATGTTTCAAGTGGGCCACATTAAAGTCTAGTGACACTCAATTTCTATGGTTGCACTTTTCTAAGATGTAGTGAGCCATATTTTTTGGTTCCACCCTTTCAAATATTTTACAAAGTACTCTACACATTAAAATGAGATTTCAAGCATACAATATTTCTAAATCAAGAGTATTCAAAAGTTTTTGAATTAAAACTTGATCACTCTCAATTCACCATAGGTTCAAGCATTTCTACAAATGTCTCAACAAGGGGGAAATAAATTCTCCATTTTTAAGTTACATGGCAATTAAATTATATACTCTTTTAGATGTATACTTTCCTTACTCTCTTTGATAATTTCAAGTTTCAAAATTTTAATTTAAATATGATTAATAACTATTTTTAATGGCATTATTAAAAGTTTTGCATTACAACATATCGCACAATCAAGCTACACATTCAAATACAAAGTGTGTAACTCTAGTAATTTCACTTTGTTGCATCACTAGAATAAAGGGAGGAAAAATTTACACCTAAAATTAATCATTAAGTGCTTCACAATATGTTATTTTTTGGGTCATTTATGATCTAAAATTTGTTTTAGTTTGTTATTTTTTTTTGTAATTACTTATTTTGTTTTTACGGGTTGGTTACACCCATTAATTGGTTTTCTACAACCAAATCCCATAATCTTTTTAAAGATTATGTATGTACAAAAATAATTAATGCTTACAGTTAATACAAATTTTTGAATGATTCCTCTCCTAGTTGGAGCCAACAGTGGAATCAGATCACAGATAAAGGAGGAAGCTATGTATGGAAGTGAAGAACAAGCAAATTTTTGGAAAGATTGAAGCAATTTTTCAAAGTTTTGAACATTTACATTATCATCTTGTATGGTCTTTATAAATTATAAACCCTTGTTTTTGGAATTATATGACCTTAAAAAGTCTTAGGAATCAGTCATGGCATTTTGATAAATAAATCAAATATTATAGGCATTAAAACAAATATCAAAAACCCCTATTTCATTGATTATCTAGTTTTCAAGCCCATCTGGTTAAAATTTTGTAATTGTATGGCCTTTCAACACAATAATGGTGCATCAGTCATTTATAGACTAATTTGTATGTCTTTTATTCTATCAAAGCTTAAAATTTAGGAATTTTTTTTACATGTACGGCCTTAGCACATAATTTTGAGCCTCCAATTAAAATATAACACTATTTTTAGACATAATAATCATTTTTTAAAGTATAAATACAACATTTGAATCGGCATTCTACTATTACACAACCTCAAAGCTTCCAAAATTCACCCTATAAGGCACTTTAATGGAACTGATAGACATTTGAGCAGATCTGAGCATCTACATCCATTTGAAAATGTAGTAATGCATCCTCCAACAATATAATGGCATTCTACAATAAAATATGGCACAACTCTTAACCTAATAAAGCTTGAATTTTTCATTTATTTTTTTCAAATTATATGTTATGTTGGGCCCAACAAAGGAAAAGGCGTAGGTATGTTTCACCTGCAAATGACATATTTTTTTCAATGCAAGAATTTATAAAGTGAATTGATTTTGATTGCATGTATTAATTTTTTCTTCCAAATCAACAAATTCAATGGTTAAATAGAGTAACTTCCCTTTATGTTCTTAAATATACTTTTGAAGAAAGAGTTGACTAATATACTTTTGTGAAGACACATGCAAGTGGGGAGGTCAAGAGTTAAAACCTCCAAAACTTTCCTTTTGGTCGTAATTTTATCACATTCGTCATTGAATAGCTTGTATGATGACATTTTTTTTAACAAATCACTAGTTTTTAAGGTGGTCATGTGACTAGTCAAAATATAAGTTTTTAGACATTCTAGACATTGAAATGGTCAATTATATGATTTAAAAATTATTTATATGTTTTTTAATAAATGTATTGACAAATGTATTAAGGAAATCTTAAATGCAAATAAGTTAAGAAATCAAATAAAATCCTAATCTAAACTAACTTGTAGAAAAATTCCAGAATCTCTGGGTTAAAAACAAGCATTAGCAAAGAAGATTATTCACCGTTAAATTGAATGAAATGATGAGTGTACATATAGGCAAAGCCATTACTATTTAGTGGAGTTTAAAAATGGATTAACTCCCACTTAACTTCACCTATGCTAAACCTAACTAGGCTTAATCATAGTGAAGTATGCTAGTTACCAGTGCTTGCATGATCAGCTGAAAGCTAGAAAAAGCATAACTAAAAGATAACTGCTATAATGCATATAATACACTAACACCCCCCCTTAAGTATAGCTTAAGTGGGAAAAAAATAAAATATGGGTCCCAATAACAAGGCCTGATGAGGTACCCACATACAATGCAACTCTCAATAAGTGGAGTAAAAGGAGAAAACCCAAAGGAAAAAAAACTCCCACCCCCAAAAGAGAGACAAATAAAATAAGTTGGGACTAGAAATCCCACTCCAACACCCCCTTAAACATAGCTTAGGTGGGCTATAAAATTGGGTCCCAGTAATGAGACCTAATGACATACCCATGTGCATAGTGACAATCCTAGTATCCTACAAAATGTGAAAGATGTGTGCCTCCAAAAAGAAGAGAGAGAATGTATGCACAACATGTCACATGATGAATGTTGTAGTATGTCCCTTTGTAACAAATAATGTCTCTTCCTTTTGCAAGAAAGAAACCATGAGCTATCAAACTATTAAATTCCCGCTCAAGTGGAGTGTAGATAGGAATCATGATGTAGATCTCTACAAATTACTCAAATGTCTCCCTACTAATGCTCAAATGTGCCAAAGTTTTATTAGATATCATAGGGCTAACTATAGAATATGGCATTGAAGAAGTAGACAATGAAGGAGAGAGAATAGACAGAGAAGAGGATAGGCATGGAACATTTACTAAAAGAATGTATATGTGAATAGTGGAGCATGACTCACCAACTAAAAAAAGAATGTCCATATGAAGAGATGAGTCATCGATGCTCATAATATGTGTACTCATACTGAAATTAGTAAAGTCCTCTAAAATGTAAGTCTATGAAGGCTTTGAAAGAGCAATAATATGCATAGGAACAAAAGTAGAATCTATAATAAGACAACTAAGATCTAGTAGAAGTCCATCTTGTAGTGGGAGCTCGAAACAAGGAAAAGCAATATCCACAATATATGTATCATCATAAGAAATAAAATCATGAGGAGAGAGTAAAATAGTCTCAGAAGAGACAATAGGAAGTGGAGGAGGAGGTGTGACATAAATCTCTATAGGATCACCAAAAAGACTCTATAATATGCTCTAAATAGTGCATGGACACTCTGTATATTCCACATGACAATGAAGATCCATGGAAACATGAAGTAACAGAGTGGAAATAACCTTTTCAAAAGTATTAGCCCACTTATTGAATCGAATAGGGTCAGTGGGTGCAAGAATCTATCCATATAGAAATGGAATATGATTCTTATGTGTGAGCAAGTGTTCCATATAAGCATGCTAAGAAGCATAATTGTCCTTCCCAATAAGGATCACTGGAGATGAAATAATGCTCCTCATTTAGAATCTCTCAAATGAGGTCAATATGACCAAGAGAAGACACCAAAAAAGTGCACAATTTTACAATATACTCTACAATAAACCCCTGAAGCATGCTCATGAAAGGGATATCAGACACAACAGAGATTGCATCCAAATGAGAAATTAGTGCTAGAGTAAGCAAAAATAATTTTGCATTCTCTAGAGATGAACTTCAGACTAGGCTGAAAATGAGTTCGTATAGATGAGAGCAATCAGTGCACGATGTACATTATAGAAACTAGTGTAGCCCATAACCCCCCTGAATTTGACACTTTATAACTTGAGTGCATTTTACAAAATAAAATAGACCAATGGAAAGAGGAAAAAAACATGTACTTTTGAAAAAAGTGGCTCTCGATTATGAATCACCAATCAAAAGTTATAGAAAATTACTTTTTTCATCATTAATGGTCTATTTAATTAAATTACACTTAAAATTTAAATGCTCAAGCCAAATAAATGAGAAAGGGACCTTCAATTCACTTTTTAGAACTATAACAGAGATCCTAACATCCTCAAAACAACAAAAGATAAAAATATCCTTGCCCATACACTTCGACATTCATTTATCTTTGTCTTCACAAGTTGTGGAGAGATATGTGCCGCCCACTTTGCAAATTACCAGGGGCCACCATGGTTCATGAATTGGTCTGAAAATTGCCAAAAATGTTGGGTGCTAGCATGTAAAACTCCATTAGGTCTATAAACTAGAGATATTCATCACTTGAGAGAGAGATCCATAGTCAATTCTGGTCAATTTATCTACCAAAAATACAAGGTGAAATCCCAAGCTTGAAGGAAAATGGTTTGATTATCACGTTAGCTTTCCAAAGGCTCTCCATGCAAACTTTAGTTAACCTAGATCTGCTTTGAGACCAGGTAGAAAAATACCAAAATCTCTGGGTTAAAAACAAGCATTAGCAAAGAAGATTGTTCATCGTTAAATTGAATGAAAAGATGAGTGTACATATAGGCAAAGTCATTACTATTTAGTGGAGTTTACAAATGGATTAATTCCCACTTAACATCACCTATGCTAAACCTAACTAGGCTTAATCATAGTGAAGTATGCTAGTTATCAGTGCTTGCATGATGAGTTGAAAGCTAATGAAAGCATAATTGAAAGATAACTGATGTAGTGCATGTAATACACTCACATAACTCAACCTATGATATAGCTACAAATGAAATAAAAAAATAAAATTATACCTTAGCATAAAAAGAAGCTTCCTCTGTTGTGATTTGAATTTGATTTACTCTCTTTGAATTATGGTTTCTCACTCTTCCAATACAAGGGAAAATGGGCAATGTTGTGGTATGCAAACACTTATAATCTCAGCATGATAACCTTGTAATGAAGAAGCTTTTGCCAACAAAGTAACCTTGGAATAAAGAATCTTGGCTAAATTAGAGGGAAAACCTCCAATTTATATAATTTGGAAATGGATGTGAACTGTCCATCTTGATATGAAGATCAAGGTCTGAGAATAAAAGATAATTTTTAATTCATAATGGGAATTTTGAATTAAAACTTGGAGTGGAGAATATGCAGGACTCAAAAATAAATATAAAATTCATTTAGAAGGAAGATGCGATTTAAAATGAGTAAGTGGTTGTGAGGTGGATTATTAAATTAGAGAAAATTAGATCATAAAAGATAATGGAAATAAAGGTAGATTATTAAATCAGATCATGAAAGATAATGGAAATAAAGGTGGATTATTAAATTAAATCATGGAAGACAATGGGAATAAAGTTGGATTATTAAATCAAATCAAGGAAGACAATGAGAATAAAGGTGGATTATTAAATTGGATCATGGAAGATAATAAGATTATTAAATTGGAATGGTGAAGGACAATAGGATTATTAAATTGGAATGGTGGGGGACAGGTTGAGCCTTAGAGCATGTGAGGATAATTTTGATTTTTTAGCTTTATGAAAATTATGAATTTCCAAAATCCATGGAATTTTTAATTAGAGAAAGATTAATTAATTAACTTTGGATTAATTTAGGGATAATAAATAGTGAATAGTTATTTAGGGAAAATTAAGGATAATTAGAGATGATTAGGTATTTAGTGCAAAGAAGGTTAAAATCCACATAAAGTGTCTGATTTTAAGTGTCTACAATGATGATGTATAAAGGTGCATTTTTTATGGAAACCAAAACCTTCAAAATGAAAAGTTTAAAAATTTCATCCCATGTTTGAAATATTGATGAATATATTATCTATTACAGGTCCATCAAGATCTTTGTGATTGACAAAGTATAAGTGTCAAACTAGAGGTTGGAGGATCCATTAGAGGTTGGAGGACTATTCCACTTCTTCAATTAGATATTCACTCATAGTTTGAGACAAATGTTTGAAAGTCAATTTTGGTAGTAATAGTATGCTTATTTCACTTTCAATTTTGGCTTTCTATCCTTTATATTTATGACATGTAGCAAACACAATTGTTTGATTTTATTTCTCTCACTGCACAAATTTTCACCTCTCACCTAATAGGAGGATAACATTGATAGGTCTTCAATCAATCATCAATGACAGTATGAGTTGATAGTGATTGTTAGCACCAATAATGTTAAGCAAAGTTCATTGGTTTTTGTTGGACATTAGGGAGATGTGTCATACATAGTACATGTTGGTCACTTTCATGGGTTTCTAGGTGAAGCGTTATTTGGATTGTTGTAGTTAGATAGGCCTTGATCATGTTATACTAAAATATTGTATGATGATTAGAGGGGATGAGTAAGCCTTGATTGTGTTCATCAACCTTTTATGTCACAACTCATAGGGTAGTCTTATGTATGTATCAACATTATTTTTGGTCAGTACTAAGATGCACAATACACAAATTACAATTACTTTAGAGTTTATTTGATGATTTTAGAGACATTACTCCAGTTATTTCATATTTTATACCCTTTTGGATCAAGGGAGAGTTTGTTGGGTCATTTACAATCTAAAATTTGTTTTAGTTTGTTATTTTATTTTGTAATTATTTATTTTGTTTTTATGGGTTGGTTACACCCATTATTCAGTTCTTCACAACCAACTACCATAATCTATTTAAAGCTTATGTATTTACAAAAATAATTAATGCTTACATTAAATATAAATTTTTGACTGATTCCTCCCCTACTTGGAGCCAACATTATTCTTGACATCCTTACCCTACTTGGTCTATTCATCATTTCACTAACTCACAATCTATAAAAGAGCCTTCATTATCTTGTAATCATTAGAAATATCACATATAAATCCATATTTAAGCCAATTTTATCCTTATTCAATCCATATGCTCATGTTAGACCTATCCCTATAGTTGCTAGCCTTTTATGACAGTCTGCATTAGGTTGATCAAGGCCACAATGTGGCCTTGTCCACTAGCACGACCTTGTCCCCTGTGCTCTAACAGTTACTTCTTCAAAATAATAAATTTCAAAATAACTCTCTCACACATATTATAAATTTGATTAGCTTAAATATTCCAAATATTTCCTTATAAAATCACATCAGGGCATTCACTTGAGCCCTCCTAGCAAAAGCTAATTTGAAATTACTACACACTGAGTAAAAGAGCACTATTTCTTCTAATTCCAACTCTATTTCATTGTAACATTCATAGGCCAAGTCTAAATATTGTATATTATAGGTCAATGGCATCTATTTTCAAGCATTTCCATCAATCTTATATCTATAGTCATATAATTTCAAAACCACAAATCACACAATCACCCTAGGAGGAAGAACTATATTGGCCTGGGGCATATTTGGACTATGTAGACAACACTTAAATTACATAGAGTTTTCTAAGGATAACTCAGTTATTTCCCTAACCCTATTCCCCGATTTTGCATTTTAACTATATCTTGTTTATTATTCAAGAATAAGGGTACGTGTTTTGTAATTATTCATCACATCAAATTGAGACACATAATTAATCAACAAACCCTTGCAAACTATCACACATACCCAAATCATAAAAACAAGCATATAATCAACTAGGATGTGGTTGTATTCATTAAACAAGGACATAGTACATCCCTAACCTCCTCTTACAGACTCATCCCAGCATATAGTTACTGCATTTGGTCACAACACAATACACAGGTCCCTACAAGAAATTTTTAGTCACAATCATCTTGCATAGTCATAATTAAATTTGTTTAAGGGATATTTACATATTTGTTCTCCCTTTTGCTATTTTTAGAAAATTCCAAATTATGTAAAATTATATATCATATTTTATATTAATATTAGATATGTATATTTTAGCATTTCCATTTCAATAGTTTAATATCTATTAGTTTGAATTCATTAAAATTAAAACAATTTAAACACTTATAATTTTTTTTGGTATGATTTTTTATAGGACTGGGAAATTCATAGGTAAAATGAAAGATTACATTGTAAATTCACATGTAGCAACGAAGATTACATTGTATAAGCTTGCAAATATTTGACAAAATGGTAAAATCTCATTATTAAAAAAAATTACAAGATCAAGTTTATTAAAAGATTTCATGGGGTGGTTATTTTATGGCACCCCAATTGGTTCAACCACAAATTAACTATTTATTTACTAACATTAATAACTATACTAACAAATATAAAAATGGGTGTATATGCCCCATACTAACAAACTAACTCTAACAATGAAATAAAGTAAATTTGGATCAACTGACCCCACAAATTCCTTTTGATCCAAAAAATGGTATAGAAGATGACTCAAAGTTACGACTATGAAGTCATCAAAAGTATATGTTGTGCTTGTAACTGTCATACTATACATCATGGTATTGATCAATTGATATTGACTCTAGGAATCCTACCATGTGAGTTGTGGCATGAATGATGAACACAATCAAGGTTTGTTCATCCCCTCCAACCATTTAGTACCATATTGTAGTAGAACATGTTTAAGTCCTATTTAACCACATTGATACACATAAGGTATCACATAGAAACCTATCTATGTGATTATTTATTACTATGTATGGCAATTTTTCCTGATGGTCAATAAATGCTGACTGACTTTTACTCAACATAATGGTGCTAGAAACTCCTATGTCAACTTGCATAATCATTGATGACTAATTAAAGTCCATGAAATATCTTCCCCCTATCAGGCGAGAGGTGAGAAGCCCTTGCAGTTAAAAATGAAATCTAAACTACTTTGTCTACTCCTCATCAAGAATATCAATGAAGTGAATAAAACTAAAACTGAATTAAAAGTAATAACAAACTAAAAAAATACACTACAACTACCAACAATGTTATTCAAGCATTTTATCCAAACTCTAAGCAAATATTTAACTAGAGATGGAAAATTATCTTCCAATCTCTGATGGATCCTCCAACCTCAATTTTGACACTAAACATTTTCAATCAAAAAGATCTTGATGGGCCTGTAATGTACGACATGTTATCCAATAATACAATCATGCAATGACGTTATGAATGTTTTCATTTTGAAGGTGTCAGTTTCCACCAAAAATACACTCTTAAACACTAGTTTCAATACATTTTCTTTAAAATATATATAGATAAGCTACAAATCATAAAATTGACCATTCTAATTTATTTGTAATGTCCAAAAACTTAGATATTGACTGGTCACATGACCACCTTCATACAAAGTAGTGACTAGATATAAGTGTCACAAAAAGTGATAAAAGTGTCACAAAAATTACAAATTTATGTTGTTCATTTCACTTTACAAAGCCTTTAAAAATATTATGTTCTCTTTTAAAAAAATCATATTCTAAAATCAAGTTCAAGTTTGACCAAAATAACGCTTTGGAAGGATTTGAACCTTGAACTACCAACTTGTCAATGACTTCATGAAAATAAATTCACCAACTGCTCTAAAAGAAATAATGAGATATAAAAGGAATATCTCCTATTTGAAGTGTTGATTTTCTGTGTGGTGAATAAAAAAATTACTTGGATGTAATTTTGCATTCACTTATTCACCCATCCTTTAATTTTCCTTGGAAAAGCTTATTCACATGTGTGGACCCCACTAAGAATAAATATTTGATAAATAAAAACAAAATTAAATGTTTTCACTTCTGCATTATGCCCTACACTTATTCATCACACCATGGGCTGCTACAAGTGCCACATGGTTGTTGCAAACTATATATGTGCCCATAAATGTGTACAACTATACATGAGAGTGGTGGAGGTTGTTTAAAGCCATACAAATAGATTTTTCTTACCAGTATAAAACAAAAACCAATACTAATTATATTTTTAACACATGGGATGACATTACTGCATCAAGAACTTGTACAGTTTCATAAAGAGGTTGTACAAGTGATTTTATTTCTCCAACAAGGGTTCCCAATCCATACAAACAAGGAAATAAATTTTATAAATTGTATTTCAAAACTTATAACTACATCAAAATGTCATTACTAATGTAATAAGCTTTTGAAGGTCGTTCAAGTTGAAAAATTAGGGTTTATGAGAAATAGATCATACAAAGGAGTTTTTGGTATAAAAAAATAGGAAATTGAAGCTTGAAGGATCTCTTTGGCCATAATATACCATATAAAGGATTATGATTTTAGGTTTTAGGGTTATGGAGGTCGTACTACATCTATATAGATTTATTTTTGAAGTTTCCATGCATAATAAATTAAATATAGTAATATGGTACATCTTAATGTCCTCAAAGCCTTAAATTCTTCAAATATATTCTCTCTTCCACATGAGTCTTCACATAAACATGGATCAAAATTTACTTTCACTGAGCTTCACATTTACCTTCAAATTCTTCTTTTTAACCAGCTTTGATACCATTGATAAGATGAGGCAATGTACAGGTAAAATAAAAGATTACATTGGCAATGTATTGGTTAAATAAAATATTACGTTGTATAATCTTGAATATATTTCACACAATAGTAAAATCTCATTATTAGAAAAAAAAAATTAGGTTCAAGTCTATTAAAAACTTTCACGGGGTGGTTATTTTATGGGACCCCAATAGGTTCAATTACCAACTAACTATTTATTTACTAAAATTAACAACTATAATAATAAATATAAAATATTTGTATGTTCCTCGTACCAACAAACTAACTCTAACAATAAAATAAAGTAACTTTGGATCAATTGACCCAAAAAACTCCCCTTGATCCAAAAAGGGGTATAGAAGATGATTCAAAGCTATGACTATGAAGTCATCAAAAGTATTTGTTGTACCTACAACTAACACATTGTACATTATGGTATTGATCAATTGGTGCTACTTCTAAAAATCCTGACCTACGAGTTGTGGCATGAATGATGAACACAATCAAGTCTGTTCATCCCATCTGACCATTATATATCGTATTGAAATAGAACATAATCAATGCCAATTCAACCACATTGATCCAAATAAAGTATCACATATAAATATATTGATTTGGCTATTTATTACTATGTATGGCACTTCTCTTTGATGCCAACAAATGTTGACAAACCTTTGCTCAACACTATGGAGCTCGTAACTCCTAGTCAACTCACACAATCACCGACGACTGATAAAAGGACTTGAAGTATCTTCCCCCCTATTAGGTGAGAGGTGGGAAGCCCTTACAATTAAAATAAAATATAAATTACCTTATCTACTCCTCATCAAGAATATCAATAGTGAATAAAAATAAAATTGAATTGAAAGCAACAAAAAACTAAAAAAACACACTACAACTACCAAAAATGTTATTCAAGCATTTTACCCAAACTCTTAATGAATAGTTAACTGTAGAAAGCAAATTTCCCTCCAGACTTTGACAAATCTTCTAACCTCTATTTTTATACTTACACTTTATCAATAAGAAGGACCTTGATAGACCTATAATGTACGACATGTTCTTTGATAACACAAGCATGAGATGACATTATGAATTTTTTTATTTTGAAGGTGTCAATTTCCACCAACAATGCACACTTATACACCAATTTCAATACATTTACTTTAAAAATCATATAAATAAGCTTCTAATTATAAAATTGACCATTTGTAATGTCCAAAAACCTAGAGATTGACTAGTCACATGACCACCTTCATACAAAATAGTGACTAGATATAAGTGTTGTAAAAAGTGGTAAAAGTGTCTTGAACTTTATTTTTGGAATATTATTGTTTGAAACATAATATTCTATTTTTAAAATGCTTGAAAAGAGAAATGAGCAACAAAAATTACACATTTTTGTTGCTCATTTCTCTTTTCAAGCATTTTAAAAATAGAATATTATGTTTCAAAAAATAATATTCCAAAAATAAAGTTCAATTTTGAACAAAAGAATGATTTGGAAGGAATTGAACCTTGAACCACCAACTTGCCAATAACTTCATGAAATAATTTTCACCAATTGCTCTAGAAGCAATTGTGAGATATGAAAAGAAGATATGATACTTGAAGTGTTATTTTTCTATGTGGTAAATTAAAAAAATTAATTGATTTTAATTTTGCATTTCCTTATTCACCCATCTACGAATTTTATTGCGAAAAGCTTCTTTGTATGTGTGGACCCCACTAAAAATAATATTTGATAAATCAAAACAAAATTAAATCTTTTTATTTCTGCATTGTGCCTTGCACTTCTTCATCACACCATGGTCAGCTTAGGTGCCACACTACTACTACAAACTATATATGCCCATAAATTTGCAAAACTACACATGAGAGTGGTGGAGGCCATATAAATCCATACAAACATACCAAATCAAATAAAAACAAACACATATCATATTTTCAACACATGGGATGCTATTATTGCATCTAGAGATCGTACAGTTACAAGAAGAGGTTTTAAAAGTGATTTTATTGCTCCAATGGGGGTTTCCAATCCATACAAATACGGATATAAATTTAATAAATTGAATTTCAAAACTTATAGCCGCATCAAAATGCCACTACTAATATGATAAGCTTTTGAAGGCCATACAAGTTGAAAAAGCAAGGTTTATGAGCAAGGTAGGTCGTACAAAGGAGTTTTTGGTGTGAAAAAATAGTAAATTGAATCTTCAAGGATCTCTTAGGCCATACAATAGCATACAAAAGATGATAATTTCAAGTTTTAGGGCTATGAAGGCCGCACTACATCTATATGGATTTATTTTTGAAGTTTCTAGGCATAATAATTATGGAATAATACATGATACCTTTTAATGTCTTCAAATCCTTAAATTTTTCAAATATCTTCTTTCTCATCCACATGAGTCTTCACGTAAATTTGCCTTGGACTACACTTTCATTGAACTTCACACTCACCTTCAAGTTATTGTTTTTAACCAACTTTGATACCACGGATATGATGAGGTCATGCACAAGTAAAATAAAAGATTAAATTAAAAATGCACAAGTAAAAGAAAATATTACATTGTATAAGCTTGGAAATATTTCACGTAATAGTAAAATATCATTATTAGAAAAATTTACAAGTTATTAAAAGATTCCACGGGGTGGTTATTTTATGGGACCCCAATGGGTTCAACAACCAACTAACTTTATTAACACTAACAAATATAAAAAGTGATGTATGTGCCCCATACTAATAAACTCAATGTAAAAATTAAATAAAGTAACTTTAGATCAACTAACCCAATGCTTTTTGAATGCCAATTGTCATCATTTTATGAATAAAATATTTGAAATAATTGATTATGTTGCAAGGATCATGTAGTCTCTCACTGAACATGCTACCTTAAGTAAAACACAGGTTAATCCACTTCCTCCCATAACTGTATAAAATATAATAGCAGCATGTCATACTAATACGACCCATGATTTCATGATGACCAACCATGACAAGTGAGGTCCAAATTTAATTTTGAAAATTGAAATAGATACTAAAATATTATATCATATCTAATTATCTAGAGGAAGCTCTATAAGCATTGAAAAATATTTCAAAACACAATTTAGCAAACATTTCTTTTATTTTAAACCAAGGCTAGTTTTACCTAAAATAATAACTTAGTTCTTCTAATATTTGCTATTGCCTAATTATTGATTGAGGATAACTCACAACACATCAAAAACCACGTAGACTAACACATGGACATCTACATGGATGTGTGTATGAGGGAAAAACATTTGGTTGGAACAATCCACAAATGCATGAATAAATAGGTCTTCTATTTTACAATAATATAAAATATTATAAGGAGGTATTCACATATAAAAACGCAATACATTATTAATATAGATTCTTAGAAGGAGAATGGAAATGTGGGTTGAGAGATCTACTAAGATTTAATACACATCATTATTGCTTAGTGTTGTGTTTTATACCATTGTTTTTAATTAAAAAATTAGAAGTTTTTAGTTCTTTCATATTTGTTGTTTTTTTCTTATTTTAACACTTACGGGCAATCTATTTTCTATTTAATGGTATCACATACTCATAATTCAGCGATTGAAATTGTGACTATTGGCAGTGAAGCTATTGGATATGGCACTATTAGTTAAGAAGCCTTAGAAGTTCATTCTTAAAACATTTGATATGGTAATGATCTTGAATCTCTGCCTAAGGTTATTTTATCAATCCTAATTTTGACAATGCTTCTAACTAGGTAGAACAATATACTTTGATATATTATTTTTTTCAATAGAATTCCCTTTAAAGGTATTCTTAAATAATGGGTCCAATTTATATGGTCTACACACGGGACTAAATTATATGCATTCCAAAAAAATGCCAAAGGTTTTTATTTATTTCATTTTGTTAATTCTTAACATGTTTCTAGTATATTAAAGAATGGTCTTTTGTTTATCATAAATTCTCTACTTTTTTCCCATGGACCTATGATTTTGTTGTTGTAGAAAATTATACACTTAATATGTCATTTTGGGTTGAGTTCCATGGTATTCCTCTATATTATTAGCCTCTTCTTTAGGCGAGCTTGTTTTCCATGAACATAAAAAATTATATTCAAACCATCCTATAAAACATGTCTACATTGATGTTGATTTATTGTGATATATTAAAGAAACTACTGACATTCAAATAGGAATAAAATGCCATTTAAATGGATGTATATTTATTTTTCTAACTCTTTCTCTTTTTCCAATTCTCAAAGCATAAAATTATACATTTCCCTTTATTGGCCCCTCACACGAAGCTAATTTCCAAACCAAGTGGTAACGATGGCTATGCCACTATCAGTGGTTAAAAGGCTAACTAGAATATAACCATATAAGGCGTAGTTTCAAATCCTTATGTGTATGTTTCAAATAGTAAAAATATTGTGTAAAACTTGAATTTGGGTGCTCATGTTCTATATGTTTATAAGTTTATCATCATAAAAACACAACCTTTTTAGAATCCCACTCATATTCATACTAAAACTTATAATGATGTGTTTAAGTAGTGTTTTTAAAACATCCCTTTGGCAACAATATTATCTCTACTTCTTAGGAAACTATTCAATATTCTCAACCTTCTCTTTAGATCATTTATCCTCACAAAGCATATGCACAATTATCTTGCAACCCACTTCATCACTTAGAGGAAGGAAAATACATGCATGATATACATTGTATGTTCCCTCAAAGGATTGGGCTATGAGGACATGTCCTTAAATCACCATTATTTATCAATATTTACTCATGGAATGTATGAGGTCTTACATACCCACCTCATAAATATTTAGTGTGTGATATTCGACAACAATTTTTATATTTGGATGTCATGTGTCTAAAATATATCAAGATAAGTCATTTTTTTCCCAAACTATCAGTAATGTATTTTGATAAAATAGATTTTTTATGACTCATAAGCATGATCCTAGATGAGGGGAGAAGTTATGTTTCTTTCTCAAAAAGAGACCATGATTTTGACACCACTTACTAAGTCCCTTAGATTATGTTAAATGTTGAAAACTAAATACTTAGGCATAACTAACCTTTATGCCTCCAATAATGCAATGGTAAGAGCTCAATTTTGGTGGTGGATTTTTGACAATCTGTCAGATGTGAATTACATCCTATGTGGTAACTTTAATGTGATTAAGGTGGCATCTGGTAAACAAAGTCATCTCCCAATTTTTTAGATAGTTGTAAATTAAGGGACATGGTATTATATGTGCAATAAGTTTAGTTTGTATAACACTAATTTTTCTTACCACCCTTAATCTTCTATATGATAGACATGATTTAATATTGAATTTGGATCTAAAACAATGTTCAATCTATTTGACATGGACATGATATATTCTTGATCATACTTTTCCTTTATTTTTTATTTGTCATTAATAGTAGAAGCATTACCAGATATTATCCTTTGTAGTCACTTTCAAATCTAGCTTACATTGAATGGAAATTCAAAAATAGCCTAAGGTAGAAAAACTTAGGTTTTTATTGATATTTATGATGAGCCCCCCTCTTGCACATTTTTGGAAAAAACTAAATGTGGTGCTACATCCCTTAGTAAAAATCAGCTATATTATTTGGTGGTCTGATGTTATTACTCACAAAACTCATTTTCTAATTATTTATGCCTGCCAACTTGCACTTATTCACCACAAATTTGATTCATCCACCTCTATTAAGTTTATTTGTGCTACGATTTCCTAGGAGTTCCAACCTTTTCCTTAGCCTCTCCATGTGCAATTTTATTAGTTATGACATCACATCTAAGTTGAAAATACATAAAATGCTCATGGTGCTCAAAACAAGGCTTACTGCATTGGCTTAAGGTTGGTGAAAAGGTTTCTAAATAATTTTTTAATATGATAAATACCAAACACATTTCTCAATAGATAAGTTGATCAATGACTCACTAACTTTTCATATATTTTGAAAGCCTTTGTCCATGATTATAAGCAAGTTTTCAAAGCTAAAGATTCATCTCCTATGTGAGAGCAAAATCTTGAACATTACTTAGATGTGGCCTCCTTTCATATTACTCAAACTCAATGATTTTTTTGTGATTGGTTGCTCAATTTAGATGACATTCACAAAGTTGTCGTGGATATGGCAAATTAATAATCGCTTGGGTATGATTTCCTTCCCTATGAATTTTATAAAAGTTATTTGTGATACCAAAGGAGATGATTTTTTTTCAAGTCTACTTGGAACCTTTTAAAATTAGAAATCTCAACCAACTTATTAACAAAGGACATATCAAATTCATACTTAAGGTTGGTGAAATTGAGTATATTTATAACTATAAACTCATTAAGTTGCTCAACATATCTTACAAAATTATATCCAAATCCCTAGCTCTACTTATTCGTAATATCTTCCCAGTTATTGTTAGGCCTAAAAAGTAATCTTCATCAAAATCTCATATATATTAGATAATATTATTGTGGTCTGAGTAGGTATGAAATGGGTTTGCAATTCCAAACAATAGTCCATTTTCATTAAGATCAACTTTGAGATAAAGAATATGACCACATTGAATTTCAATCATTCTCACCATGTTGCAAGACTTGGGTTTTAGATATAATTTTATTCATAATATTTAAATGTTGTTTTTCTATTGTTCAGCTTCTATTTATTAAGTATGCACTCTAAATAGTTTGATCTTTCCCACTCTATTCAATAAGGGTGTCTTCTTTCCAATACACTATATGTGCTTACAATGAAAGGTTTTGGGTATCTGGTATTGAATGTGTTTCTCAAGGGATTCTTAGAGGAGTTTCCATTCTCATAGAGATCTCCCTTTAAATTTTTAATGGTAATTTTTTTTATGATTCTTTCCTCACACAAATTTAAGAAGAATAAAATTTGAGACAATAAATGTAGCGCATTAACACTTTTTGTCTAACCTAAAGATTTAGTATTCAATGGAGGAAGATGCAATGCCATAATAAATTCTTCACTCCCTTTGCCTTATTATATTTAGACATTTTATTGGAAATGGATTCAATATGGTGAGTACTTTTTTCTTTATTGGTATCATGTATGCATTTCAAGCCACCCCTTCCACATCATGGTAGTATGCCATTGATGGGGTACAAAATAAGAATTTCAATTGGATTAATAAGATTCTCTCTCTAGTTGGTAAATTTCACATTAGTTATAAACCTCTCACTTTGACCCATGTTTACTACACCAAATTTCAGCCCTTCTGAAGCATCCTACCAAAATCTTGAATATATTTTTTGAGATTTTATATCTACTATTTTTAACATGAGAAAGGTTTCTAACAAGTTTCCCTTTTACTTTCCTAAAGAGGCTAGAATTTTGGATATGCTCATGTGTGTTGTATAGTTTTCATGATTTAAACTCCTTATAAATTGTGTATATCGACACATATCATTTGGGTCTAAGGAATTAACTTAGATAGGGGATTGGGAGCCAATGATCCCCATGGATGGGTTCAGGGGTGGGAACCCTCGATTATTATATGTGGTTTTGAGCTTGTATGGGTGGTTTTTACCTATGGTTTGTAAACATTGGGTTTTAATACTACTCAAACATTTTCCTATTGATATGCCTAAAAATAATTGCATACGCATTATTAAAAATCAAAACTTTGAAGTTTTTTATTGTATTCTAAATTACTGAGTTAATGTAATAAGGAAGAAGGGTGATTGTATATATCTATATAAGCCCATAACTAGGCTAGTTAGCTAGTTAGGCGAGGGTGTCAATGGCCTACTCTACTCTATATAGCTGGGGGAGGCACCCTATATATAGATATAATCGCCATAGTCTATAGTTAGTCTATATTTAGTTTATATAGGGGGTATGGGGCACTAGATAGATATATAGCCTATATGCAATCAACCTAGCCTATAGATAGATATTGATATTCTGGGAGGGTTAGCCCTAAACTTGATTGCCCTATATATATATATATATATATATATATATATATATATATATATATATATATATATATATATCTATGGGAAATTGAGGGGATGGCATGGACAAGACTCTCTATAATGCTTGAAAGGCCGAGGTGTGTGTGTCATTTTTCCTTTTTTATATTACTTAGGATTATGTTAGAATTTTTTCTCTTTCATAATTTTATTGGTTTATTTATATTCACAAATCATTTCTCTGTGGTAAATGGATAATCCATTCTATTGAGGGAAATGAGGCATGGAAAATTATCCTAAATGATTTTATCTCTACTAGAGCTCCTTATGAGAGAATAATTTGGAATAATTTAGGCTTTCAAAACCTTCTAGGCATTTAAAATCCAATCAATATTATAGGGACATTTATAGCTAAGAGTATTTGGAAAGCTTTGGAATCTATCAAACATTACCTCTTGTGGAATGGAAACATATTTAGTGTTAGGATATCCATCAACCATCAATAATTTTGGTGATCTCCTGCCATAAATTTTCATGATGTCCCCTTTGCATGGGTACCTTGGGTTCATGCCTCAAATGTTTTAAAAGAGGCATTTGCACCTTTTCAAGATTTTTTATCAAGATCCATTTATTCTTGGTTATCTTATCTTAAGGCCAAATCCAAATTTAATCTCCACAATAATGACTATGAATTCTTCAAATATATTATTGATGTTGTATATGCATAAACATTGCATAAACTTGTTATGAATTCACTCTATCCATGGTGGAAAGGTAAGAAGTGGTATGTTAAAACCCCATTTCTTAATTTCACTCCTAGTAAGGGATATGAGTGGCACTCTTCTTAACAACCAATGCTTCAAATTATTAATGATAGATGCTCTTTCCAATATTAAAACCATCTAGAATTCCATTATTGAGCCTAAGTTTACTTAGGTTTATTAGGGTTTACCCTCAAGAAATATCCTTACTCACTTAGGAATCCCTCATCCCATGTGTACTTTTTGTGGCCAATTTTGATCCAAAGATCAATCACTTGATGACCAGTCAAATGAAACTCAATCACCCAAAAATAAATCAACCAATGTTCCATTATCTATCAATCAGTTAACCAAAGCTCAATCGCCCAACACTCAATCAATTTAAGATCAATAGTTCCCCTCTAATAGACTTGGATGTATGTTCCATGATGAAACCTATATGTACATTTTAAGTTGTCAACCAAATCTCAATCGCTTGGTGATCAATCAACCAAATCTCAATCCCCTGATAATTAGTCAGTTGAAGCTTAGCTACCTAATGCTAAATCAATCAAAGATCAACCACCCAAAAATAATAAAAAAGAACATGGGTTTTCATTTCAATATTTTGGTAATTTTTTTGTGTGCCCAAAATTAAACTTCAACCTAGTTCAAATATTCAAACTTTTTAAATTTCATCTTTCCTTCTTATTCTATTATTTATCTTTTCATTTATTATCTATGTCAGGAGGGATTCCACCTTGTTTTATGGGATAGATAGTGTAGATTGTCAGTATTATTACCCATATTTTATTAATTACATGTTAGTAGCCAAAAATATTATGAAATTAATGGTTATATTTTCATTGTTAGGTGCTTGTAATCACTTTTTTTGTTATGTTTGGGTGTTGATAATTGTTTCAACTGAAAACCTTTGATCTGAGTGTCTTTAAAATTTATGTATATACATTGGGATAAGGGTACTGGTATTGTTAAGGTGTGGAGCTAAAAGCTTCACCAAATGAGCGGATGCTGAAGTTGTTGAATTTACATAGTCACCGACGACGGCAAAGAGTTGACCAGTAGCTACTGACGTCGGTCATGTATCGGCTGACGTCGGTCATGTGCAGGCAAATAGGGACCGACGTCGGTCACCTGTGCATCCAAAAAGTCTATTTTCGTGGATGAACAGATTGTTTGCATGATAAGTTTAGCTGTTAGTTGTAAGTCCACGTTTTTATTTTTGGTAGGAATGTTTTAAGCCTTTGATTAGGAGGTGTATCTAATGGTTGTTAATGCATTGCTCATGATCCCTAATCTTATATAATAGGGATAGATCTTCATAGCTTGTGTGTGTATGAAAGAATAGTACAAGACATATTGTATATGTGTATCAATCCAGGTTGTTGGAATTGATTGAGAGAACTCTTGAGGGAAAGAGATCTGTACATCTGAGAGGTGTGAGAAGAAAGTGTGATTTTTCTTCATTGTATTTCCTTCTGGAAGAGTTTAATACAAGTTTTCAGGGTGGTTTCTTGTATCTCTTATTCTTTGTTATTTTTTATTCTAGTTACTTATTATTCTGGTTTAATTTCGTGTTTAGTTGCTTACATAAAAGTAATCAAATTTGTTGGTTGATCCCCAACAAGTGGTATCAGAGCTCAAGTTGACTAACAGGTGTTTCAGATCTGGTTAGTGTTTGTTGATTACAAGTCACTCACAGGGGTTTTTGTTTGAGTGGGAGAAGCAATGACAGAAGAAAGTAAACTGAGAATGGAGAAATTTAATGGCAAGAATTACCAATTATGGAGAATGCAGATAGAAGATTATCTGTATCAAAAAGATCTGTATTTACCATTGGGTGGGGTTGATAGAAAGCCCACAATAATGGAAGATGAAGAATGGGAGGTTCTTGATAGAAAGGCTCTTGGATCTATAAGATTGAGTCTAGCATCTACTGTGATTTATAACTTGTCACAGGCAAAGACAACGGTAGAGTTAATGACTACTTTAGCAAATTTATATGAAAAGCCCTCAGCTTCAAATAAGGTATATCTTATGAAGCAGTTATTTAATTTGCAAATGCAGGAAGGTGGATCTGTATCTAATCATCTTAATGATTTCCATGGAATTGTAAATCAATTAAATTCAGTCAAAATAATTTTTGATGATGAAATTAAAGCTCTCTTAATTTTATGCTCTTTACCTGAAACTTGGCATAGTTTGGTAATGGCAGTTAGTAATACTGCATCTGCTACAAATATCTTGAAAGTAGATGATGTTGTTAGTGTAATCTTGAATGAAGAAACTCGCATAAAAAGCACAGGGGAAACATCAGGTAATGCTTTAAGTATTGAAAGCAGGGGAAGGCAAAGAGAGAAGAGCAAGCAAGGGAGATCAAGGTCTAAGTCAAAGATGAGCAATAGATCCAAATCCAGAAATGGAAAAAGAAAGATAACCTGTTGGAATTGTGGAAAGAGAGGACATGCAAAGAAAGATTGTTGGTTGAAGGTTAATGAAGAGAATCAGCATGAAGGTAATGAAGAAGCAAAAGTTGCAGGTATTGTTGCACAAGATGCTCTTTCACTTTCTTTGCATAATAAAATATAATCTTGGGTTTTAGATTCTGGGGCCTCTTTCCATGCTACCCCAAATAGAGAATTTTTCAATGATTATGTCCAGGGAGATTTTGGAAAAGATTATTTAGGGGATGATGAGCCTTATAAAATTGTTGGTAAAGGAAAAGTGCAGCTGAAATTGCAGAATGGCAACACATGGGTGTTGAAAGATGTCATGCATGTCCCAGCCCTGAAGCGGAAGCTGATTTATCTAAGAAAGTTAGGTGATGAGGGTTGTACAGTAACTCTCATAGCTAAATCTTGGAAGGTTACCAAGGGTGCACTTGTATCAGTCAGAGGTAAGAGAGTAGGTACTCTCTATTTATGTAATTGTATTACTGATTATTCTCCTTCTATATTATCTACTTCAGATGTGGATGCAAAGTTGTGGCACTGTAGGCTCGGCTACATGAGTGAGAAGGGAATGAAAATTCTTAAGTCAAAAGGTAAACTTTCAGATTTGAAAAGCATAAATCTAGATTTCTGTGAGCATTGTGTTTTTGAAAAACAAAAGAGAGTAAGTTTTAACAAAACTGGGTCAACAAAGAGGAAGCACAAGTTGGAGCTTGTTCACACAGATGTGTGGGGACCAGCTCAGGTAGCTTCTATTGGAGGATCATAGTATTATGTTACTTTCATTGATGATGCTACAAGAAAGGTATGGGTCTATTGCATAAAGAAGAAATATGATGTTTTTGACACTTTTAAGATTTGAAAAGCTTTAGTTGAGAATGAAACAGGCAGGAGATTGAAGTGCCTTAGATCTGACAATGGTGGTGAGTTCTGCAGCTATAAGTTCAACCGGTATTGTTACATGAATGGAATACGCAGGCAAAGGATGTTTCCAAGAACACCTCAACAAAATGGAGTTGTTGAAAGGATGAACTGAACAATATTGAAGCGTGCACGGAGTATGATATTGCATGCTGGTTTGCCCTTACAGTTTTGGACAGAAGCTATAAATACTGCAATTTACCTGATTAACAGAGGACCCTCTATAGCTCTAGATGGTGGAATTCTAGAAGAGGCATGGATAGGTAAAAAGGTAGATCTTTCATTTCTAAGAGTTTTTGGTTTTGAAGCTTTTGTGCACATTGATAAAGAAAATAGAAAGATGCTGGATGCTAAGTCTACGAGGTGCACATTTATTGATTATGGCTCTGGAGATTTTGGATTCCGATTTTGGAATCTAAGAACTAACAAAATAATTAGGAGCCATGATGTTTTCAATGAAAAAGTGATGTATAGTGATCAGCTCAAGAAGCTGAAGAATTCTGAGTAGGGCCATGAAGATTTGGACGAGGTGATGATCCAAAATGAGCTCATGGGAAAGAATAATCACAGACAGGAAAACACAGAGACCAACATCGGTCAGGAAGGAACCAACGTCGGTAATACAGTAACAGATGTCGGTCAGACAGTGATCGACGTCAGTCAGGAAGGAACTAGCGTCGATCATGAAGAACCAACGTCGATTAGTTACAGGCTTGGAGGTGACTGAGGTCGGTCACTGTCAGAGAATTTGGGCGGATAGCAAGCAAAAAATGAGTCTCAAATGCCCAGGAGGAGGTTAGATAGGGTAAGTAAACCTCCAATTCGATATTCCCCTTCATTATTCTACTTATTGCTCACTGATAGTGGAGAACCAGAGAGTTTTGATGAAGCAATGTAGGTAGAAACCCGAAAATAGTGGGAGCTTGGCATGAGTGAGGAGATTGATTCCTTGAAAGAGAACCAAATGTGGGATTTGGTTGAGTTGCCAACGGGTAAGAGAGCACTAAAAAAAATGGGTTTACAGGTTAAAAGAAGGTGAGAATGGACAGATGAGATATAAGGCCGTGTTGGTAGTGAAAGGATTTGCATAGAAACCAGGTATTGATTTTGGTGAAATTTTTTCTCCTGTAGTAAAAATGACTTCTATTCGGACTGTATTGTCTTTAATTGCTATTGAGGATTTGCATCTTGAGCAGCTTGATGTTAAGACAACGTTTCTTCATGGAGATTTGGATGAAGAAATATATATGGATCAGCCAGAAGGATTTGAGGTCAAAGGTAAGGATAAGCTTGTGTGCAGGTTGAAGAAAAGCTTATATGTCTTAAGCAAGCTCCAAGACAATGGTATTTGAAATTTGACAGGTTTATGACTGAGCATGGTTTTAGTAGATGTCAATTTGATCATTGTGTTTATTTTAAGAGATTGGATAATGGTAGATATATTATCCTATTGATGTATGTAGATGATATGCTTGTTGTAGGTTCAGACATGCAAGATATTTTTGAGCTTAAGGTAAAATTAGCTCATACATTTGCCATGAAGGATTTGGGAGTAGCAAATAAAATCTTTGGCATGAGTATTAAGAGAGACAAAAAAAATCACAGGTTGATTTTGTCTCAAGAGGATTATGTGAACAAGGTGTTGGAGAGGTTCAATATGCAAGATGCAAAACTGGTGAGTACACCTATGGCTGGACACTTCAAGTTGAGCAAAGAACAGTGTCCTAATTCACATGATGAGGTAGAGTACATGAGTAGAGTTCCATATGCTTCCGCAGTTGAGAGCTTAATGTATGCAATGGTATGTACTAGATCGGATATTGCCCAAGCAGTGGGAGTTGTCAGTAAGTATATGGCCAATCCAGGGAAGGAGCACTGGAAAGTAGTCCAGTAGATTCTCAAATATCTGAGAGGGACCATCAGTAGGCATTTGTGCTATGGAGGATCAAACACTTCTCTACATGGATATGTAGATGCGAATATGGCAGGTGATTTGGATGGCAAGAGAAGCACCACAGGATATGTGTTCACTGTTGGTGGAACAATGGTTAGCTGGATTTCAAAGTTACAAAAGGTTGTTGCCTTGTCTACTATAGAGGCAGAATACATTGCAGTCACAGAGGCTACCAAAGAGATGATATGGATGACATGGTTCATGGAAGAGCTAGGAAAGGAGCAAGAGAGTTGCAGATTATACAGTGATAGTCAAAGTGCAATTCATTTGGCTAAGAATTCAGCCTTTCATTCAAGAACCAAACATATACAGCTTAGGTACAACTTCATAAGATAGGTATTGGAGGATGGTGAGTTGAAGCTGAAAAAGATCCATACAGATAAGAACCCTACTGATATGTTAACAAAGCCGGTAACAAAGGAGAAGTTGAATCTTCATTCAACTTTTGTTGGTCTTCAAGATTGAGTTTGAAGATGGAGAAGCTAGAAGATGTTGTACAGGTACTGGTGCAGCTATTTATCTCCAAGTGGGAGATTGTTAAGGTGTGGAGCTAAAAGCTTCACCAGATGAGCGGATGCTGAAGTTGCTGGATTTACACAGTCATCGACGACGGCAAGGAGTCGACCAATAGTTTTCGACGTCGGTCATGTATCGGCCGACGTCGGTCATGTGCAGGCAAATAGGGACCGACGTCGGTCACCTGTGCATCCAGAAAGTCTATTTTCGTGGATGAACAGATGTTTGCATGATAAATTTAGCTGTTAGTTGTAAGTCCACGTTTCTATTTTTGGCAGGACTATTTTAAGCCTTTGATTAGGAGGTGTATATAATGGTTGTTAATGCATTTCTCATGATCCCTAATCTTATATAATAGGGATAGATCTTCATAGCTTGTGTGTGTAAGAAAGAACAGTACAAGACATATTGTATATGTGTATCAATCCAGGTTGTTGGAATTGATTGAGAGACTCTTGAGGGAAAGAGATCTGTACATCTGAGAGGTGTGAGAAGAAAGTGTGATTTTTCTTCATTATATTTTCTTCTGGAAGAGTTTAATACAAGTTTTCAAGGTGGTTTCTTGTATCTCTTATTCTTTGCTATTTCTGATTCTAGTTACTTATTATTCTGGTTTAATTCAATGTTTAGTTGCTTACATAAAAGTAATCAAGTTTGTTGGTTGATCCCCAACAGGTATCATGTCCTCCCTATATTGTATGAAGTGTATCGAGACTTATATTTAATGAATAAATGTTGTTAATTTTGGATACTCTGCTCTGTCATGGTATATTATGTTATTACCATTCCATGTAGGTTGTTGGTAGCCTAGCATATCTATATTAATTCTATGGTATACACAATCGTTATCCTCTGAATAATAATCTATCATCCAAAAATAAATCTAGTGATGATGTAACCCATGCATCTTTATAATCCAAATCCTCTTCATACAAATCTTTCATGGAGTCAAATCTAATCATTTCTACTCTCATTTCATTCAATAAGAGATATCTCTACTCAATGTAACTGTAAATTTATTTGATTTCTCACTTTTATGCTTCAAAAAAAAAGAATATATTTGAAAAACTTCAACCCATTTCATATGCTTTTGGTTCAACTTAACTTGGTTTATTACAAATTGTATTTTTTTATGATGTGTAAAAAATAAAATCCTTTGGAAGAAAATAGTGTCTCCATTTATTAAGGGCATACAATTTCAACAAACTCTTGATCATAAACTAAATACTTTCATTTGGAATCATTCAACTTCTCACAGAGATATGCAATGGGTTTTCCCTCTTGACTCAAAACTACACCTAATTTTATCCCACTAACATCACAATCAACTTGGAACACCTTGTTGAAATCTGGTAATGCTAACATTCATTGTTTAGTTACATTTTAATTCAAAAAATGAAAACTATTCTCGGCTACAACTATTCATCTTAATTCTTAATGATGGGTGCACATACCTTGCTTATGTTTAGAATGAAATTCATTGACAAAAATAACAAACCCATGAAACGCCTCATTTCAAAAATGCTTTTCAGTGGTATTCCAAAGCATGCTTTTAGCTTTTCTAGATACATCCTCAATGCACCATGTGAGAACATAAAAATACTTGAATTTGTTTTGTAGTTAATGGTTTTATTTTTGGTGTTAGGTAGTTGTAACAACTCTTGTCGATTATGTTCTAGTGTTGATAGTTATGTTAACTAAAAGCCATTAATCCATTTGAATTATAAATTTAGTGATATACATTGGGATAAAAGTGATAATATCAAGTCCTCATTTTAGTGCATGAAGTCTTTCGAGACTTTTATGAATAGAAAGGGATAATTTTTGGATACTTTGTTTGGCCATGGTATGTTATGTAAATAATATTTTGTGTAGGTTTTTATTGGTAGCCTAGTATCTCTATAATCATTCTATAGTATACATAATTTTTGTCCTTTGAATAATAATCCATCCTACAAAAATAAATCTAGAGATGGATTTCTATCAATGTCAATCAAATTCTTACACATCGCCCATGCATCTCTAAATACAAGTCCTCTTTATTGTTGGAGTGTGTCATATTCACACTTGATATGAATTCCACCTTAGGTATATGTGTTACCAAGGTGTGACTTATTATGTGCACACAATTATTAAATGCATAATAAGTGTGGTATTTATCCTCACATGTATGAGAAGGGTTAGGTGTAGCTTGGGTAATGGTCCAACCTTTTACTTCACCGATAATAATCTCATACTAACCTCTTAATTTTCATATATAATGACCCTTTATGTTCTTGTGAATATTAATGGAGTTTATATTAATCTCTTGAGCTAGTGGATATGTAGTCTTTTAGAGAGTCATGTTATAATGCAACCATTGTTGGTTGCGCATATATATTATATATTACACATAGTTAATATAGTGTGTCTATATTGTTGAATATCTCTCTTGTTTAAATATTTTATGTTGATGGTTTTTATGTTGGATATCCATGGGCTATGTTGTCTTTTATAATATTGTATTAGAGCGGGCTTTCTTGAGAATATTAGTGAGAGTGTTTGAGAGGAGATCCATATCGCTCTCAAAGCTCAATTGTTAGGAAGATAAAGAGGAGAAAGAGTATAATATTCTCAGGCACTCCAAAGCTTCAATCCTTAGCAAAGTTCAAGTGGCAAGGATATTTTTTTTCTCTCTTCATCTACTTCTATGATAAATTATTCACGAGTCCCATCTATTTTGTTCATATTTGGTTCATTCTTTTGGTTATATTCATGTACCAGTTTCAAATCTACATATGGAGGAATTCCATGGAATATATTTTTAGCTAAATTTATTTTTAGTACTTTGTGTGTATCAGACATTTCCATTATGTTTAGAATTCCAGATAAAGTTGGTTATGACTTTTGTTTCACTTAAATATGACACCATGAGCTCATTTTTCAAGTAATGTAGATCACATTCTGTGAAGATCTGGAGAATTCACAAGGTAAGAATGATCAAATGGGAAGGAAAACATCATTTTTAGCTCATCTAACATGTTTTCAAGACCATATTTTGAGTTTTTAGTATATTGTGATGAGCTATTAGCTCCTATGTTTGGTTACATATTATATCTAGGTCTATCCAAAGGGTTTTTTTTTTTTTTCACCTTGCATTTTTTTTTCATGTGACCTATTGGGCACTCTCACTTGAGGGTCTCACCAAAGTTAAATTTAAACATTATTTATGAATTATATAACACCTCAATCTTGTACTCTTGGCATACTCAGACCTTGTCTATTCCTCTTAGTTTTAGATCTTTTCCAATTTACAAAGTCTTACATCTACTCTATCTTATGCCCCTTGACCTATCTTTTAGCCTGACCAGTCTTATGTTGATGACCCCGACCTTCTATCTTGCCTAGAATGCTTAAAACCTACTTATCTTCCATCTATGCAAGTTTTGAGTCTGTACTTACTTTCATGCTCCTAGACACTAATCTCTGAGATAGACACCTACTTTGACACTAGTGTCCTAACCTGACGCAAGTGTCCAGTGTCTTAAAATCATCCAATTTACAAATAAAAGATATCCTAATGGTTGGCCTAAGTGATTTAATGTGATTTACTTCTTCAAAGAGATTGATATAAATACAAGATCAACCCTCATTCATTCCTCACCTATGAAAGACCTAGAAAAGACCAAAGAGACCAAGGTAACTTATTCAAAATCATTATATCAAGCATTCAATTGATCAAATCTTCATTATTTCGACATCAATCATAGGGACAACACATATATAGGTCTGAAGTACTAAAGGAGTAGCTCAAGAGCTATATTTTCCAAGTTACAAGCTAGGTCACTATTGTACTTATCACATATTACATGATTCACACATAAGATAACACATAAGGGAGAAGTACATCAATCTAAAGCCCTCTTTAGAGTATTGGCTATGTAGACAATACTCACTAATAGAGGGGTATTTAGGGTCAGCTCAACATCACGTGCCCAATAAACCATTTTCCTCCAAGGCCACTATAAAGATGGAAAATTAGGGTTTTAATAATTCATGAGGAACGATAGTCCATGACCTAGATCTGAATGCACCAAAGTGAAGGCAAAGACAAACCTAGAATCATCTAGGTGGTTGCATCCTTTTCCAGTAGATATTATGTATATGACACTTGCATTGGGTTCAGACAGTAGCATTGATGTAACCATCCCATGCTGATGTTAGTGTCCATAGCTCCAGAAGCATCCAAATCAGAATCTAACAACTATTCCAAACCATCTTCCAGTTTGCTTCCTACCTATTCTAGATCTAAAACTACATTAGCATCAAAACAAAATAAGTACATTACTTCTTTGTCACTTCTATATCTAGCATAGTTGTACTTACTATTTTTAGCATAACTCAAGGTATGTTTATATCTAAGTTTATCACCCAATTGGTCTCCTATAGATCTGATTATCATCATTATGCTTATTCATTTATATATACCCTTATAATAAGTATCTAGGTAACCAAAAACTAGAAAACATATTTTTAGGGTTAAACATTAAGCAATTAAACATCATTCACTTAAGTGTTTTTTAATTACCACATTTTACTTGGGTTTTGGAACAAAAATTTTAGGTTTGACCTTTTGGTATAAAATCATGGTTTGACACTAGGAACTCTAAGAAAATTAATATGATTGGTTTAGTTACCTTCTATAATAGATAGAAAACATGATGAGTACTTCCAATTTTGTCAGAATGTTTTTTTGAGATTATTCTATGCAAAAATACTATTTGTGAGGAATGTTAGTTTTGTTATCTTTAGTTTCATAATAGTTGAGATTCATGATTGATCAAACATAGAAAACATGTATATTTTGATAGGAAACTCTTGAATAACTAGGGCATTATATGTGGGATGATCACTTGTTGTTATTCATTAGACAACAATAGTGATAGATTTGATAGCACTATTACAGAGGATGACATGTATACATCTATTGTGACCAATAAGGCTAATTTGATCCTTGTGTATTACCAGTTAAATTGTGCTATTGTATTGTGGCATGCTTGCAACCATTATTATGAACCAATGTAAATATATGTATCTTGAGTTAAATATATGTTTCCTTAACCTTGGTAGTAGTCCATGTTCATGTGTAATTGTAACCTATTGCTTAAATCCCTGCATCATTTTGTGTATGTACTAAACCTCTTAAATAACTCATCATCTCTAATAATCAACTTTTTTGTATGATCATTATTGTATGATGTGGTGCAAATATTCCAATTGTGTTATTGAGATAAATTGTACTATTAAGGATGTAAATATGCTTGAGAAGTATCTTGTGCATAAACTAGTAGTGGATAATTTTTTTCTAAATTAGCATGCATCTATGTAAACATATGACACCAAAGTGAAACTATTATTTTGTAGTGTTGTGTTGTGTTTTGTGACCCTATATCATTGCTCTAGTGATTGAGCACTAATGCAAGTATGAGGTTGAGTGGGGGTGTAAAGCTTTGTTCATACTAGTCTGAACCATGTATGGGCTAGGAAGTGAAACTTCTCATAGACTGAAAACCCACTTTTCTCCTTTGCATGAAGTAACTGCTTGAATCTTTAGGTATAGGCACCATGAGTATCTTAAGCACCATGGTCTCTTTTTTGCATAATGGTTATATATGATCGATGTGTCCCTCTTCCCACCCCTTAGTGTTTTTTTAAAAAACAACCCTTGTGATTTATACCCTTGATGAAACCTTCTAAACTTTTGGAATACATATGGAGAGTGATGTTTTCTCTTACCTCAGGTAAGTAATCAAAGTTTAGATATTTTCTTTTTCCCTCGAGTGGATTACTTAGCCACATAGTGTCGTAATGTGAAATTTTGTGAAAATATTATGTCGAATTTTATTTTATTTTGTTTGTCAATTTACATTGATTTCAAACTAGCAATTTTACTTCTCTTTGATTTCAATTTTGTTAAAGAAGTTAATTTATGCTTATTGATTTGATTTGAATTGAATTAAAATATTTTATAATTTTTGTTTATGACTCTATTTTGTGTCCAATTGGATCTTGAACAAATTATATTATTGATTTAAGTTATGTTGAGATTTTATTAAATGTTGGTTTCATAAATGTTCCTAATGTATACGTTGTTTGCCTTGTGTGGGTATGGGGAAGAAGTAAATGCTAGGAATATAGCTATAGGGTCAACACTGGAACCAGTATGGGTGAGTTCATAACATAATACTTATCATCGAGGCATGTTAAGATGTATTATTTAACCACTTGTGAAGGAAATTTATATAATGCTAAATAGTTAAGTGAAATGCATTTATTATTGAATTATTTGCAATACTTTTGATATTGACAAAACACCTAAGACATCTTAATAACCTAAAAAACCTAGAACAAAGATTTAAAAAACTAGTTTAATTTTATTCAATTTACTTTTCATATGCCATTATTTTGGAATCAAATAACCTAAGAAAGCTAGTTTGAGAAAATAATAAATTATTACTTCGAGATCAAATCATTTTTAATATGTTATTAACTTAAAACAGTTAGATTTATCAATAAGCACTTATCTAATTTACACTAAGACATGATTAATATATTTAGTGATTATGATTAGTTAACCTAAGAAAACCATAAAGCCCAAAATAAATGTGAAGAAAAGTTCTTACTTGCATAGCGAACAAGTTTTAGTGTTTCTCTGCCCTTTTTTCCTTTTTAAACCTCCTTTTAGAAATCAACGTAAATAAATACCTAAATTTAGAATTTTATCAATTAGAGACTCGAACCTAATTATTTTAGGATGTGAAATACACAAAAAATAATTAGATTATTTTTAACTCCATCAGAAACTCTCTCTTTTAACCAATTCTAGAGACAATTTGCAGGAGTAACTTTTCGTTTCTAATTCTGGCCTCTAAGGTCAGTTTAGAAATGACAAAAATAAATTAAAAAATATAGAATTATCTAAATTGAAGAGATAAATGTATTTATAATATCTAAAAATTATCAAAAGAACAAAAAAAAATTATTCTAAATTTTTGCGATTTTTAGCAAGGTAATTTCAAAGCCAGTTAAGAAGAGTTTTTGTAAGACAATTTTTAGCCATTACATTTATTTTGGAATTCTAAACAATTTTTGTGGTTTATCCATAATAAAAATATTCATATGCCTTAAACATGTTATTTCTAGCTTAGAGAATGTATTCCAATGCTTTAAAAAAAAAAATCTCTCTTTTTGTAGATTAAAATAATGGTACTTTTATACTCAATTTATCCAACTTGGAGTTGGTGCATTGTGTATCATTTAGAAGCATCTTTGGTTGTGTATTTTTTAACAGTGTCTTTTTAGTTCTGAATAAATCATTGGCTATCTTACGCTCTACTAGCCTAAAATAATTATTTATATCCTTAGTTTAGATTCTAAGCCTTAAATGCTTTCAAGTGCTCTGTCAACAATAGAATGTGCTCTTGGTTTAATTCTTACTTGGTCGTAGGTGGTATAAACACATTTTTTTCATATGTTCAGATGTTTCATTTTGCTCATAGTAGATCCTAATTGTGTTTGGTCCAGATAGGGACCTTGATGTTACTTGCAAAGGGTAGTTACATTAGCCTGGTCATAAGATAGTTTAGCAAAGACTAGATGTCTTCGCATTGATATAATATTCATTTGGGTAATAGATGAACTACAGTTGACCTTGATTCTGCATATGAAGTTGATCATCACAAATATATAAACAGCTTAGAGAGTAGGCACCAGCATAGGTAACTAACCCTTATGAGACTCCCCTAGTGTGGGTGAATGATAACTAACTTATTATGTGCTCTTCTAAATTAGACATTGACAACTAACCCTTAGAGTGTTTATCCTTAGTGCAAATGTTAGGGTATTCTTCTTTGCGTGTTTGTATCTTTGTAGCCACTAACATAGTGTTATGTTTGGATGTATTGTGGTTGTCACTTTAGTTAGATGTTGGGTAGTGGCCTTTGTTATACCTCCTGTGACTAAGCATTGTGTTCTTTCATCTTATAAAACACTCTCGATAAATAGAACTCCTCTGAGTAGTGTAAGTCATTGATTTTTGAAACCTATAATCTTATTGGGTTAAGGAACATGGATTCCTTTGTCATTAATTTTGACTCTTGCATGTGCTTTTGCATGATAGTGCTTTGGGTAAGCACACTTATTTTGAGTTGTCAAGGTGTTTTGTAATAAGCAACTTTTTAGTGTGTCCTTTTGTATAGAGTTTGACATTTAGAGCTTTATAAGCTCACTTGAGTAATGCTAGTTCAATTCATTTTGGCTTAAATTTCCAACCCTTTTTGGTGATGACATCTCATAGAGGAGACCCATTACAAGTTCAATGAGAACTACACCAAACCCTAATTTCAAGGAGTGAATATGTAGACTAACCAAGTTGTGGGGCCATTGGGTCTAGGTCATAGGCTAAGTTAAGGGTGTCTCATCATCATCCCTCGAGTTAGTATTCTACGTTGTTGTTGAATTAACCTTGTGGATTATAATAATAAGATTTGAGATTAATCATATGTTTAATTATTATTAATCCTTATATATTAAGTTTGATTCACTTTGACGTTAGCTGCCTTGAGATGAATTTTATAGTGCAAACTTCTCATGTATGGTGGGCAACATTTGTGTAATAGTATAGTGGATACTTATCCCTTAATTGATGTCAGTGTGTTTGATGATACTAAGAAAAGATAGATTGTCTTTTTCTCTAAAGAAACAAAAAAATATATAATTAATAGAGGCCCTTTCATTGAGACATTATATTAACATAATTTGTTTCCATTTTTACTTAATATGGGTATTAAGTTAAATAGACTCTCATGTGATGTAATAAATTTGTATACCACTAACAAACCTAACTCTCATTGAAACATGTTGTATACTTTTGTCTTGTGGAGCCTTATTTTAGAAAGTAAAATAACAATTAAATAAAACACCAAATAATTGTGTGTGTCACACACTTAACATTGGGAGCATGATGGAAATAGTTAAAAAAATAGACATCATTGAAGTTAAGCAACTATAGTTTAGCAATTAAACATCATTCACTTAAGTAAAAAAAAATTAACACAATTTACTTGGGTTTTGGGACTTTACTCCACCAATAATATCTTTTACTCAGCGCTTAATTTCCATATATAAGGCCCCTTTGTGCTGTTGTGAAAAGCAATGGAGCTTAGAGTCATCTCTTGAGCTAGTGAGGATGTAGTCTTTTATAGAGTGATGTTATAGTGAAACCAGTGTTGGTTGCACACATACATTGTATATTACACAATTAATTTAGTGTGCCTTTATTGATTAATTTCTCTCTTGTCTAAATACTTTATGTTGATAATGTATATATTGGAGATCCATGGGCTATGTTGTCATTTTTAATATTTATACAAATATTTCATGGATTTAAACCCAATCACTTCTACTCTCATATCTTTCAACATGAGGCATCTACTAAATGTGTATGCTACTTTATTTGATTTCTCACTTCTATGCTTCAAAACAAATAAATATCTTTAAATAAATTCAACACATTTCATGTGTTTTTGGTTCAACTTATCCCAATTTTTTATAAATTCCAATGTTTGATGATCTCTATTCAAAACAAACTCCTTCGAAAGGAAATAATGTCTCCATTCATTAAGAGCATATAATTGCAAAAAATTCTTGATCATTGATTGAAAACTTTCATTTGGCATCATTCAACTTCTCATGAAAATATGCAATGGGTTTTCCCTCTTGACTCAAAATTATACTTATTTTCGTCCCACTAACATCACAATCAACTTAGAACATCTTGTTGAAATATGGTAATGTTAACATTGATTTTTCATTTACATGTTTCTTAAAAATCTAAAAACTATTCTCAATTGAAACTATCCATCTATTTTTTTTTCCTATCATTGTTTTAGTGACAGGTGCACATATCCCACTTACATTTGTAATGCACTACCAGTAAAAACTAGCCCATGAAAACTCCTTTCTTCAAGCATGCTCTTTGGCGAGACCAAAAAACATGTTTTCTACTTTTTCCAAATTAATCCTCAATCCGCCATGTGAGACCACAAATGCCAAGTAAACCAACTCGGTCTTCATAAACCTGCACTTTTTCAAGTTGACCATTAACTTCTCTTCTTTCAATCTTTAAAACACTTGTTTCAAATGCATTAAATAATCATCTTTTGTCTTACTAAAAATCAAAATGTCATCCAAATAAACAATAACAAACTTACCATGATACAACTTCAACACTTCATTCATTATTCTCATGAATGTGTTTGGTGCATTTGTCAAACCAAATGACATAACTGTCCACTCATATTAACCGTCCTTTGTCTTGAATGTATCACCTTCTCTTATTCTGATTTGGTGATACCCACTCTTCAAATCCATCTTTGTGAAGTATCTTTATTAACTCAAATAAATCCATTAAGTCATCATCCGAGGTAATGAAAATTTGCACTTGATTGTTATCTTGTTTATGGCTCTAGAAGCTATGCACACACCATTTTCCAAATCACTTGGCTTTTAATACGACTAGAGTTGCACATGGGCTTAAACTTTCTCTTATCAAACCCATCTTCAACAGCGCTTGCATGTGTCTCTTCGCCTCTTTATTCTCCATGAGTGTTAATCTATATGATGTCTTGTTTAGAAAACTAGATCTGAGTATCAAATCCATGTGATGACTAATGTTCCTAATAGGTGGAAACCCATTTATAAGATCCTTGGAAACAATCTCAACATATTCTCCCAACAAATTCCTCAGTTCACTTGAAATTTCTCCCACCTTATTTCTTGTCCCAACATGCATGGGTTTCAGAATGAAAGAAATGCTTGTCTTCTCTTTTTTTACCTCTTTAAAAAATTATTTTCTAGAATAATAAAAAATTTAAAGACTGTTGTTCACTTATTTCTCTGTCTTTCAATGGGCTCACCATATACATTTTTACCATCCTTCATAAGGGTATAGGTATTGTCTATTCCATCATGTATGGCCTTTATATCAAATTTCCATGGTCTACCCAACAACACATGGCACACTTCCATGAGCATTATATCACACAAAACTTCATTTCTATAAGACCCAATCTTAAAATTGACCACACGTTTTTCATTTACCAAAAATTTGATGTCTTATTTTTTGCAACCATGTCACCTTATATGGAGTTGAGTTTTTTACTCTTTTCAACCCAAGGCTTATTTACCATTTCATTTGACACAAAATTATTTGTGCTACCATTTTCAACAATAACTTTATAACACTTACCTCCAAATTTATAAATGGTTAGGAAATGATTCTTTCTTTGCACAGGGTAATTCTCCTTCTTGGCTAATTAGAGCAACACTCTCTTCATCGTGAGAGCTTCTCCATGCTGTAGATCTTCCATGTGATCAAGTGATGCAACATATTCTTCATTCACTTGTACAATATGATTGTTGACCTCATTTCTTTTATTGTTGTTATTTTCTACATGTGAGTTCTCATATGCTTGACAACCAACATCTCCACACTTAAAGCATGTACCCATGAATCATCAACATCTACCTCTACCATAGTACCATATTCCTCTTGAAGGATGTGCTCTTCTTCTTGTGGCATGATTGTAATTGTTAGAAGTGCCAGCTTCTCCTTCATGTGTATGATTTCCTCTTACAGCATTTGTGTGACCTCTTCCTTTAGAAAATCTACCTCTACCTCTCATTGTATTTTTTTTTTCTTTGATAACTTTTCTTCAACCTTCAAATCACATTGATAGGATTCTTCTTCTGAATGCATTATTCTAAGCTCATCTTGTATGGAAATACAAAGATCATTCACATATCTTGAGATCTTATCTTCATCATCTTTCACAAAACCTATTTGGATTGTCAACTTGTAAAACTCATCTATGTAACTCTTTACATGCATGTCTTTATGCCCTAAATTCTCCAACTTATTGAACAAACTAAGTTGATAATCAAATGGTATAAGCTTACCCTTAAACTTTGTAGTCATCCTATCCCAAGTCTTGATTTTATCTTTACTCTTATGACCCTTTATAGCTACATATGATCACACCATAAGGATGCATGTCTATTCAACTTAATGTAAGCAAAATTTATTTTTTTGGTGTCCTCTATTTTTTCATAATCAAAGTATTTTTCTAGCTCCATGATCCAATCAATTAGATCTTTATGGTACAAACTTCCTAAGTAGTTAGGGGTGTCCAACTTTAGCTTGCCTCCTATTTTGACAATGGCCTTCAAGAATCTCCTTTGCTTCTTCGTTCAATTCTTCTAAATGAGCTTATGGGGCTTCTTCTTCATTTTTAGTCATGTCTACAACAACTCCTCTACATTGTTTAGTCTCCATAACATCTAATCGGGCTTATATTCATCTCAACATCTCTACCAATTCTACAACTCTTGGTGCTCTTCCTCCTCTTCTAAGAGTTGCCCCTCTGTTTTCCATCTTGTACTCCTAAAAATGCTCAACTGAACAATGTAGGACTATTCATAACCTGAAACAAACTAAACTTGGGATTCACACACTCCACTACGCCAAACACAACCTACTTTGCTACCAAATGGTGTAGTCAGGGTTGGGGGAAAAGTTAATGGAAACCTTGTCCTTATAGCCTGGATCGAATCACTCTCCCAATGGACACACACACACACACACACACACACACACACACACACACACACACAATTGTATTCAAGACTAATGACCAAGATCACAACTTTATTCAATCCAGATGGTGAAACTACAACTACTAACATACACACTTCACTTGTCTTATTCTTGGAAATACCAACATGAAAAATACATTACAACGACAGTCGCGTAATGTACTTGAGTCAATTCTTTTTACTTTCTATTCTCTCTCAAGTACCCTCTCTACTCTTCCCCACTAAAGCTAGTCCAATTTGATCTTTGCTCTATCTTCTAAGCTCTTATGGGGTGTCTCTTCCAATTCCTTCCTTCTTGGGAAACGTTCTAAATAGCAAAAGCAATCATTTTAAGTCATTACTCTATGTATGCAACTGTCACAAGGGAAATTGTCACTAACACAAACATCGGGTTTTGCAACCACCACCTACATGTACTAGTGCTTCCATTATCATTCAAGAAATTCACACATTTTTCACTATTTGATAACTGAACCCTACTCTTCTCTGATCGTGAAGGCTTGTTGTAGTTCATAAGTCTTTAGGGATCTATAACATGACTCTTCTACTATGACAAAAAGAAGCAGACGGAAAAATACCAAACATATGCATGCATAGTTTTTGTTGATGCAAGAGTGTAAATCATACCCCATACACTCTCACATCACATATGTGCATGTTTAGCATAAACAAAAAATAAGACTAGTCTAGAAGTTATAGGTGGCGTGAAATAGTAGACAAAAGATATCATTGACCATCTTTGCATAATTCACGTAAAATTTATATTTGACACTTTAAAACAAATTTGATAAAGTTTATTGGAATATTTAAGGCCACAATAATACATGGTATTAAAATTAAGCGACAAAATCAATTATCTTGGGCGTTAGTACAAAAGAGAATGTTGAGGTGCAAGTAACCTCGATAGAGGTGTTGTCGTCCTTCGAACTATGGGAATATGGATGTGTCCAATGTTGTGGGGAGTTAAAAAATGTCAACAATTACTTGATGGAGGATTTTTCTTTGAGAAAAATGATAAAAGATGCAATAGCCCTAAAACTTGTATGTAAATGATAATGTTGACAAAGGGAGTGTCTTTGGAATCAACCCTCGTAAACGTATTAAGCAAGATTACATTATTAATCTTGGTGCTACAACCAACATAAGGGTGTGACTCTAGTAGGTTGATGTTTACGAGAGGAACATCTTCATATAGCTCTGTAGATGGTTGTGTAAACAATACTTTACATTTTGTTTTATGTTGAGATAAATATGTTACATAAACACCCCACAATTTTATGATGATGAGAATAAGTTTGCAATTCATTTCCCTTGGGCTTCGGCTAAGAAGAAGAAGAAGGTTGGAAGTAGAAGAGTAAGCAAAAATATAGCCCTTACAAAAAGCCATGTCACGTCATCTTTGCTTTCAAGGCCATATAAATCGCATATTCAAGAGATGTAATGAGAGGACGAACCATTTCATATCAAGGGTGTGAGAAAAGGCATCCAATGACTTTGAGGGAAAGAATGTTGTGGTTCAAACACTTCAATCATGATAGACAACTTCTTGTGGTTATCATATTGTTATACTATTTGATAGAAGATTAATATTGTTTGGTGAGGTCTTGCTCTATAGCTAACTTGACAAAATTTTCCTTAATAATAAAATGTAAATCCAATCCAAAGTTTGAGTGGAATGTTGAAAATTCACAACCCAAAAAAAAATGTAAGTTCTGGTGGTAAATGCTTAGCGTTGTAGAAGGATTTTAGCCATTGTCATTTTCTACCCGACAATAAATTGTTGGGTAAAAATAAACTCTTGGGCTCCATATCCAAGTATCTATCATACTTGCAGTCAAAAAGCATCCATGAAAATATACAATACTTGTTTCCTTATTTGATTTGAAGGTGGCTTGATGTAGAGGAGCACTTGGATGTTCTATTGGTGAGTCACCAATTGCTAGGACATATTAGATAATGGTCTTTTGAAGGATTTTAGCCATTGTCATTTTCTACTCAACAATAAATTATTGGGTAAAATAAACTCTCGGGCTCCATATCCAAGTATCCATCATACTTGCACTCAAAAAGCATCCATGAAAATATACAATACTTGTTTCCTTATTTGATTTGAAGGTGGGTTGATGTAGAGGAGCACTTGGATGTTCTATTGGTGAGTCACCAATTGCTAAAACATATTAGATAATGGTCTTTCGAATTTTTTGTTATGTCATAGGTTCTTGGTGAGATTATAGTTTTTGAGTGATTATCATTTTGAATGATTGTAAACTACGAAAGTTGGTTGAGTTTGTTATTTATTTTCCTTCTTTAGAACTGCAAGGATGCCTTTTAGGGGCCATAATTGCAAGGAAGAGACAAGGCAGTCGAGGTCCTACCTCATCCTATCAGATTGGACGGGCATATATGTCATGTTGGCCAATTGTAGTTGCATATATATGGGGGTTCGTCGCCAACTATATATAGGGTGCCTCAACCAAGAGCTTGAGGCCCTTTCTATAGAGGGGCGGTGGAGAACTCCGCGTAAAGCAGTGCACATGCCTCAATAGAACTTACAATTGATTTACCTTTTTCTTACCAATTTGTCGTTAATATGATCTCAACCATAGACTTGAAAAACCCTTGCATATAATTTTTTTTTAGTATGACTCTTCTAGATACAAATTATTTTGATTTAAGAAAAAAATATTTTGATTTAAGAAAATGTTTTAGTACCTTTGTAAGTGAGGTGGATCCACCTCCTAAAATAAAACAGCTCAATATCATTTAAGCCAATGCCTCTCTCATGGTTATATAACCGTTACGAGTAATAGAGTGGGATTTTTCTTAGTTAAAAATAACTGGTATAGGCACTTTTCAGGGTTTAGGTCACGTGTCATTATAAGAATCCAGAGCTTTGGTGTTTTGGTAGCCCTTGTTAAAAACCTTGATATATTAAAATGGAGACTTCCAACAATCGGTTAAAAAATTTCCAGTATCACACCATCCTTCATGTCCACCCTAAGCCTGAAATCAGCCTAGAAATAGAACCACTGTTTTCTAGAATCATGAATAGCTGGATTTCAAGTAAGATTGTGCAACTAAATGAAGAGAAAAAGAAGAAAGAAATAGTATCTATTGGTCAAAATCCTTTCATTTTGCAAGCCTATGTCAATCACTATCTTATTAAAGATATTAGCACCTTTCCATTTCCTTAATTTCATAGACAGGTTAGAAACAATCTAATCCATATAATCCAAAGCTGAGAAAGGATTATTGGCTCCAACTTATTTGCTTTGGACCGTCCAATATATAATTGGTCCTTAGTAGACATAGTCCTAGTGACAGACTTCATGAGCAACAGGTTGCTCAATTCATATTAGGTGCTTAGAAGATTGTTTGATTGGTATAGCAAACTAGAATCCAGTCAAATATGTTTTATTCTCTTTTACAATCAAACCAGGATGGTGCATGTAAGTTGACTGTAGGCATAGGGATAAAAAGCCTTCTCCCCATCAAGATAAACATAGAATCCAACATAGGAAGCTACCCTCATATTTGAGGGTACAATACATTTGTCCATAAGATTTCTAGGAACTTAAACAAAATCTTCTGTGGAAAAATTTAAATTGGAGAATTAATAAACAGACCAAAACCTGTGCCATGGAGAGAAACTCCATATGCTTAAACTCAGCTGTCAAAGGTTTCATGAAGATACCTAAACAATTAAAAAAAAAGGCCTACAGTCATATATCTTTTTATAAACTGCCCGTGTGAAAAAATACTCATGAGGCACCCTCAAATATCAGGTAAGACATGCATTTCCCAATCTAGGTGTAAAGACTGCAGAGAACTGTTTTATTTCTCTCCTGTATGATGTTATACCTGAAAAGTAGCCAATACAAGCACAGGCATGCAACACTGAAAATCCATTGTTCTTATTGTCCAACCACAGGTCAAGTGTTGGAACAAACCCACGATATAGACATTAGGTGCGAATTGGCTGTATAGGGAACTAGAATTGGGCAAATATCACCATAATCACAAATACCAGAAAAGGTTGTCCTTTAAACAGCCGCATTGAAGGTTTTCTAGATGGAGATGTATAAGACACCACCAATATTCCCATTACCATTAAGAAACACTGCTAAAATCACCAATACCGTGACCCAAAGAAATCCAATGTGCTTTGGCTAATACAAACTAGATTAGTTTCCACTGTACCCTGCCTCTACTTTACTGTAAAGCAGCTATAAAAAAACTCCCAAAGGTTAGTGCTTATAATAATAGCAGAATGAAAGTGTCTCTACATGTTTTGCATTGTCGGTCAAATTGTTCTTATGCATAACCCTAGCGAAAATTGGTCTCACATGGCAACCATAATTGCATACGCTCTAGAAGCCTGTTGGATCTACTTACATTGGAGTTGGATCAATCACATTGTGTAAATTCAACCCTGTGCATTTTATCATTGTGGAATGAATTGTACAAAAGTCACAAGTTCTACATAGTGGGTTGCTTGAGCAAATAAATTCAGCAATCATCGAGATCAAACCCAATTTTCCTTTTCCTAATGAGTAACATACTGTGTCTCACATAGGATCAGCAATGGCATAAATGTTTCCATCATGAACATACACTACAACTTGCACGGCAATGAACTATCATATTAAAACTGCATCAAGAACATTATTAGGAAACAATAAGGTTTATAAAATGAGCAGGAATGATCAGTGGGAAATGAAAAGGTCTATAAAATGAGCAGGAATAGCTTTCTCATCTCTTGGCTAAAGACAACCTGTTAGCTTATGACCAGTACAAAAAACTCAAAACATCTGACGGTTCCACTGTTTATGATATCATCCTCCTTTCTGAGGTCGTGAAGTATTTTGAACCTTCTGTATTGCTTTTAATATTAGTAAGTAAAAAGACTACTGCATACGCGTTTAGAAGACATGTGAACAAGCCAAGATAGAAACATACAAGTCAATGGTCAACAAGCAGAGAGACATCTTTGTAGCAGTCCAAAGCTAAGTCACAAGGTTCAAGTTCAAGTTCATGTTCGACAAGGATAAAGTTCGGTTCAAGCTCGCTAATGGATAAAGTTTGTAAAAAAATGTCTCCAGTTTGAACAAAAGATTTTTTTTTTTATCATTTTTATTTTCTAAAACAAATGCATAAAAATGTCAGAGGGACAGAGTGGAGAGAGCTTTCTGTCCTCTGCTTTCAGTCTGTGTATGTATATATACACACAAATTTATAAAATAATGCAAAAGCATGTCAAAACCTTCCCATGTAAAAATAATGAATAAATTTAGAGTTCAGGTTCAATGAGGATATAGTTTGGTGAAGTTGGAACTCTATCAATAAAGTTCGGCATACCTTTTGACATAGGTCCAAAGCATGACTTTGCAGTGAATGATGCAAAAATCTAAATAATTACTTGCAAAAGAAAATCTGATCAGCTGGGTAAAGCATTCAGCTATTTTGCTGTGAGAAATTCCATATTTGCTGCATGTACAAGGAGACCTCCCTTATGCACCCCATCCATCCTTGCCCCAAAAACACTGAAAATATTTATTTCCTTAATCTGAGGCACAAATTTTTATTTAAAGAATAATATAAACTCCATACAGCTAATCTATGGAGCTAGAATTCTAAGTTAGCTTTTCCATATGAATTTTCTGGAAAATACCAAATGGTTCTCTGAACATGACTCAACATCACAGACAATACGAGAGCTATGTACAGTTAACAACATAATTAGGAGGCTCCATAGTAACTGCAAAACCTATGTATGGTCAAAAGAATAAGTAAACGGCCCCCTAGAGAAATATGGGAGCAAAGAGAGAAATTATTTTTATTGACATCTTGTTTAGAGTCCCTTTCAGACTGAAGCAAAGATCAGCACACTAGATAAGAAATGCTGCCTCATTCTTACTGCAGCATTTCATTGTGACATCTGTATTTTCATGAACTGTAACTGCTTTTCCAGCTTGAAGGGCAGATTTCTAATGAAAATGAATCGAAGAATAATCTATTTCACATGAACATCATTCAACCGATAACCATCCATACTAAATTCATCTTCTTCAGATTTAGTCCCTTCCTGTTTCTGCAAACCAAAATATTTAATGCACATACTTATCAGACAACTAGCTTAGTAGCAGCAATGGAAACGAAGCAAAAACACAAACAGCACAATGTGTGATTTTCTCAAACAATTTTAGAATGCAAATTCACTAAGCAAGGTTATTATATTTTTAAAACTTCCACGGGTGCATATATTTAGTTATTTATTTTCTGGAAAACACTATGTTACAGCGTTTTTGTTTTCCAGAAAATAAAATAACTAATTAAGAAAGTACGGTGTTTTTTGAGATCATATACAACAGAAATCCCATAGCAGAACTTTGCGAAAAGCCTAATCAAATGGATGTAGCAGGAAATAATTAGCCAAAGAATACATGTTCTCAGATTCATAATAGAAACACAACAGAAGAACATCAACTGTCTGAACAGACCGTAAATTTAGGGGCAGTTGATGTACACAACTTCTAAGAATTAAAAACCCAATCTATTTTTTTTTAACTTACCGTCAAATCAGATATACCGTCCTTAAATCTTGGCCCACTATCAGCTGTCGACTGTTCACTTTGACAGGCTGAATCATTGACGGCCCTCGTACATCCAGCATCCGAAGGTAGTTTGTTCGAAAGATGCAATCCTTTCCCTACAAATTCGACATTTGTAGCTGGCACATGACAATGCATCCCGGGAAGATTCAAGCCGTGGGATATAGAGGAAGATTCACTGTAACGTGGACTCAGGGTAGGGATCACTATTTGGCCCAAATCTTGATTCACAGCAAAATTTGGAACGTGCCAACCTTGAATGTTGCTTTGGTTTAAGGTGGAAGAAAGGCCATTGGATGCACAAAACGTTATACTAGAATTTCCTAAAGTTTGGTTATTGAACAATTCTGATGTTCCCAGAGGGGTTTTCATCCCTGGTAAACTCATTGCACCTTCAGCCTCAACTGACAATGGAGCAGATGCAGAAAGATTCCTTGGCAGACAAACACCGTTCCCTGTTACTAAGTTAAGGCTGTGACTCTTGTAATCAATAGTTGGTAACCGGTCAATTCCAAAATATGCATTAGATGTACTTGCTGGGAATCCATGTTCTGGTAGTGACATAGGATTTACTTGTCCTAAGCTAGTGCCAGTTAGGCTATTGCCCTGAATGCTGTCGGAATTGTCTGCTGTAGTAAAAGGACTTGAAAGTGCCCGCTGATTTAAAAGATTAGCTGATAGAAAAGTTAAAACTTGTCCACGTTTTCCTTGCATTTGTCCACTAGATTCAAGTGGCATTGCTGCAGGTGTCTGAATCTGTTGACATAGTTCTTGCTGCTGCAGTTGCTCTTGCTGCTGCTGTAACAACTTCATCATTAGTGCATTGTTGTATGGATTCAGTCCAACATTGTTATCTGCCCCACACACTTGGCCAAGATCTCCTAGACTAGCAGTGGCTGTTGCAAGCTGCTGTGGCAACAATGAATGCCCCAAAGACGTATCATTCACTGGTGAGTCTGTGTTCCCATATGAAGGAATATGAGGGTTTGACCGATTAATTTGCTTCAATTGGAAACCAGTAGGAAAGCCATGAGGTAAATTGCCATGACTGTTCATTAACGGTTCTCCAAACCTTAAGCTGTTCAAAGAATTAGAATCTATGCCTTGTAGTGCATCTCGTAAACAGAGTGATTCTCCAGGAGTTCCCAAACCATTCTTTGCATTTACTTTTCCCAATAGTCCCGCTTGCATTGCCACCAAAGTCTGAGGTGATAGTTGACCCGATGCTCCTAGTGTTTGCACGTCAAACCTTCCAGAACCCATGGAACCAAAATTAATCTCTGTAGTTCCCCCGAAGGAAGAATTTATTCCACTTGGCTGTTGTGCTACTCCACTCAACCTTCGAAGATAAAGTCTATATTTCTGAACAGAAAATGTGTATAAGAAACTCTATCTGAAAATTCAATATGATTTACAAACCCAAGGTGCACATCCAGACAGAACAAGTCCTTAAACCACAACATCAATTTGCCAAAAAATAATCAATTTGCCAAAAAAAACCTATCATCATCTGCCTGTAGAAACATACAATTTCCAACAAAGAAAGGATAAACGATTCATTCAGGAGTATGCTTTTCCCTAAAATCAGGAACACATTGCAATCAACTAGTGTATCTTCCTCTTTCTATTACATGCAATTCATTTTCCAAAATAAAGTATTTACGCAAGTCAGGTACTTCAGTACACATTAATTTTCAGAAATGGTCTACACTGATACACAGCTAGCAGCAATGAACATAACAATTATTCATAAAAATGGGGAATCAAAAAAGGTGGTTCAACTTTGAATAAAAATTTAGCATGCTCTGTTATATGATATGAAGAAAAACAACGACTGTAATTTCCAGACAAGATATGCCTGGATCTGTTTTGGCGACACAGAAAAATAGATTTGTTTTTTTGTGATCAGAAATTTATATATTACCGCAAAGCTTCTTTTGTAACTAACATGCTCCAGTAATGAGCAGAGAGATAGCAGCTTAACATCAGCAGAATCACTTCACCCAACACCTAAAACGGGTACTTAAACAGAAAAGCTTCAAAAACATCTGAGTTTGACTGCTAACCAATTGTTTAAGAGAGACACTCAAGCGAAGTAAAGATAGTTGCAGCATTATCAATTAACTAAATGAGTTCTTCAGGTGATGCCTCAAACAGTAAAAATTACAAACCAGTTGAATATTAAACAATGGAAAGTGCAATCTTTCCATTATTTTCTAGACTGAGAAATATGTGCTACCATTTGGATTTATGCATAGTGTTTTTGGGAGTTCTGATCCCAAGTGACTTCAACAAAAACAAAAGATACTTCCTAAAGTTGGAAACGTTTTTCAGTTTGCAGGGTGCAACTCTGTTAAGCAAAGAAGCATGTTATCCTAACTGTTCAAATCTGAAAGAGAGAACTATATTTAAAACAAAAATAAAACTCGTAACAGATAAACCATTTTGAAGACTTGAAAAAAGGCCAGAGTTCCAGACCGTGACAAATTATAAAGTTCAGACTAATAGCACAGTTACTCATGATATAAAAGCCTGATCAGACTTCATACAGTGGATTCTATTTCTATTTATTGCATTGTACACGCTTATCAATTGCATACAAATGGAATTTACTTTCAAGCACTGAATTGAAGCTAAAAATTACAATGTTCCCCACATACATTCAAATCATTTACTTCGTAGAAATAAACTTGCAAGTTATGTGATTTGTTTTTTCCGCTAGAATTTATTTCTACTACTGTCTTTTTCCACTAATTTTTCTTCCCTTAACAGATGTGATTTGTTATTTAGAAAAAATATTCTTAAAAGTAAATTGAAATTACATGTCCGTATTCAAAAACAAACAAAATGCTAACGAATGACTCTTTGCATCTGCAGGAGAAAGGAGGTTAAATACAGTCGATCATATGGGGCAAAATATTTATATATATATATATATATATCTCCATCTAAAATTGTTACCTGAAGGTGGCTTGCAACATTTTCTCTTGTAAGCCCTTGAACATTCATCATCTCAAGTATCTTCTTCGGAACAGCCTCTGCACCCATGCCAATTATTAATTGTATTCCTAAGAAAATCATCTGCCAGACATTGAGAATTTCACACATTGCTCCAAATATGTTTGAGGAATGTCCATCCAGTAGTACCAATATAACGTCAAACATTAATAAAATGTTTTTTTCCTATGTACAAAAATTCATCTGCTTTGATTCTGATTCAATTAATTCAAAATTCACTCCATTTTGATAATAATAATAAACACGGTTGGCAAATCAGTATTCCGTAAAAATAAATCAGGGGAAAGATAGCTGTCAATATGTTTTTCTTTTTAAATGAGTTGTAAAGTGACGAAAAAATAAATAAGCATAGTTTCCATACTATCAATTCCAAGCTGATTTACAGCACCAACAAATTGTTGATGGAGCTCCACAGACCAGACTACCCGTGGTTTCTTCAGGGACGTCGGATCATCATTTTCCTGATCAAAATCATCATCCTCTTCCATGGCTTCCTTTCTTCTTTTTAATGTTTTCGAATTACCCTCTGTAACTTCATTCACTGAGGATGCATACTCAGCATCATCTGAACCCTTTTTATGCTTGTCACTGTTTTCAGCACTTCCTGAGTTCTCCAATTCTTTTACCACATGTTTCTTCTTCCTGATTATATGCTGCCATATATTTTTGAGCTCCTCAATGCGTACAGGCTTTAGGAGGTAGTCACATGCACCATGTTTGATTCCTTTCATTACTACACTGGTTTCTCCATCTGCTGACATCACTGCAAACCACACCAAAAAATTCAACTAAGATGATGAACATACAAATACCTTAATACTTGACACAGTCATTCTAACATAAATTCTGGCCTATCAATGAGAATGTCTGGCATCGGAATTTTACTGATGACAGGAAGATCCATCTCCAATCCTACGTGTTCAAGGAGTTTGAAGCCATCCATGTCAGGCATATACACATCACTTATGACCAGATCAAAGCAACCCTTCCTCTCCCGGAGAATTGATAACGCAACAGTTGCACGAGAACATGTGGTAACTGCAAAGCATAAACCACCGATCATTTAAAACTAGCACTACAGATAGGAAAAAATGAGAATGGTAAACTCAGTTTGGTTAGTGCGAAAATGTTCCATAGTTTCCCACAACAAAGGCAAGATCAAAATTTTAAACATGGAAGAAATTTGATGAGGTTTTCTCAAATAGCCAACTTTCGCATTGAATGTAGTAATGTGAAAATTACTAATGTCATTTTTGCAAACAAGACACTTTTACTTTTGATTGTAGTAATGGGTACTTAATTATGCAAACATGTTAAGTAACAAAGCAACTAACGGTAAAAACCATCTGAAAAACTAAAAACTAGATTCATCAAAATAGCTAATTAAAAAACATCCATTTGTATGTAGATATCTTAGAAAAATTACTAGGCAAGCCATCTCACCTTGATATGTCGAACTTAAAGGCACAATTTTAGGAGGAGGAACATAAGATTCAAAAGCACTAGGCCTTCAAGATAGCATACGGTTATGAAGATCAAAACAAATTCCCTCAGATTTGTGTATGCATTGCTGGAAGTATATAACAGTTGAATAGGAAGAACAAACACTTGAGCTATTGCAATGGACCAATCTGAGCATGCCAATTAGACGGGCTTCCTGTAGTATTTCAATACCGTTTATCATGCCTTAACACCAAGCCATTGTGGGCATGATTAAATACATATGTGAAAGTCATGTCTCATTTACTGCCCTATCACCAAAAGATTGCTGATATACTTACTACCATAGTCACAAGGTTCGGATTCGAGTTCGAGTTCGACAAGGATAAAATTCGATTCAAGTTCGCCAATAGATAAAGTTCAAAAAAAAATTCGCCATTAAGTTCGACTTATATAAAAACATAAAAAATATTTAAAAAAAAGTCAAAAAGAAATCCAATAAAAATTAAAAATAATTGTAAATAAATAAAAAAAATAAAAAATAAAATTAATTTAATAAATAAAATAAAAATAAACATAAGAATTTCAAACTTGAATTACATTAAAAGATATCAAAATATTCATAGTTTAGAGCCTAAGCTCAAAATTGATATAGAACTTAAGTTTCAAACATTTGCAACATCAAACCCAACTTCAAAATCAAAACTAGCACTAGCACTAGCACCATCAACGAATCCTCCATCCAGCTCATCAACACTATCTATATTTTTCTCAACTCCTTCAAAGGATGGTTCTCCAAGATGAAGATTGCCATCTTCTTTTGCAAGATTGTGCTCAAGCAATCTTAAATTGCTATGAACAAACACAAGATCTAACAACTTTTTGGCCCCTAGTCGGTTTCTCTTATTAGTATGGATCAAATCATGCGTGCTCCAATTTCTTTCGCATGCAAAAGCACTGGCACATTGACTGTGGACACGCACGGCAAGCTTTTGTAACTCTGGAGTAGAAGAACCATACGTCTGCCGCCATAAATGGGGATCCATGCTAACAATGTCTTCTTGTGCCGCTTTAAACCACTCAGCTACTCTCCCCCAGTGTTGAGACCACTCGCGGGCACAATCTCATTTACTGACACTTTCTCTCACAAGGGCTCATCGGTGCATTGAATCTCACAGAGTGCATGCCTTAAGGGGTGCACTGGGAATGGGGTGGGATTGGCTTGTGGCACTTTGCGAGAGATATTCTCATACTATTCTATCACGCATACATCCCTTCATGAAGCTTTCATACCTCTTATGATGTCTCCTTGAAATCTTGAAACCCTGAAATATGGCTAAGTTTGAAACCCTGAGACCCTGGAATCTGACTAACTCTGAAATATGATAGGATCCTCCAAAACCTAGAATTTGCATTATAGCTCCTAGCGGTCCGAAACCCCTCTCAAACACCCTGAAAGAATATAAATAAAATATAACTTAAAGTATAAGTTTACATTTATATGGACATCTTAAATGTTTATTTTATTTATATACTGTTGGGTCCGAACATGAAATTCGCCAAACAGGGCGAACTTGAGCGAATTTTTAGTGAAGGGCATTAAGTTCGCCGAATTCCGAATTTTTAGGTAAAAATTCGGCGAACCTTGTGACTATGCTTACTACAAACACAACGGGAAGATCTATGATAAAACTTAAAGATTATAACACAAAGTTCCAATTTTTCCATTGGAATTTATAAACTGTGTTACAGGGTTCACCCCTGTGGAGGCCTGAGTACCAATACAGGACATAAATGGCCTGGGTCCTGGTCCGGATTTTGTTTGCCCCCGGGTTCAGCCAAGTATGCCCCGGCTGGACCTGGTTCTATGCATATGATGTGATTAATTCTTATTTATTATTCTATGATATTTAATTTTTTTAAATTTAGATATTTTTTTGAACAGCTGTACCCAAGCTATATCTGGGGCAACAAACAAATAACCATACCAACGGGAAGAGAGTGCAAATGAGGCAGAGAAAATAATTTCTTCAAAATTCTAGATCAGCAATGACTGGGTTGAAACAATATGTATGAACATGACTGAGGGATCCCCTCCTCTCAAGAACTCACGCTCTAACCCCCTGCCACTTTACTGCATCCACCCCCACCCAAACCAGCTTCTAGAGGATTTAAAAGTACTGGTGCCTGCAAGAAAGCAAACAGTTATGAAGATCGAAACAAATTACCTCAAATATGTGTATGCATTTCCGGAAGTGTATGATAGTTAAATAGAAAGAACAAACACTTGAGCTACTGTAATGGACCAGTCTGAGCATGCCAATTAGACGGGATTCCTATCATATTTCAATACTGTTTATCATGCCTTAATATCAAACTATTATGGGCATGATTAAATACCTATGTGAAAGTCATGTCTCGCTTGCTACAAATAGGAAGGGAATATCTACGACAGAACTTAAAAGATTATAAGTTAAAGTGCCAATTTTTCCATCGGGACTTCTTAACTGTGTTACTTGGTTCACCCTTATGGAGGCCCAGGTAACAATCCAGGATGTACCTGGTCCAGGTCCGGGTTTGGTTAACCCCTGGGTTCGGCCAAGTATGCCCCAGCCAGCCCAGGTACGTCCAGGTCCTTTTGTTTATTCTATGCATAATATGTGGTTAATTCCAGTTTATTATTCTATAATATTTATATTTTTCAAAATTTAGATATTTTTTTGAATGGCAGTACCCAAGCTATACCTGGGGCAACAAACAAATCACCATGCTGACGCGAACCGCCATACCCATACTTGTACCCAAACCAGTAACTTAGCTCCTAAAGAAAAGTGAAAAGGAGGAGAGAGCAAATAATATCTTCAAAATCTAGATCAGCAATGGCTGAGTTGAAAAAATATGAAATAACATGACTGAGGGATCCACTCCTCTCATGCACTCACACTCTAACCCCCTGGCACTTTACTGCATCCACCCCTACCCAAATCAGCTCTCCCAAGCCTCACCTTTGGGCTGAATGAAAGCACTCATCCCTTCCCTCTAAGGAGGCCATGACCTTCTCACAAATCCCAGCCTATCAACAGTACAGCCCAACCTTTAGAGCTGCTGTCTCAAATGAGAGCAACCGGATCTGAAGGATGACCTGCTCAAATGTTTCCAGCACCATGCCCAATGAATAATTGTCAGACTCCCATTCCTGTCCATTAAAGAAAATGGTTACTACCAAAAAATGGAAAACCCTCCAAAGAATAAATTCACCTTGGATGAGGTGAAACACAACCTCTGGCTACTGAAATAAAAAGCCATTATTTTCAGGTTCATTGGTGCTTTCTTTGGAACCAAGACTCTCAGAGCTTTGATTCAAAAGAATTGGCAGTTGACTGGATGAATTGACATCCTGATGATGCCAAAGGGATATTTCATGGCCATCTCCTCAAAACAGGAAATAGATCAAGCTTTCTAGGGTGGCCCCTGGTTCATGAAAAAAACTGGTCTTTTTATGAAACAATGGTCACCTGCCTTGATCTACCAAGTATTGTTCTTGTTTGAGTTAGGCTACCCCTCCTCCCAAGTGAATATTGGCAAGAATCATTGCTCAGGAAGATAGGCAGTGCCATAGGAGAATACATTGCAACTTCTGAGTCCCCCAAACACCTAAGGATCCTGAATTACGCTAGGATTTTTGCTAATTTAGATCTGTAGAAGCCATTTCCATGCAGGTTACTGCTAGAAATGGGAGGAATTGAGTGGGAACAGCCCATAGACTATGAGAACATTCCTTTTCATTATGGCCATCTAGTTCAAGTATGCTCTCCCCAACAAAGTAGGAACAACCACCTACAACAGATCAAGAGCAAAACAACCGGCAGATGCATCAAGTAGCATTGCGAGAGGTACTACAAGAAATGGCCAAAAAGCAACCACTGCACATTCCTAGGATAGGTCCAAACAACGAGGAGAAACAAAATGAAGATAAACTCCAGCGGGCCTATGCAAGGAAGAACAAAGCAACAACCCCCTCAGAACAAGTTAGCCTTTTCAAATCCCTTTGAATCTCTTGCTCAGCAAGAAATAGAAGAAATGGAAAATGTTTAGGGTAGTTAGAACACCGACACAACATCCTCAATAACACCTCCAGACCACTATGTAGCAGACCCAACAAAGCAACAAGAAAATCCAGAGGGGATAGCAAAGGAAAAGCATATGTTTTCTGCTATTGCAGAACTCTCAAAACCAATGACCAGATCTAGAACTACTAGAGGCAAACCTAGAGCAGGGGGGATTACAAGCTGCAACTTTTCATAATACCCAGTTTGTTCAAAAGGAAAAAATTGACAGCTTGCATTGGTATTAAATTTTAAAATTATCCTTGTATACAACTTAGTCTCTGCCACTCTGGTTCTATTTGCACTTGTTCAACATACTTAGATTCATTTTGTACAACCTACTCCACACAATATGCGTGCCTGACACCGATGGAATCTTATGAACACATACGGATGGCAGAATCCCCTTCAAGTCTTTATAGTATAGACGTCCATGCAATTACATGTTTATAGTCCAATTTGTTTTGAAAGCCACAACCGTCAAGACTATATACCAGTCATCACCTATATCAATTAACTGCAGATTCCCTTCTGATCACAAATTGACTTTAACAATCACAAGTCCTTGATACTTGATAACTTCCACATTTGCACTGGAATACTTGTGTGTAGATTTCTCATACAGCATCGATCACCAACCCCTTGTACTTTGCAAATTGTGCAGGCTATTCCAAGTGTACAAGTGAGGCACCCAAGGTGTGACAGCGGGACTTAATTCAGTCCTTGGGGCATCCCTTTGCGGAAAAAACTTGATGTTTATACATAGGCAATCTGGGGAAATAATCTCATAATCTTCCATCTACCATCCAACTTTGATTCATCCTCGGAACATTCTTAAGAGTTCAAGAACCACATCCTCCATCTTGTAAATGGCCCTCGCTCGAATTCCCCCTCGTTATAATACAATTCCGAAGAGACTAACTCTTCACTGATGACACTCTTCTTGATATCAATGATGTTTTTTGTATTTCTTCTCATGCATTAGAAAATCATTTTTCCAATTGTGGTATGTTAGGAAAAGTTAGCATCACATGGAATTTGGATTAATATTGTAAAGTAAATAATTACGTGAATAATAATTCACTAGTTCTTATTTGGGTTAGTTGTTAGAATATTATAGTTGAGAGTCATATTGTTGTGTGTGACAACAATATTACGTAATAGGTTTGTTATAGTTAGTGGTATTGTCGAGAGTTACAACAATACTACATAAATAGATTTATGAGTGATCACAAGAATATGAGGAGATATTGATGGAGATATGAACTCTACAAATATAGGAGTGATTTTCCTATAAATATGTAATGCCCGATGAATATGTAATTTGAGAATGGAGGTAAAAGTTGTTTATTTAGTTTCATAAGTATAGTCAATTTATGCATTTGATTTATTGTCTTAGTTTTAGTTGTCTTATTCCGTATTCATTTTGTATGTCTTTACTATTGAAACTTCTTGGATGTCTCCAATTTATTTATATGCATTTAGAGTCTTTTAGGTTTGGCAGCTCAAAGCTTTGTAGATGGTAGTCGAATCGTTCTATTTTATTCAAATGGTCTTTTATTGTCAAAATAAAATGAGTCGAATCGTAGAGTTTAGAGTTGTTTTTATGTCAAAAGAGTCAAATAAATTGTTTGTAAAATGACACATTATTGGATATCCGACGTCCTATGAAAAAGTGTTGTTTCACATTGTGAGGAGGAATTATACAATAAGAACAATGTGGAAACCATTGAGCTTCAATTTCTAATTGGCTGAATAAGCAGTGACATGGAGGTTGGAGGACTTTTAGCGTCCTCTTGTTAGTCATTATCGACGGGACCTCACATTTGGATTGGTGGCAAATTAGTTGTGCATAAACAACTATGTCGAGAATGATCACCAGTGGCGGCGGCAACTATCTACATTGTACGAAATTGAGTGGCAACAATCACATGCAAAGGCTGCAAAAGTGATAATGAAGATTTGATCCTCATTATTAGTTTTTTTTCATGTATTTCAATTTTTCAACACTTGTTTGTATGTGTGCAAATAAGACGTGTATTTCTTATTTTCCCACATAGTGTATTGCATAAAAAAAAGTGTTTAGGAGATGTAGGAGCGAAAGTTGAACAAATGGTTCCAACTTGTACTTCCCACACTGTATAGGTTGATGAGGTTCCCTTAGTGAATGGTTGATGGCAGATGGTTCTTGTTTAGAGTTCCCACACTGATTCAATTGATGTGTTCTTGACAGTGAATGGTTGATGAAAGGTTGATGTGTTCCTTCTCTACTTTCACTAAGTCCTGTGAAACACAAATTACTATGTAAGTACTAAGGGGGGAATGTTAGGAAAAGTTAGCTTTACATATAATTTGGGTTAATATTGTAAAGTGAATAATTACGTGAGTAATAATTCACTAGTTATTATTTGGGTTAGTTGTTAGAATATTATAGTTGAGAGTCTTATTGTTGTGTGTAACAACAATATTACATAATAGATTTGTTATGGTTAGTGCTAGTGTTGAGAGTTACAACGATACTACATAAATAGGTTTATGAGTGATCATAGGGATATGAACAGATATTGATGGAGATATGAACTCCATGAATATAGGAATGACTTTCCTATATATATGTGTAATGCCCAAATGAATATGGAATAGAGTGTCTAGTAATATATTGTCTGTTTGATTATTATCCTTTGTACTCTCTGTGTATTTGGCTTTGTCATTAACTTGCATGAAATAAAGCTCTAATAAGATCTCCCAATTCCTATCATGGTCGACTTTAGATGTTCTAAGCCAACCTTTTACAAGAACAGCATCGTAGTCTGGTCTGCACAAAGCAATGACTACAAAATTAATATTAAAAACATGGGTGGGAGTTATTACATTTTAAAAAGGAGCACACCCAAAGCTTCCATGTCACATTGATCTACTCCTAACAGTCTAAATGTTGGTAGACATAAAGTGGACTTGCCAAGTCTCCTCCAAAAGAACATTTAACTCCGGTGAAACACCTTTTAAATCCTTATACATCCATGCAAACACATATTTGTAGTCAAGAAACCTTCAAAAAGTTGTCACTTTCAACAAGGGGTCCCAGACATCTCTCACTAGGATGACTTGCAGTGTCTTCTCCATCCCAAAATTCACCTCCACCATCTTGGTACCAACATATTGTATCCCCCTCCTTGGTCAGAAATGAGCGTGAGGGTGTTGCTCACCTTCAAATTACCCAAACCAAATTTTGTGATGGTGGGTACACTTAACTTCTATCTAACACTTCTACTGTGGCTTGTTATGTCATATAAGTAATCTTCTCCTTCCCAAACTTATTGGTTTTGACATGCTCCTTCGGTGTGGATGATTCTCCCTCGTCACAAAGGTCAATCTCAATGCAACATGTCAAGGGGAATATCTAGTAGTCCCCCATTTTCCAATGTAGTGTTTGTTGTCTGGGCATTCTTCATCCTCCTAGCACTCATCCAATTGTAGGACTTTGTCATTAGTTGGTTATGAATCTATCATCCAATTGTTCTTCATACTCCAAGTTGGATGATGTATCCTCTTGACACTGCTTGGGTCTCAATGTCAATTTTAAACTTCTTGCCCATGTTCTCTATTGGCACAATATTATTTTTCATATTTAGTCCCAACTTGGCCTTTTACATCGACAATGGCCTTAATAATGCATTATAGATTGGATTCAACAATGACATCACGATGCAGTTGAATACAAACTGACATCCTCTTGGACTTGTGCTACCAAGACTTGTAGAGATTGATATCAAAATGGGTTTTTCATCACTAATTAGAACGTTGGCGGCCACAATGTTTGTTTGTTCAATCTTCTATAGGTGCTCTATGATAGCACATTCACTTCCGAGCCAAATTCTACAACCACTTCCATCAGTGTCCATCCTAGAATGTCCATGTGCATCAAGATAGGGTCAACCATTTTTATTGTTGATGTCATTGGGTTTAGGACTTTTCTTCTTCAACTATCAGTACCTCTATCTTTGTCCTATATGGTGGTGCACCCAATACATTGCACAAAGACAATATAGTGTCTAATAAATCCAATTTTGATGGGAATCGAGATTTAGTTTATCCATTTCGCAAGGTTTATTGTGGATGGATGGTTAGTCTTCTCACTCAGATTTAGGCCTTTCTCTTACTTTAGACTCCTTGGCCATAGCTTGTTGCACTTGGTTTATAGCATCCACGAGTCTCTATTTGTCAATATCACAAGGTCAGTGTATTGGTTCCTTTTTGCTTGTGCTCGTGTCAACACCGCAATGCACTTTGTTTCCACCCAGTTCAAATTAGTCTCGGCTCTATGCTTTGGGTAGTCTCTATCATCATGATTTCCTAGCCCACACCATCTACACATCCAAGATGAACTTATTTGAGGTTTATTAGAGAAGTCTCAAGCAAAGTTTCCCCATTCATTGCATGCTTAACGTTGAATTTACACTTGTGTGTCCCTTTGTACAAGACGTCATTTGCCACACTCCCTTCTTTCCCTTCTTCGCATCACCCTTCAGCTCCTTGAACATCCTCATCTTATCTTTTCTTAGAGTAGTTATGTTGTGGGACTTAGAGGTATTATCCTCCTATGAGTCATCGGTGATCACTACTCACCTTTTCGTCCTCGCATTAGCTTTGTCTTTTCTTTCCAAGTTTATGGCTCATTTATTTGCATCGCCACATGTTTTTAGTGGTACCACTCTCAATTTATTCTTGCACTTTGGTCTTGACTCTTAACACTTCAACAAACCATCTTTTATTCAACTCATCTTCCAACAAGTCCTCCATTTTTTTTTTGTATGTTTGGACCGAGTCATTCTTTCCCTATATTTTGTTATATATCTCCGCCAATATCTCATTCTCATTGCAAGACAACTTAAATCTTTCTCGAAGGATTTTCTTAACTTCTAGTTGTTCATGTCTATCTTTTCCTGTTCTATGTCCCAGTCATTTGTAATCCCTCTCAAAATTTCCAAAAACATTTTACACCTATATCCCTCATCATTGTGTCTATTTGCCATCCTAATTGCAAAGTATGTGTTACAATTCCTTATGAAGTCCTAGTTAGCCTCACCCATGAACTTTGGTAACTTTTGTGCATCTCCCATCAATGGTGGAATCACCATTGTTCCAGAATTCCTTGATGTTTTTGGAGGCATCAATGCCAATGATCTCTATGGAATCCCACTTCTCTTGTTCAACTGACCCTGCCTAGCCTCTATCCACCCTCTAGCACACAACCCATGTCTCCTCTGAGGTAACTGAGTCATTCATACTCATATCAGTTCCAGAACCGAAGTGCTAGTCAAATGTGGCCCACCTATCCCTAGGAAAATGGTGAAACTTCTCTAGAGTCGTTTGTTGCCCTATTGTTCTCCATATAGGGTTACCTTCGTGGGGTCATCACCCTCCAATGCAGATCCCTACAGGAGGAGCCTAGAGACTTTAGAGCCCCCATGTTAATCACCTCCTTCTTCTAGGCCAACTAGGAGGTTGGCAACACAAAGCGCCCTTTGGAAACTGGTACATCCCACGTCAGAGTTTTTAGATCATTTAGGGGCACCTCTCTCAGCACACCAATTATAATCAGACTACTCAGATTCCCTAGCATGTTCTCCCTTGGCATCATGGCTTTGCTACTTCCTATCGGCGTGACACTACTCCTTTCTAGAGAAATGGATCTACTATGTACCAGTCGCACCCAGACCCCAGGGGCAAACTCCTATTACAAGTTTCTTTTTTTACCACAGGAAATACATTGGCCTTGGATGTTGGGAGAGCTTATGAAGTGTTTTGCTTCCTCCTAGGATCCCCAAGCATAGCCCCTCCAACATTAGGTACTCCCCAACAAGAACTATCAGATCTTTTTGCAATGATTGATGATGGCTCAGTTGGCTCCTCCACTACAAACACAAACAAATATGCTCGATGAAGTCCTCCCAGTTCCATCGACACATGATTTTGGGGCTCTTGTTTCCACTTTGCTATTTGTATTGGTTCCATCGCCACCTTTGTTTGTGGCACATTGCTTTATTTGGCTTCTAGGATTCTCTTTGTATAGCATCCTAGAACTTTCTATTATTAATTTTTGTATCCTCGAGTCCTATTGACCCATGTTTGGTCATCTATAGACATTACTATATTTTCTTTCTTTCTCTCTTTCCTCTCTCTCACCACTAACTCCTCTTGGAGTTGCCCCACTTCAACAATACTCCCATTTTCAAGCTGACCAACCTCTTCCCCGATGATCCTCCTACAATCAATCATATGACAAAATCTGGCCAGATCCGAATTTTTTGGCTGGCTCGAATAAGTTTGTCCCAGTTGGCCCTATTTTTTTTCAATTTTTTTTTCATTTTTTAAGCTTTTTTGTGCAAAAAATGACCAAAAACCATAAACATGATATGATATTAACATTTTATATTATTTTATTAATATTTTCATTGTATTTGTCAATTTTGCATATTTTAAAACTATGCTCACATATATACCTGTATATATTTTGGATTGGATTTTTACGAAGTTTTTCAAGAATTCCGGATTTCGGATTTTTTTGCCCTCCCGAACAGATCCGGATTTCTGAACTTGGTAACTATGTACAAAACAGATAGACCACTAATTTCTATCCCAGGCAAGGTTACTAGTTCATTTTTGGTTCTAGTGCGGTCGAAGAACCTGGTTCGCCAGTACAGCGATTTTTTTTCCCCTGGGTTCATCCGTACAAAAAATATATAAAAAATAAAAAATATAGAAATTCTAGCATGATACATAGGAAATTAGTGTCATTGTCATTAACCACTAAACAGATAGAGAAAAATGAGTCAAATCATAAATGAATCATGATAAGTTGATAAAAATAAATGATAACTATAACTATAAGTACAGCCATTAATGAATAATAATTAAACAAAAATGATAAATGAAAATCATATATATTAAAATATGAATATCTATTATCAAATATCAAGATTCAAATATCAAAAATTATCCTATGGCTGTAATTAATTACAAGATACATCAAAGTTCAAACTATAAAAAGTCAATTTTCATAGTCACATTGATATTGCTTTTCATCGAGAGCATCAACATCATCATGATGTTGTGGTTCATTAGAAGTAGAACCACATGGACTATCTGCACAGCCACTCCCGCTAGCTACGTTTTGTGTCCTCGAACCCGAAGGACTGCCTTTGTCATCTAATGAGAAGCGAGATATGTAAGCATCCAAGTCAACAACCTCTAGATCTATATCCCAATGCTTTGACATCCCCTCCTTGTACTCTGGATTCTTGTGTGATAGAAGATGCAAATTAGAGTGTACGTATACCAACTCCTCGACCTTTTTAGCTGCGAGCTTGTTGCACTTTTGTGAGTGAATGAAGTTATATGTGCTCCAATTCCGCTCACAAGAAGATGAACTTGTAGCCTATATTCAAATTTAAACATAAATTTAAAATTTTTAAAAGAAAAAGAAAAACTTAAAAACTTAGCTAATAAATTTAAAAACTTAAAAAATACAAAACTTACTTGTGACAAGATCTTGATTGCAAGAGGTTGAAGGTTTGGTGATCCTTGGCCATGAAGGCACCACCACATAGGACCATCCTTCTTATATTTGTCCTGAAGAGCACCAAGACTCTAACCTCGAGAGGTAATGAAAGCCCCAAACTCGCTTGTAACCAAGTCTTCTATTTTAGGATCAGGGAATATCCTAGACATTGCCAATTTGTACCCTTTAGCCACTTCGACATCCCTATATGGTGCCACCCTCCTCGGCAAAGAAAGGATCTCCATGCTATAGAAATGAGGAGTTAATGCAAAGGCAAGGAGATGTAGCGGGGTGGTCATTTTGTTCCACCACTCAACAAGGATAGAATACACGTGTTTGAAAAATTTCTCCCCGGGATCTTGCTCTTTTTCATTAATGAAGTTTATTTTCTCAATCATTGAGTCTATGCCATCATATATTTCTCCCAAACATGGCTGATCCATGTCAGCAAACCGGATCATACTCATGATGGGTTCAGTGAAACTCAATAAATAATCTACATGGGCCCACCAATCATCATCTAGGATCAAGTTTTTCACTCTTTGGGCCCGCTCTTTGCTCACCTCCCTCCATACACCCCACAAGTTGTTGATGACCATATTGCTAAGTGCTTGTCGCACTAGTACAAGTCGTCTCAAGACGATTGTGTGAGAAGCAAATCTAGAAGAAGCAACCTATTACAAAAATAAATTATTAAAAATAATAATTGTAGTTATACAAGTATGAAGTACTAGTTTAAAAAATAAAAAAGTTATAATTTTAAAACAAAAAATAAAAATACTAAAATAAAAATACCTTCAACAAGTCCAATGTCGAGAAGGATTTGAAAATGGCTTGAGAGTGTTGATGGTTAGTGACAAATATTTGAATTTGCTCAACGTCATCATACACTTGTTTGATCCGGTCAATTTGCTTCCCCAACTTTTGCAACATGAGGTTGATTGAGTGGACAGTGCAAGGTGTCCAAAAAATGTGTCCATATCTCGCCTCCACCAACATCCCCGCAGCCTTGCAATTCTTGGCATTATCCGTTATAACTTGGACAACATTTTCAAGTCCAACTGCCTCAATGGATTCGATGAGGATGTTGGCAATGAACTCTGCATCCTTCACACACCCCTCACAATCAATGGCCTTCAAAAACATTGCCCCTTTAGGGCATGTTGCAAGCACATTGATCAAAGGTCTGTTTCTTGCATCTTTCCATCCATCAAAAACGATGGAGACCCCTGTTTCAACGCATGAATCTCTAATGGGCTTCAAAGAATCTTCAACAGTTTTACTCTCCTTCGCCAATAAAGTGGTGCAGACTTTTCCAAACCCTGGGCCTTTGTAATCTTTTGGGGCCTCATTGATTGCTCTCACCATTTCTTGCCAATATGGTGATCGAACCACATTGAAAGACAATCCATTTGCATATATGCATCATGCAATTTTTTGATCCACAATCTCCCTGCTCTCATTTTGAAAAGACCTATCCAATGGTCCTCTTGTTCTTTTGTTTGTAACTAGAAAAGAAGCCTCTTCTTGCATAGGGGCTGCTCCCAAAAATGGATGTCTTCCAACAGGCACAACCGGAGAACCGCCAGTAAAACTCGGGGAAACAAGTGGCTTCCCTGATCCCTTGCCTTTCTTTGTTAGAGGGCGACTGAGTCTCATGGCACGTGCGGCATCTACATCTTCTTGTTCCTTGATGAATTCAAGGATTTTTGAATGTGGCAATGGAGAGTTAGTCTTCCCCGTGCAAAATTTGATTCTGCATTTAGTTATGTGACATAAATGTGCTTTCACCCTAAAGTATGAGCTCGTGAACTGAGAATCACAAATATTGCATTTCCAAATATAGGCCCCACCACCTAAAACTTGGTCTACTAGTGTTGTATATTTTGACAATGGTGAGTGTGTCAAGTCCATTTTGTGTTGCTTTTGGCCGTTGGAGGAATAGCTACGAGACATTGTTGATTGTATTAATAGACTAATAGTATATATAACTACAAGTAAAAAAACAAACACAAAATTAAAAAAAAAAATCAAAACAAACCCTAGGGCAGCAGCTAGAAACTGGTAAAAAAATTTAAAATGACAATAAATAAAATAAAACAATGTAAAACTTACCTTGGCAGCAAATGGCTCCTCAATCACCATAGGCAAACGACTAGAATGATGCTTGATGAAGATTCAAACTTGCAGCAGCAATGGAGTTGAAGTATGCAATGAGAAATTTAGAAAAATAAGAGGCAAGTGTTTTTCCTTTTGTCACTTTGTTCTTCTCATTTGTGTTGCCATATGCTTTTGTTTTTGGCTTTTAGGGTTGAGGAAGGTGTTTTTTATCATTTCAATGGATTGGATTTCGTGAAAAAGAAAAAAAAAATGTTTTTTCCCAGCTTTTGGGTGCCAGTAACTGTGGGTGCGTTGCTCCAATGCCCACGGTTCGTGCCTGGGCACCCAGGTGCATCGGGGGTGAACCCTGGGAGTTGGGGCAACACACCAAACCCCGCACCAGCACCCGGTTCGAACCTGGCTCCCAAACGCATGCCTAGGGCCACAAACCAATAACGTTGATCCTAAGAGCAACTTGAGGGACCACACCAAATTGTGGGAATCCCATGTATTACGGGCAGAAACAATTTGTGTTCTTACTCATGGACGACAACATATTCCATTAACAAAGACAATAGGATCAAGGGATGAAATGAAAAACAAAATAAAAAGTCACTCAAATTTGAAGACAAAAAAGAAATAAAACTATGATGCATAATTTTCTTGTGATAGTTTGGGCATGATCAAGAATCATATGAACAACCATCAACCACTCAACTAGGTTAGAGTGCACGGACTCAATATGGACGCGAAAAATTACTCAATTTTTTCCTCTTCATTGATTTTGGAGAGATGTACATAGATTACTTGCTAATAAAAAACACACTCCAAAATTTGATTACCACTCAGAACTTCATTATATCAACCATTTGGCATAAACATCAATAAACCACATTTCTACTTCTGCTTTCAAACTCAAATTACAGATATGCACTCTATCCCTAGCTTGACTACTGGACTTTCTTCAAAGTTGCACTCTCAATTAGCTTCCCTCACTATGTTAACTTTGCTCTTCTATATTCCAAAGTCCCCTAACTCTAATTTGAACCGAATATTTATTTTCATGGTTCATCTGCGTTACTAGAGAGAAGAATAACCGATGGAAAAGATGAAACGACTCAGCATCCAATCATTACAAGATTTCATGCATTGAGCTGAAACCTAAGTTGTACACTATGTATGGATGAAATATAAAAATGATATACATATCAAATTGTTTCTTAATTGTGTCGAAGATCAACATGAGATGTGGTATGCCTCTATAGCTGGAAATCAACTTACCAAAGCGTGAATGAGATGACACCTGAGAAGAGTTGATAGTGAGTGATATAGGGTATCTTACCACGCATGACATGTATAGCATTCAACTGGCATCTCCGTTGCAATACCACATCATAGTCACTCTCCTGAACACACAATGTCACTCTCATGGCAGCCTCCCACTCTCACAGCAGTTTCTTCCACAGTCGAATTGGACTGTCAATGGTTTGATGGGCCTCATGGGATGGCTCTTAATGTTCTCAGAGCCCTATCGCTAGGGTGTGATGGTGTCCTCTACTCATTGAGGCAGCCCTTGCCATTTCTGGGCTTGAATGATGGGGCAATCCCCACATTCATCCTCACTTCTCTGTTCATGCAAAAGGGAAAATTGTTTGCTGGTTCATTTCTGTGTATGGAGCATATCCATTGTTTCAGTCATCAGCATGCTTGAAGCCGATCCTCTGTAGTTTATGGATTTTGTCCAGCAAATGATGCTATGGTCTCTTGGGCAGCCTCTAACAGATGGTTGGGAAACCTGGGCCTTATCTTCCTCTCTTCATGCCCCTTTATGTGTATATATATTTTTGGCATGGCAATACAAATGAACAAGGGCATTCTGCCCTAAATTCAAGCATTATTCATTTCGTAATAAAGCAGATTTCAAGATGCCTGAGGGGTTTTGCAAAATAGGAAATCGAAAAACAAAATAAGGATGAAAGGGAAAACCTTAGATGGCCATTGCCAATCGTCATTTTTGTTCCCTACTTTGTTTCCCTCGTTAAATCTTCAAAAATATAGAGGGAAAATTGGACTGTTGGACAATGAACGACCATAAACTCATTTTCTCCTCCCCATAACCTCCATCACAAGGTGTCTTTGACTGGGTTGAGTTAAAAGCTTCTCTGGAAATCTAGCATAAGATTGGTTTACCTCTGCTTCCCACTCAAAACATCATTTGGCATCATCAGTAATTTGTAACAGTTCTCATAGGGTGACATTTTGCCAGAATTTTAGACTTTTATTTGCACTAGTTTTCATTAAATTCCCAGCTTTTATAGTAGATTAGAAATTGGTTGAAACTCAATCATGGGTTTTTTAATATTGTCTCGTTGAAGTGGGTTGGAACATAACCTGTATGGGTTCATCTTTTATCATTTCTTTTCTAAATGATCGGCAATATTATGAAGCAATGGTGCATATAACATGCAATGCTGTGCTATCAATGTCTTCTTTATCCCTTTGACTAAATACATGAATTTTTTTTCGTGGGTCTGCTTGTTTATAATCAAAGATTTGGGCAAGGTTGCTGCAGCAGGGCTTAAATTGCTTTTTCGTTGTCTTTTACTTGCTTTTCATTCTTCTCTTAACTCTGCATTTGCTTCTTCTATAAAAATTTCAGCTATGGTAGTGGGTTGGGATAACCATTTGATTGGCTAGGAGGAAAGCTAGATAGCTGGAATGTTGCATACAGCCCCCTTCTTAGTAGTATTCTTCTTTGTGATTGTAGTTGTTGGTAACAGTCTCTGCTGTCATAAGCATTTCACCTCTTCAATCTTGCCACCGCTTCTCACCTTCAGTTGATAGTTCTAAGTTTTCCAGAGACCATTACTGGTGTTCAGAGGACCTAATTGTGCTTGTTTTTTATCAGCTGAATGCATCCATCTTATGACTAAGTTATAATAAATTGAAAAAAACAATTAAAAGTAATTGATTCTTTTATTTTTGCCTTGGACTTTGTCCTTGTTATTCTGATTTCAAACTTCAAAGCTATCATAAAAGTTGTCTTACTTTGGTCATACTGGAGGCATACAGCTTGACTTAATGTTTCTTAAACAGAACCATCAATTTGAGTTTACGTTAAAGTTGGGCGTTCGTAAATTCATGTCGAAGGTCAATACTTGTGAAGGCATTGAATAGTTTAGTGAGATCACATTAATCTTACATTTTCAGTTTTTTTTATTGCATATCCCTTGACAGAGTGCCTTACCTTGAATCTGTGCTATCTTTATTTATATTTCATGTTGCTTATTGAGTTAATTCTTAACTTGTAGTTTAGATCCTATCCTTTTATTGCATTACTCTGTTTTGGGATAGCGATACGATATTTATTTACATCATTTTGCATTAGGTCATATGAGCACATTCATAATTCTGCTGTATTTATTACATCAGTGTAACAGTCTTAAACTTGGGCAATATATTTTTATGATTGACACAGATTTTCACTCCCACGCTTATCTATTTGCTTATATTAATTAGAATATTAATAATTTTTTCCTTAAATAGAACTCTCCATAAATATATAATTGCATTATAAATTAAGGCATTTCATGCAAATTAGTTAGATACATAGGCAATAGTAGAATTTTGTTAAAGACATTCTAAAGTCAGATTTTTTCCTAAATCCTTTCACAATGTTGACAAAAAGGCCTGAGTGATGTGGCTTAGTGGTAGGACAAAGGGCTAACTAAAGCTGCATCACAGGTTCGAGTCACAAAATTGGCTCCCCAATAAAACTGGCACCTGGGGGATGGCAGTAACCATTCATTTACCAGCCAAAAAAACAATCTTGACAAAAAGACATTTTAGCATTTCGTCGCATTGCATTTTTTCATTCTCTTTATTGATTAGAATCATCGTAAATAGAATTAATTAGAGAAGGTTATTGAATCTTCCTAGACAGTTCTAACATCACATTTAACCAAACATACCAGTCACCTTTCTTCCTAGGAAACTAGGCCTTCGTCTTCAAAACACTTTCATTAATATAGCATGCTTCACAAGTTAGTAATTTAGCTTATCCTCCCTTGCCTTTAGGAGCTAGCCAAGAAACCTAAAATATAGTTAGCTTGCATTTTAGGCAATTAGTGTCATGTCCTTGATAGGGCTGCCCTGACTAGCCTAATCAAGTAGATTGAAGTTGGAGCAGACCCATGGTGGTCATATATAGGTCATATAGGTCCCTTTGCAGATTTAGCTCTAGTCCTAATAGAGAACACCTTGAATGAAAATAAAAATCTTGATCCACTCCACAAGTCGAGTTCTCTTACATGTGGCTATAAAACGCTTATACTTCATTCTCTCGTTATAGTGAGACTGAGAGGTAGCCATGCTCATGCATAGGTTGGAGTAGCAACCGACTGATTAAAAGGTTCGTGCATATAAAGTCCTATAAGACATTTTATGCGACAACAGAACTTAAAAATGTCAAAGAATCATAAAACCTCAAAGCAAAAATCAGATAGTTGCTGAATCAAAAAAACAACTAGGCCAAAGCACCTTGGCTAGAAAATGTCAGAAAATCACAACTGGCAACTATATTTAATGAGAGATCAGCAAAGAGATATTACTATATTTAATGAGAGATCAGCAAAGAGATATTATGGTTAATAAAGAACGAGAAGAAAAGTCGGAAGAAAAAGAAGATCACAAGACTACATCTAAGGAGAGATCTGCAAAGAGAGACTATGTTGAACAAAGCGAGATAGTTCAATTGTAATAAAAAGCAACATATACAACAAAACCAAATAGTGCCTCTCAATACAAGATAGTAGACATCAGCAAGGTAAACCTGAAGGAGATAACTGAAGAATAATTGGCAAATAAATATCCTCAATACACCTTAGCCAGCATTGGAAGAGGGGATTAATTAGAAAGCAAATGTGGAGGCGAGAAGTGGGAACATCAACGTTAGGGAGAGCAGATCCACCTAATCTGACACCAGCCTTTATGCAGATACCATTCGTTGAAAAAGACTCCAACCCATCACCTCAAAAGGGAAAAAAGAAGAATCCTTGGATATGGCTGTAAAGATGCTAATGGACATGAAGACTACAAGTACTGAGTAGAACAGAATTTATTTAGAGAATAAGGAATTTACGCACCAAGGAGAGCAGAAGGATCAAGAAATGAAAATCCGGGGAGTCTAGAACCATTAAATACTTGAGAATGTGAAGGTGCAGGAAACCACTGAAGGCACTACCAATCCTGAATAAAAAGACGGTGTCAAATTAGTTCGAAGAGATACAGATGGGCCCAAGGGCAAAGTTGGACCTAAATATACAGATGGTGCTAAGGATAAAGAGAAGCCTAAAGACACGTCAAACACCAGGAGAAACAAGAGCATATTAATACATCAAATAAATTAAATAAGAGCACAAAAGAGGGCAATGCTGAGAATTTGAAACGGACCCTGTCAGTTCATTAAAAGCTACAAAAAATCCTAGAATACAGGCATCGGAACAAAAGGGCCACGAAAACCAAGCTCAATCAGAAGAATCATTGGGGCTAATACAACAGTTGAGAAATAAAAGGATATAAATTCTAATATCACCACCTCACGTGGTAAGACCACAGGGACACAGCATTATAGTTCATCTGTCCAAATTCGCACCAGAAGATAAGTTTGTAGCCGCAAAGGCTTTGAAGGACAGCATTGAACATGAGATATACCGAGGCTACAAGAGAACCGGGGACTTACAAAAGTCAATGTAAGACTTTACCCAGGACAGTTCAGGATAAATGACCTAAGATGCAAATCAACAAATCCCTGCCCATTGAACAGCAGATGTTGAATGTCCAACAGCTAACATGAGTAGATTATCTTTTGGTATTATAAAATCAAATCGATCTCATTAGTCATGCTTCCACTTTTATGTATCATCTTTCTTACATTACATAGCATTCATTTCACCAACAGTTTCTTGGGCATCTCCTCTATGAGTGAATCATGGTCATAATCATTCAACAAATAGAATCTAACCATGTCCTATGCTGAGGTTCAACTCGAGATATAGTTCTAAACTCTTCAATATGCAAGAATCATTTCAATATTAATAAACTGCAACAAATCTAATATATATCCAATAAATCATTTTTCTTCAAGGAACATTGGCCTCATTTGATTATTACAAAACTTTGTTTTCACCTAACTCAGGTCTCATGCCACGTTCCCTAACTAACAGAAATAACAATCTGCAATGCGTTAATGTATTCAACTACATTCTTCACATCCTAAATGAGCTCAATGAATTTGTACTTTTCGCATCTCAAGTAGAAACGAGCATTTCACTTTGACCATTTCTATTAATATCCCCATTAGCTGTAGATGAAGCTGCTCACCGTAATTCTTAAATAGATCACCATCAGTCAAGTGAAACCATGTTTCTCTCAACGAAAAGTCTCCTTCATGCTGCAAGAAAAAATATGGAGATAGCTGCCAAAAATAAGGATACTAAGATATATTTTTTCTCGTGGCTATAACATATTCTAGACTACAGAGTCATTGAATTGATTTCTTTTAATAACTTATCTCGCCAGGAACTCTTTCAATTGAAACCCTCAATGATCTCTTAAATAGTGCTTGACAGCCAAGAAAAGGCCTTTCAGTACAGTTTTCAGTGTTAAAGGCTATTTTCAGAATCCTTCCATCAACTTCATTAGGTAACAATAAAGCTTCTCTTCTTCAACAACATTAATTTCTCTCAGCAAAAAGGCTGCTCAGCTTCTTGCTCAAATAGATAACCATTAGTCCAGTGAAACCATGTTTCTCTCAACGAAAAGTCTCCTTCATCCTGCAAAGAAAAAAAGTGGCCATGGCTGCCAAAAATAAGGATGCTAAGATATCTTTTTCTCATGGTTATACTTATAACATATTCTAGACTAGTTTACGTCGTTGAATTGCTTTCTTTGAACAACTTATCTGGCCAGCAATTCTCTCAATTGAAACCCTCAATGATATCTTCAATGGCGCTTGACAGCCAAGAAAAGGCCTTTCAACACAGTTGTCAGTCTTAAGGCTATTTTCAGAATCCTTCCATCAATTTCATTAGCCAACATAAAGCTTCTCTTCAGCAACAACAATTTTTCTCAGCAACAAAGCTGCAGCAGACTAAGTGCAAGTTATTGTTCCCCATATCTAAAATTTCTTCAATGACTGTTTTCACTTCTCTCTAATTCATTATTTCTATGGCTACATTGAGAAACTCAGATCTAAAAATATTCTGATAGAATTCTTCTTCACACATAATTCTTAAAGCATGCATAACCTCTCAGGTTAGGCTATAAAAGGTGCATGTTATTTTTAAGATAATGGCCAATCCAAACCCTCCTTCTGAAAGCCCACAAGGGGATTTCTTTCCATTTACCTTATATATTGTTCAAATTTTGTATGCCGTATAAGAAAATTTAGATAAAGCACATAAAAAAAAATTAAGCTAAACTAAAACATACACAGAGATTAGCTATGATGTGGAAGCGAATTACTTAAAATGCATTCACTTTTGTCCAAGAGAATCTATAAACAGAGTTGTATCAATAAAATGATAATAAGAGAATTTGTGTTGAATACTTGAAAGAGGCTAGAAGGTGAGAGGCCCAAAGCAGTGGATTGTATTCACCGTTCCCCCCCTACTAACAAATGTTCATAGTGCTTGTGTGCTAACTGCTAAGAGAGTCCCCTTACCTTGTGATTATTATAAAAAATACACAAGGAAAATGTCAATAGGGTAATGACTACTCATGGAAGTCATCTTGAGATGATTTAAATACACACGAGTAAAAATAACAATCTACTTAATAAAATAATTTTTCAACCTAATGTTCAATAATCTTCAACTACTTAGTATCAGACCAGCTACATGCATATATAAATTTAGAACAGATTATGAAAAGTCGCGTGAATACCTCAAAATATTTGGAATATAAAGAGACACTTCAAACATACAAATGATGCATATGACTAACGAAATGCCACCGGTTACAAATCACCAACTTCTGTACCTTCCATGATGATTATGACATGACAGTTGAACATACCATTATATCTCTAAATGACTAAAATGATATTTATCTAAGATCAAATACATATAAGAGACTTTTAGACAGGTTAACCAATTATTTTTGAACTTTGGTTGGTATATCCATTCTATGTAATAGAAAATAATTAGCAATAATAAGGAAAATTTGTCAGGCGCTCTCAGAAAGATAAATAAGAAAAGGAAATGCAGCAATCACATTGTAGGTACAAAAGAACTCAGAGAAATGTATTTATACATAAAATAGTTCTAAAGAAGATTGACCAAAAGCAGTAGAGAGCTTACTTCTCTCTTAATCCCTGGAAAAAAACCTTTCAATAGTTTTTTATGAATGTTTGACGGTAAAAACATTTTTGTTTTGCATAATGAAACTCAAAACATCTTAGTCAGAATTATAATTTTTAAAAGGAGGGACAGTGAAATTATTGACATGATTACAATCCCACCATAGAGATATCTGACACAATAACAAATGCAAGGCAAGGGACACACAAATCACTGTATAAAGTTGTAATAGGTACTGTTGAACTTAAACTATTTTGGAATCAAAGATGAAGGACTGTTAAGCCATGTTAGTGCCAGAAAAGAAGCGATATTAGGACTGGAAAAGGTTGATATAACGACAAGCTAGGAGAATTGTATCCTGAAACTTGCTTCCGGATTGATAAAGCTTTTGATGCATAAAAATGAATAGCAACATTTAAGTCTTAATTTTACAATTAGATAAGGGGATAATAAAATGTAAACCCTAAACCCCAAAACCTAAATTTTAAGGGCTTAATTTAACTCCAGAATAGAGCTGTATAGATTCCACTCCGCCCCCCCGCCCGCCCACCGTTATACTCCATCGGTTGCAATCCATGACAAAATGTGTCTCATTTCTAGCCTCTTAGCAGGAGATTGAGCAACTCAAAACTGAGTGATCACGTCACTGTGCAGCCGCTTGCTGACATGCTACAACAGAAATTATATAGACTCCATAGTGATGTACGTATAAGTTGTTTTCTTAGCAGTTTAGAGATACATTTTGATTTAAGCAACCACCATGCTTTCTGAGTAAGGAAGTGCCATAAATCAGAGGCAAACCTTGTAAGCACTAATTCGCATTAAATACTGTTAGGCCCTCATTCTTTTGCTCATGATATATACTACAATTTGATCCAAGGCAAACTTTGTTTATTTTTTTCCATGGAAAATAATAAACATTATGAATGCGTAGCCCACAATCAAACTCGAGAAACATTTAGGCTAAGAATCTGCAGTCTGAGGGTTGCTACTCCGATAAACTTTGCCTGGGACTTGCACCCAGTCTAGTCCTGGTGGTTGCCCACTTAATCATCTGACCACATAATCAGCGGGGGTATCATTGTGGAAATCGTGCCTGCCTTATCACTATACCATGGCCCCACTGGACAGATAGTTGTAGCTCTTTACATAGAAATAAAAATACTTTATCTTATCTGTTTTATGTCCCAGACTCAGAATTGACTGTCTAGAAAGTATGTAAAGGGAACCAACACCAACCTATAGATTGGTCCTGGACCAACCAACCCCTTTATCCTGCTCATCAAATTTGATTGTGGCAACTGGGAAATACTGATTAGTCGAAGCACCAGCAGTACGGAGATTAAAGGAATCGGCCAAATTACATACAGAACAGATGGGTTCTCCGCTAAGTATGTGGGTTCTTCAAGCACATAAAGGCTCTCTCCTTGCCCCGAATTCCTAGGCCCACACACCCCCACCCCTCTTCATCAGTAACAATTGATCGATTCTGGCAAAACACCATTGCTTGACAGTACCTCTTATTGTGTATACGGTGTATACATGCACCAATACCTTTCAATCAAGACACAAAATAAAATGCCATGTCATCTATTAACCATTAGACCGAAGTTCAACCCTGGCATTTGTACAAAAGACTGGAACCTTTTATGATACCCTTTTAGACTAAATCACCCTAAGTGTTGGGCTCAACATGTTGGCCTGAGATGCATAACTCTCCATATATCCAAACCAAATTTAAATATAAAAATTAGAATTCAAGATAAGCAGGCCTCATTATCGGGGAAACTCCATGATTAATTGCCCTTGAACTAGAGTAAACTAGAGTAGTACTGGAATGGGTGATCTCCCAGGAAGTCCTGGTGCTTCACCCTTAGATACAATGAATACAAGTGGAACATTTACTCATGAAATATGGGTTAATATCAATTGGCTCGAAACCACTCGACTGAATCCCAAAAAATCATGTCACATAGAAATTAGCTACTCAAAAGGTGGTCCAAGCTTACCCCCACACAGCGCATAACCATACCAAAGATTTACCATGCAAATGAAAACAGTGCTCAGGAATGTTATTTAGACTCAGATGGAATGCTTTAAAAACACCAAAGCCTATCATTGCCTTTGCTATTGTGAGGTCTTGCAGTTCCAAAATAGATGAAAGGAAAATACTTATTTTCTATCATCCAGAGCTAAAGCTGCCATAAGTAGTTGATTTCCTCGCCTGCAGGTTTTCATGCAAGAAGTATTTTTATAAAAACAAGCTTCAGCAAAGAAATTGAGGAAAACATAAGATTGAATCGAAGTTTTTTCCTAACATTTTTATAGAAACGAACCTTCGGGAGAGAAATCTTGAAGAAAAAGGTTTTCATGGAAGAAGTATTTTTATAAAAACAAGATAGAGCAAGAAATTGCAAAGGTTGAATCGAAATTTTTTATTCAACATTTTAAATACAAACAAAGGTTCGGGAGAGAAATTGTTAACAACTTAGGACTAAATCGATTTTTTCGTTTTCGTAAAAAGCATATTTAAATATTTAAAACAGAATTTGTTCTAGCATTACAAAAAGAAAATTCTGAAATAGTTTTTCTCTTAAATTTTAAAGGAGGTACTCACCTTCATAAAGGCAACTGCGGAGCATTTTATCAACAATCTTTAGGCAAATTGGATCGTCATCAACCACTAAAACACGCAATCCTGCAGGAAACTGCGTGGGAATGCCGGTTTCCTCGTTGTTAAAACCGCTAATTTCCTTAAAACCCCCGGGACTGTGACTGTAACTGTGACTGTGACTGTCGGAATGATAACTGCTCGCGGTGCTCATGCTGGAATGCTGCAAATTCTGCACTGTCGCCATTTTCTAGAAATTTTTCTTCTTCTTTTACCGAGATTACATCAATTTCATTATCTCGTTGAAAGAATGAACAAGATAACGAAGCTGTTAAAAATTTATTCAAGAACAAGAGAAGCGGAGATAAAGCTCAAAATGGAAGCACTGGAGTCCATATTTGGGTTGGCAATAATTGAGGAGGAAGAAGTGTCAATGCCGGGGCGACAAATACAAGAAATTGGAAGAGAAAAAACGGATTCGTGGTTGCGCAATTGCCAGGTTTCTCTGTTTCTCCCATTCCACTGCTCTCGCCATTCCAGCGCAGAGGAGGAAAATAAATCCAAAAAACAGGGGTGGATAGGTACCTACATTTTCATGCAAATAAAATAAAAACAACCAACGAACCAATGCCGTTGGGACTCGACCTCGAGTTGGATAATATGCTCTTACGAGTTGTTAATGACGTACTTACAAAAACATTTTGATTAGTGGGGCCAGCTTTTACCAGCGAAATAATTAAGGTTGAATTATTATTATTTAATACCAAAAGAAAGGTTTCAAGGTTGTAGCTTAGCTGTGAATTTCAAGGATTTTATTGTTGTTAAAAATAAATAATAATAGTAATATATTTGTTTTGATTTAAATTAAGGAAGAAATTGTGTTACGTCTTGACGATCAACGTGTTTGGATCGACGCATTTCGGATTCATTATTGTGATGTTTCTTTTTTAATGAAAGATTACATTAGTGGCTCCAAAATGTGTTGATCGTCAAAATCTAACACAGTGTCTTTCAAAAAATAAATTTGCAATTAAATTAAAGGAGTTTCAAAGAAGGATATCTTCATAGGTGTATGTTATTTTTCGTCAATTAATTATTTTTTGATAAATTTTTAGATTCCTCAATGAATAAATTTTTAAGAAAATATTCACCAAAATTTCTTATAAAATTATTAGTTTACTTAAATATACATATGTTAATATTAAATTATATATTATTCTTTAAATTTTAGCTATTGTAACTATATTTCATAGTTTTCAATATAAAAATATTTGCCCACAATTATATACTTCTAAAAATTTATCGTTCTTTTAAAAATATTTTATTATCCACTCTTTATTTTGATTATATTTGTATCTATCTATGAGTCTAATCAATTTTATAATTAATAATATTTTATATATGTACTTTTATATATGTACCTTGTATTTATCTATCAATCTAATCAAATTTATATTAATAATATATTATATATGTACTTCGTATATATTTATATTGATTTAAGCGAATTTATATATTATAACATATTGCGTGTGTACCTTGTACTTATCTATCAATCATATCATAATCAGTAACATTATTTATAGGTTGTCGGTTCTTATTATTAGCAATATTATTTATAGGGTGGTTGTGTATATCATTTATAGGATGCTTGTCTACATTACTCATAGGGTACTTGTGTTAGGTTGATAGATATGTATAGAAGGATGGTTAAATTTGTAATGATATTTGAACCACTGCAATATTATCATATCTCAAAGTAGTTATCTTGAATTTGTAATCATATTTGAACACATAATATTATCATCTCTCAAATCATTCATTTTTTAATGGTAGAAAACTTTCCCTATAAACTTTTGTTACAAAAATCCTTTCCCATATAAAAATTTTAAAGAAAATCATGAAGTCATTTTTTTGCCCTTTCTTCTTCACATCAAAAAAATACCACAACTATATAATTATTTGATGGTCAATCATGAAGAAAATTAAATCTATATTAACTCCAAAATATTATTGTAAAATATTTTTATAAATTATTAAATATTTTTAAAATAAATTAATTGAATATTTCTATATTAAAGATGTAACATTGATCTCTCTAAAGTGATTGTGTATATCACCTTATAGAATGCGTATAAAAAATATCTTAAATTTGTAATTATATTTGAACACCCACAATATTATCATCTCTCAAATTATTTTTTTAATTGTACAAAATCTTCACTTTAAACTTTCTTTTACAAAAATCTTTTCAGTTTATTAAAAACGCCTCCATATAAAAAGTTTAGTAGAAATCATGAAAAGTCTTGCATTTTTCTTTTTTTTTCCTCTTCACATCTTTAAAAACATATTTTTTAATAGAAATCATAAAGCTCTTACATTTTTTCCTTTCTCTTTTCACATTTTAAAAAACATTACTTCTTTTTATTTGATGGTCAATTGTAAAAAAATTCTATAGTAACACTAAAATATTATTATAAAATATTTTGACAAATTTTTAAATATTTTTAAAATAAATTAATTTTTTAATTACACTAAATTATTATTATAAATTCATAAATATTTTTTAAACAAATTAATTCTTTAAATTAACTAAATGTTTGTGTTCAGCATTTTTATTTAACACTTAAAATAATAGTGAAAAATAATAAGAGATTTAACATTGACTTTTCTAATAATAATAATAATTTTATGATATCTTACAAACTGATAAAATTATTATAAATTACTAAAAAAAATTAACAAATATTCTTCTTATTTACTTAATGTTTGGGATCGCCTTCTCTGATCTTTCATCAAGGGAAAGAGTTTTCCTATACTATTTAAATAGGGTAGGGATAATGATCCTATGAGATATTAAATGAGAGGATAGCTATTGATAAAACCTTGAAAAGTATTCATCTTTCCTTTATTTCGTATTTTAATGTAACATAATTAATTAAAAAAGATTAAAAGAGTGTTTACTAATTTTAACATGACCTTTTTTAAATTTTGTGGTTTTCCAAGGTGATGACCTTGACGTCTTCAATGCATATAGCGTGTTCAATTTGTAAAGTGTTCCACAAGCGCTACCTTTTCTTTTTTTTTTAATCGAATGTCAACAACATGCTCCTTAATTCTCGTGATAATGGACCTTCATATTTCTATAATATAAAAGATTTCACATGACATTCAATTTTATAAATACCACTGCACAAACTAGGGTTTAGAGGGTCTTTGGCCGACCCCATTGCCATTCACAACTTATTAATAAGAAGGAAAGTGGTTTAAATATTTTTAGAAAAAATTAATTAATTAAATATTTATGTTTAATCTCTTCTTAAAATATTATAATTAATTAATGGTACAAAATATTCAAATAAATTTATATAAAATCATGATACCTCATATTTACATAAATCTAATTAAATTTATAAAACATTTTTATAAATTTTAAAATATTTATTAAAAAAATTAATTAAATATATAATTTTTTTTTAATATTTAAAAAATAATAATTAATTAAATATATTTTAAATTTTTAAATTTTATTAAATAAATTTGATTGATTAAAAATTATTAAAAAAAAATAATGGAATATTTATGTGTAACCTTCAATAACAATATAAATAAAAAACAACTTTTCCTAAACGAAGTGACTACATTTGAAAATAAAAATTAAACAATTAATTTTTATGAATTTATAATTTAAAAAATATTATATTCCATTTTTTTAATAAATAATAAAAATAAATTATATTAAAAAAATAACAAAACTCCCCAAGTATTATATAACATCAATTCCTCAATTGAAACTCATAAAAATATCATTAATATAAAGTGTTGCTTCGTGTATCTTTGTAGAAAAAAAAAGATAAAAGTAATATACAATATATTTCTCATATATATCTTTACATTTATTTAATTTAATTTTAGAAAACCTTATATATAACTAATACAAATGGACAAATCTTTGTAATCGTACATTATAAACCACCTTTGTTTATAACTATTTTTTATTAATATTAGATTTAAAAATATATATATAAATATTTTAGAAGATTTTTAAGTAAGTTTTTTTTTTAATATTTATTAATTATGGTGGAGTGTAATTATGTACGATAAAACAATTACTAATTTTTTTTTAATATATAAAGGTTTTTCTCCTTATTTGTTTTATATATATGGTATTATATAAAATTATTAAATTATATGGAATATCGATATTTATGTTTATGTTTCAGAAATAAACATATAACAAATTTACAATGTTGAGTAAGTATATATTTAATTTAGTGAGTTTGTTTAGTTAAGTAGTTATGAGTAAAACGCATTCACACTCCCAAAATCATTTAAAACACGATTATGGTTTTAATTATTTGATGCTCTATGTCAAATATTTAGAGAGATTTATACTTTGACAGATAAATACAAGCAACCATCATCCTCATGAATCAAACTACAACCCTTTCTATTATAATAATATCTTAGAAATGGTAGTAGAATATAATAATATAAAATGCTAATAAAAATTGTTGATCTTTCAATTTACAACACTTATTTGATCGTTATATATGAATTTTTATAATTTAAATAATATAATTAAAAAATTATAATATTTTAATACAATAAAATTGAAAAAAGAAAAACGTTTTTTTTCCCCAAATCTAATATATTACTATAATTAAAGTCCGAGCATTTACCAAGACGAGGTCCTAGGTTCAAACTTCATTAGCTTGTTCATTTGCGACAAGAGTAATCCAACCGATATCCCTAAAACCAATATTCCTAAAAATTCAACAGTGTAGAACTCGAACTCCTTCTAATCCGTACTCACACCAATCCTTGGTTTAACAAAATAATGACATACTGTTCTCAAATTATAAAAAATATAATATTCATCTCTTAAATAACAACTATAACATTTATTATTTTTATATATCTTTTTGCATGAGAATGACTACCTATATTATTAGCATCTCAATAAGTATATAGATAACAAGAAGAAAGGCTTTCTTTTTGAGTCATTAATGTACGATTTGATAGCTCTCACCTCACTTTTACTAACTTCCAAGACTAAAAGCAAATGGCTTACGTTTGATTTGGCCATAGGCGGACATTGTTAAAAAAATGATGTGTTGTCTTTTATGCCAATCTCAATGGCACGAGAATTTGGGGAAGTGGAAAAGAGCAAAGAATGAGACATATTTGCTTATGTTTGATTTTCAATTTTTAATATATTGAGAAGTGAGACGTTGGCCCCCCCTCGATCAATGTGGACTAGCCAACAACATCGATAAAGATGGAGCACAATGTTGGACTACGCAATCAATGTTGTGAGAGCAACAGTGCTTCATGTGAAGGCCCCAGAGACAACTGGGAAAACCTTGGTTCGCTTTGCACTGCAAAAGTTTAATTTAATCAATTATTTATACTTAATTTAGTATAATTTATTGAGAGTTTTTTTGGGATTCAGTCCCTCAATTTTGCGAGATTTTTTTTCAATTTAATAAAGCAGATAAGTGTGTTTTCTAGTTTTAGGAGTTCTCTTCATAATTACGATTAATTCTATCATTTCCCTGCATTTTTTCTCGATGTTTAGGGTGGTGGGCTTCTTTTCTTTTTAGAGGAATTGTCCAACGACTTCCATATCCTTGTTGTGGTGCCAACTTGACCTCAGTTGGAAATGACAACGGTCTCTCCTCACCCTTATGTTGCAAAGCGTGTTGTTGATTGGGTATTGCCTCAAAGAAGAAAGGTTGTAGATTAGATGTTGAATTGATGAGAGCGAAAGCGGAGCTTTTGGTGCATGATGGCGTTCAATAGATGATAGAAGATCTTCTTTCTTGTCGAGGAAGAAGAATGGTGGCAGTGTGCATCGAAGACCTCTCTCTTTGTTGAAACCTTGGAGTCTAAAATGTATTTTGACTTTCATTTTGTCTCTCTTCTAAATTAACTTTTCCGACTTTCTCTCCGTAGTGTTGTTTTGTCAGCATGAGTAATGATTATTCTATATTTATTTTTTTGATGTTAGTTCGTTATGTTGTCGTATTTTCTTTTTACATCAAAATTGTATAATTATCGTTACTTGATTATTTTAAATTTTATGAACGGACATTAATATCTCATCTAACTATGTAAACTTTATCTACGTCTTATTAAAAAGTCGTATCTTTTTTGAAAAAATACCTTCACCATTAATTTTTAAAATTTTTATTATTTTAATTAATTTTTAAATGAATTTTCATCGTTAAAAGGTTAATCAACGGATACTAATTACTAAAATTTTAAAGTAAATCTTTGATTTATTTTTCTTAACATTAAAGTTAGATTTCAGTTTATTATAAACAATTTTCTATACCTAACACTTAAGAGGAATGATTTTTCATGCTTTCATTAAATTTAAATTTTAGTACAACTTTATTATAATATTTAAAAATATATTCCCGACGTCAAACTTGGACGACAAATTTTTTACAAAATATATTATTTATATCTTTTATATATATATTATTAATAAATTAGATGTTATTTATTATATTTTATAGGGATTTTGGATACTTTAATAATGTTAGCTTTACATTGAATGTTTCACTAAAAACATTAAGGTTCAAAAGTGACAAATATTCCTTTAATATAGAAACATTATTATGTTTTCCACGCTATTAAAATCCAAAAAAAATACAATAAACTACGTAAATGTTAGACTTAGGGTCTAAGTCATGTGATGCCAATACTTTAGCGCCCAATGTTTCCCTGTGGGTTTTTTAAGTTTGAGGATATATAATGGTTTTTTATTACAGGGGAGAAGTTTAGGGCACGAATTTACATAAATATGTCATGTTTTGGTCACGGTGTATAAATAATAATATACAATTGCTAAGCTTGATTACGTAATGATGCGTTTTAATATGGAACGGCATAGCGCATAAATATCTTAAATAAATTGATAAGAATAATAAAAATATATAATTATAGAAGGTTATGAAGTAAAGTAGTTCAAATTTTTTGTCGAAGGATAATTCTGATTTAAAACAACAAAATTAGTCAGTCAAGGTACAATACAAGCAACTATAAATAATTATAAAATAGAACATTACACATAAATCATCATTCGAGAAGACGGAGGCGGAGGATCATCCTTGGGAAGCGCTGACCAAGTAGGGGGTTCTATGTTAGGAATCTCCGGAGCATTCCAACAATCCAAAGGGTTGTCATGAATAGTGATAGACCAACCCTTAGTAGGATGCACAAGAACAATAGTGCTCGTTAGAGATTGCTGTGAAGGACTAGCATCAAATTTGCCATGAGAACTCTAGCCACCCCCTAAGGGAAGGCGAGGAGAAAAGTGGCCCCTACTTTTGGATTGACTTCTGCTTCTAGACCTTCCAAGGGGAGGTGGTGGTGCACTGCGAGGTGAGGCATCAAACCAGACTCTGCTCATGGTGCAAGGGGCACTCCTCCAGTAGTCAAGGAGCTCCTGCAAGTGACGGAGGTCCAGAGCCATCTTCTCCACTTGGGCTTGAATCTACAAATAAATTGACGAAATAAAAACCTTTTCATTCCCAAAAAATAAAATTCCATAGGCCTCACGATTAAAAATTACATTGTTCTTGGCTTTCCAAAGCTGAAAGAGAATGATAACACGAAAGAATTGCCAGAGAAAGGCAATAGACGTTGGGCAATTAGAAAAATCCCCAAAGAGCACCTAACTCCAAGAGAAAGGCTCAAGTTGATAAGGTTGAAATAATGAATGAATCCAATGTCAGGCAGATTGAGCTTTTGGACAAAACCAAAATAGATGTTTAAGAGATTCTAAGCACTTGCAAGCTAGACAAAAAGGTTGGGGAATGCGGAGGTGGAGTATCCTCTCACCAAGGGGGAGTCCGATTGGTAAATTAAACACCATAAGAAATGAGCCAGCTTAGACACCAGGTAGGGTGCCACACATAATCCAAACGAGCAAGCCAAGTCCTAGGAGAGGACTGAAGGCCCCAGTGCCTAATGAACTTGTCTAAATCAGAAGAGAATAGACTCATCCCATAATAAAGAACCCTGGAAGAGTAGCTTTTAAAGTCAGTATCAAAGTTCCACCTCCAGTCTTTCCACCAGGGCCTAGGAGGCTACAACTCAAGCTTATGCAACATAACATTAGGTATCAATTCATGTATATGAAGAATAAAAGGTAAGTCTGCATTATTTAATAGAAACTTTATTTTTAATCCAGGCCAACGAATTCAGTCTATGGAGGTAACCAAATCACAGATAGTACAAATCCCTTTTCAGAATAATTGCAAAGCTTTAATACCATGTAATTCAGTTAGGGGAATGGAAGAAATAGTAAGTATAGGGAATCGCCATAAGCTATGGTCATTAAAAGATAGCCCTATGTAAAAATCATCCCCCACCCACTTCAAGTGGGGTTTGATGCTTCAAAAGCCTTCCATATACTCTTGACCACAAAGGAGCCATTAATCTTGACAGGAATAGTAATGATGAGGAGGGATTGGAAGCCAATATTTTGCCAATTGGTTTTACCATAAGGAGAGCCCAAAGAGATACAATGTCTTAGAAGAATTTTCCAAGATTCATTGCCCTCAATAGCCCAAACAACCCACTTTGCACACAGGACCATATTTTGTCGATAGGTGTCAATGATGCACATGCCACCTTTATCATGAGGGAAGCAACAAATGTCCCATGCTACCTAATGAAAACCCTAGGTCCGATTAGAGTTGGCCAAAAGGAAATCTCTGAGGAGCTTGGCCAAAATATCAGAAGAGGCTTTAGAGGGAGCCCAACAAGAGGAATAGTAAACATGTGTAGTGGCCATGATCTTGGTGCAAAGCTAAAACTTACTCGCTAGAGATAGTGGCTTAATGATCCAATACACAATCTTCCTTTCAATCCTGTTGATGACATACTACCAAATCTCAGCCAATGAACTATCAAAAGCAAAGGGGATGCCCAATAACTTGAATTGTTCCCCCTGAGTAAGCCACTACCAATTATACTTCTGAAGCCACTCAAGCATAGGAATCATGCTTTGACAAAAACACTCAGTTTTCATCCATTAAAGGCTGGAGCTGAAAGCCAGACAGAAAATGTCAAGGCATTGGATAGCTTCATTAAAAGTGGCCTCTTATACTTCGAGTGTGAGGAAGATGTCATCTGGAAAGTGTCCATTGATGAGCTGGGAGGTGCAATTGGGCAAGACAATGCCACAAACAAGCCCTTGAGAAGCTCTAGAAGCTAGGAGGTAACCCAAGGCCTCAACAGATAACACATAAAACATTAGAGCAAGGGGACAACCTTGGAGAATAGACTACTAGAGCTCAATCCCCTTGGTTTTATGCCCATTAATAGTGAGGCAGGCCGAGGCATCATGAAGCAAAGTCTACATTACATAAATGAAGTAGGGGCCAAAGCCGAGAGCCTTAAGCATGGCAAGAATAAATTACCACTCGATCTTGTCATAGGCTTTTTCAAAATCCAATTTAAGAAAAATAGTTATTTGAAGAGAGGAGCGAGCCCAAGCCATGCCTTCCTAGACCATAATAATATTTTCCAGATTATAATAGCCTCTAATGAATCATGTTTGCTCTGGTCTAACAATGGCAGGATGAGCCAAATGCGGTTGGTGAGGGCTTTGACAATAATCTTTTAAGAAACATTAAGCAACGTTATGGGCCTCCAACTGGTAAGTATCTCGAGATCTCTAGCTTTTATGAATGAATTTGATATTATGTTGATTGATCATGGGTCCAAGAGATTGATTCCACAAGGCTTCTTTATAGACTTGCAACAAGTCAGGTCCGGTAAATTCCTAGGTGGGTTTGTAAAATTTACAAAGGAAGCCATCGAGGCTGGGGGATTTATCATTGCTCATGCAATTCAAAGCCTGAGTGAGCTCATGTAAGGTGAGTAGGGCATCACAAAGTCATTGGTCGATTGGCTTGAGCTTGTGAGGCACCACATTGAGGCATTTTTGAAGCACCTAGGACTGCTCAACCGTGAAAGGTTGAGCTTGGAAAACAAACTTGTAATATTCAATGAAGGTCGAGGAGATATCAAACTGAGAGGTAAGCCATGATTGAGCCACTTTAATGGCTTTAATTTGCCTGCGAGCTTGCTTGGCTTTCAACGCTTTAATATAAATCCTTAAAGGCTTTATCGCCAATTTTTAGTCAGTACAGTCGAGCACAAAGCTAGGTGCCTCTGGATGCATGGCTATCTGCCACCTTGAGGTGGTGTTTGATAAAGGTTACAAGTGTAGACACCTAAATCTGGCCACCGATAACCTCCAACCAGGCTTTTGACTAATTTCTACCAAAGTGCACAATTTGGCCTAAAAACACTAAAATGCCTTAAATGAGTTAAAATTGATATATTTAAGTGTTGATTTTGGCTAGAGTATCATTAAATGGGGCAATGCAATTTATGGGCCAGCTAACTTTGATCAGAGCATTTCGAGTCAAAATGCCAATTTTGCACCTAGGTGCTCTGGTTTGTTCTTTTCTGTCAAATCTCTTGTACGAGACATGCCCTTGTTATTTGGTGTTGGTAACATCCTAAATGGGATAACATATCCAACACATTTGACATTGACTTCCAATTCTAATCCAGTCAAATTTTGGACCAAGAACAAGATATTTTAACCAATTTGATTAATTGTATAATGGCACGCCCAATGGGACGATCTTCATGAGAACGCAATCCACAAACTTTTTTGTATTTCATAGTTTTGATTCTTTTTTTGTTGTTTTTGCTTTGAGTAAAAATGGCCAATAAAGAACTCATAACTTTTTATTTACTTAATATTTTTATCTAATTTTTTGTATGCATATATATATAAATATGTCATTGATATGTTCTAAAAATTTTACAAAAAAAATCTTTATATTTTAGAAGTTATATATGTTTTAGTGACTGTGATCTTCTATTTTTTATTTTTCTGATAAAAATGGTTAGAACAAATTTAATAACTTTTTTATTGACTTTTTGGACCTCAAATTTTACAAAGATGTGTCCCTTGGAATTCTTGACAACCTCTCAAAATTTTGTGGTAAACCGATCTATATTTTAAAATTATGTTAAAAATATTGACTGCAGGGTTTTGTGTGTTATGTGCAGGCTTTTATGTGTTATGTTTTATTTTTAGCATTCTAATTTGTTGTTTTTAGGTGTTCATATATATATATATATATATATATATATATATATATATATATATAATTTTTTTGAGATTTTTTCTAACCAAGTCTAATCTAACATGTTTGCTTTTTGAGATTTTGCCTTCGGGTTGATAGATTTTGCCCTTCAAGGTTACCTCATTTGATAAATGTGCTTCAAGGCTAAACAAAGTGCTAACATTTTTCTTACAGGATCTACATGGAAAGTCATCTAAGAAAACTAAATTAGTGCCTTTCACACTTCATTTGAGTGTTTTAAAATGAATTAAGAACTTTCTTTTTGGGCTTAATAAAAAATTTAGATGCTTAAGTGAATGTTTTGATAAATGTGCTTTCAAAGTTAAAAATTAAGACCAAACGGTCAAAAGAACACCACCTAATCTTTGTTTTTGTGCTTAAAATTGAACACACTTGTTAATTTTTGTTTTGAATTGTTGTTTAGTTATAACTTGGTTGGCAAAAAGAAGGTTTGCACGTGTATGCTCTTCTATTTGTCCCCTTTAGGGAACCCTTGGAATCAAAAGTGCCATCTTTGTTGCAAACATGCCTAGTCCAAGGCATACAAAGAATGTCATCTAAAGCACTCCCCAAAAACTCATAATAGTTTGGGTGACCTTGAAAAGACCTTAAAGTCTTTCTATCATGTCTTTTATTTCATTGCATCTTGGTTTGTTAGGAGGATTTCATCACCTCCCATGAGTTCTCTAGGGCTAACGCATCGGGACGTATCTGCACTTTGGACATCGCACTACACTGAGCAATCGACAGATGTAGTGGTTGCAAAAAAGGCAAGACCTTTTTGCAATAAACCAAGTGCCGTGAATATCCAATTAAAGTGCATTTATTTTTCATCATTTGGCATGAAAGTCATTGTGCAATTGATCCATCTAGACGTTCAAAAAATAATTAGTTTAGTCAACCCCACATTACCATAACCTTGCTAGGATTTGGACGATTATACTTAATGTATTTTGATCATTTTTGCTTGATATGTTTTGAGACTGAAACTTGTTTGTTTATTCATAAACCATGTCAAAACCATGTATTTGAGTTGAGAAGGGTAGTGTTATGCTACCCAAATCATGTCAAACTATTTTTACCTTTGAGTCTTTTGAAACATAACATGGATCACATCATTCGAGCATGCTTACGTCGTTAGGCTGCTCAATTTATTTCAAGACTTGTTTACCATTGCACCAAAAACCATTTGTTTCAAACCATGCCATGGATACCATTTGGACCTTGTTTATTCATTGCCATGCTTGTCTAGCTTGTTTGGTCATATCCTAGTTTTCAATTAACTTTGTCAAGTTTGGATTCAAATATTGATTGATTTTTGTTTAGGCCTCAATTCGTGGGGCTAATACACAGATCTTTCTTTTTTGGGTTACATAACTTCAGTTAATCGATTAACCAAATTTGAAAACTATTGATGGTTTGTTTGTTCAAAGCGTATCCTCATCATCATTTGTGCCTTTATTTGGGAGAACATAGCCTTCTTCCAAGAGGCTTTTGCCTCATGCCTTATGCCAACTGATCATGTTTATGTTTGATTCCATGTGTTGGGTCTATGTCAAAGTTGTTTCCAAACTTGTTAGATTAAATCGAATCACATCATGCTTCTGTTTCAAGCCTAGCTTTTGACACTGTTTGACCAAAAGTCCTAGCATAGCCTATTTGAGCCTAGCTTTTGACTCCATGTTTGGACAAAAGACCTAGCGAATCTTTTCCCTTTCCTAGTTTAGAACTTGTTTAGAACACTTTGACTTGGACCTTTGACATGTTGATTTTTATTCAGATGCTTGACATTTTGTGCGTATGACATTTGACGTTAGACTGTTTTATGCTAAGTCTTAGCATAAACCATTTTGGAGATACAGTTCTATGATCAAACCATTTTGGAGATACAAATCCATAATCAAATCATTGTTTGGAGATATAGCTCCACTTTTGACTAAGTTAGACCAAGTTTGAATCTTTTTTCCTTTGGACTTTGTCTTTCAAAGTTTGTAGAGCTCTAAGCCTTTTGTTTCGGAGATTTCATCATTTGTGCGGATATGTCTAAATACACTTATGGTGGAGTCATGCACAATCTAACTTACGATAGAATGGCTGCACAAAATGATTTTAATGTCTTTATTCAAGACCCCAATGATGATAATATGGTTTGTGAGATAGATTTATATCCACCTCATAATAATCATTCATGGGAATAAAGTCATGAACCAATTTACAATCCAAATCGAGACCTTGATTGGTATGAAGAGGCTTGTGAGGAGGACTTTGAAGACCCAAATACATATAATGTTTTTTGAGATATGGATCCATACCCTCTTTATGATAATCAATACACAGAATATAGTCAAGACCCAGCTTATGATCCAACTCAAGATTGGGATGATATGGTTTATTAGGAGGACTTAGATGCTTTGGCTTGTGCAAGCCATCAGGGTCCGTAATTCCTTTTTTTATCCAATCATCAGCTGCCCCTAACCCTCATTTGGATTATACGAGCTACCAAGCTCTACAATATCCAAGGAATACCATTACCATTCTGAAACCTCGTCCTTTGACTTGTGTGAGTAATCAGGGTCCACAATGCCCAACCATTTCTATACCAAGACCTCATCCTTTGGCTTGTGCTAGCAATCAGGCTCCACAACACCCAACCATTTCTATACCAAGATCTCATCTCTTAGCTTGTATGAGTAATCAAGCTCCACAATGCCATATCATTTCTATTCTAGGACCTCATCCTTTGACTTGTGCGAGCAATCAAGCTCCATCCTTTGTCTTGTGCATGTAATCAAGTTCCATACTTCCCTATCGTTACCATTGCATGACTTCGTCCTTTGGCTCATGTGAGCACTCATGCTCCCCAATGCCCTACCATTATCAAACCACAGGCCATTCCTCATCTGATATCGATCCAATCAAAACTTCAACCCATCCAATCATTAAAAGACTAAGTTGTCTTCAAAACTGGTATTTTCCAACTCATTGAAAACCAAGGCCAAGAAAACCAACCAATCAGAGATATTTTTGTCAAACCAATCACTTGTGATAAGTCAACCTATGATGAATCGCCTATTGATCCTATACTAATTGTTGAAGAGTCTCACTTTGACGAGCTAGTCTTTGCTGAGTCACTTCTTAATGATTATAACCACCTTTGGGTAAATCATTACCTCGACCATATGCCTATTTTTCAAGAGCCTCTTATTGACAAGCCAGTCTCTGAGGAGTTGTCTCTTGACCTTTTTCCCATCTAGAGGAGTCCCACTCTGACAAACCAATTTTTGTGGAGCCTATTATGCTATCACATGGCATCACTTGTCTAATACCAAACATTTAACAAGATATTATTGTAATAGAATACCCATCAAATGAAGAATCAAAGTTAGAGTCAGGTTCTATTATTGAATCGACATCAGATTTAGCATCAAAATCAGAATCAACATTAGTCTCAACACTGGATTTAGAGTTCAATAAGTCAGAATTAGATTCAAAAGAAGAATACATTCATGCTTATTATAACATTGGTTACACATGCCTCACAGATCAATTTGAATACATTTATGATTTTTCTATAGTTTTTTAGGATGAGTATCTTAGTGTCGACACAAGTTATCCTAGTATCTTCTATGAGGATTATGCAACCTCTCCCCATTCCATTACCACCAACCAATATAGCCATTTTAATGACATTCCATCTCCCATAAGTGTTGATTGTGACCAACAGAATCACACTTTGTTAAACTACATCTAGGTGACATAGCAGTTGAAGAAGAGCAAGGAGGCCAAGACCACATTCATGTAGCAGAAGAACACTCTCCTAGTGAAACCTTTTCAAAGGCACTAAGGGACAAGCAAAGTTCAAACTTAGCATCTTCTAATGAAACTTTTTTAGAAGCACTAGAAGACAATCAAAGTCAAAATTCAATGTTCCTTAGTGAAACCTTCTCAAAGGCATTATAGAATAATCAAGACAACTTCATTGGTGAAAACCTCATCGATGCACTGATAGTTGAGCACAAAAGTCCTTCACTGCTTGATGAAGACAAAATCAAAAATTAAATCAAAATAACTTCCAATCTACAACATAATAAGATGGTAGCTACTCTTAGAATCAAGCAATAGAATAATCTGGTGGTCCCATCGAGAGAATATTCAGAGGTCTTTGGCCCTACCACAACCAGAATTATGTCAAATCTGGCATCAACAACATTACGTGTGACTGAAAGTCTCAATCTTCTTTTGTTTCCTCACCATTATACATTCCATTATCATTTGCCATTCTATTTCACAAACAAACCTATTATCCATTATTTGTCCCTATTTACCATCCATGGTTGCACTTTCCTTTACATAGGCTACAAAGATACCTTGTCTTGACATTTGAAAGAATCAGAATCAATGACCAATAAAGATCGCAAAATCATTTTTGACAACCAAATCTGCAGGTTGTTCTTGACAGAGTAGTTATTCAGACAAGGTGTGAGCTAGCAATTAACATGATTGATTATTTTGTTTGTATCATTTACTGATCAGGATGTGCATCTCCACTTCAACAAGAACAACATAATCATATGTCATTTATCACACCCAGGCCAAAAACATGTACCATACCAGTTCATTGCCATGCCATTGCCGTTGTTACATATCCTTTTGTCATTGTCGCATATCCCTGTCATTCACCCCATCACTTGGGGACAATCCTCTTACCATTTTATTTAATTTATTAAACCATCATTATCCTTAGTAAGACCATACCATCGTATCATTCCATTCTTATCTAGACCAAAGCCTATTTTTAGTCATACTACCGAATCTTGTTTTGATATTGGTTCATTTGGTTCTTCCTGCACCTTTTGTGAGAGGATTTCGATCAAATTTCAATAATCAATCAAATCCACGTTTAAAATGACAGTCTCTGAAAGTAGTGTGATAATTGATCTAGCAAGATATCTTTCATCTTATCAAGTTTGTTTATGTGAGCTTGATTATAATCGCCTATGGACAAATCAATGTCTCACCAGTTTTGCTATTAATTATAATCGCCTATGAGAAAATTAGTATCATTGACATATTCCATTGTATCTTAGTTATAACCATTTATAGGCAAACTAGGGGCAACACTTATTTACCATGCATTACCGCATCACATTGCCATCATTGTTTTCATTTGACTGGCCATTTACCAGATTTGAGAACTTGTTGGGACCTCATTGGTTTTTCTTTGCCTTTTATGTGGATGGAATTACTATGACTTGAGGTCATTTTGGGACTATGTAGGTCATGCTTAATTCATTTTGAGGTCACCACAGTCCCCCTTTCCATACGCTCTCATCATTTTGTGAGAAACCTAAGCCAAACTATCTCATCATTTCATGAGTAGATATCTTATCATTATCTAATGAGTTGAGATACCTTAAAATACCAAAAACATTCATAACATTTTAAAAATCTAAAAATATTTGTCATGTCTAAGCCTAGTTAGTTATCCTCAATCCGCCCTACTAGGGCATGGTCATTGTTAGGATACTTTCTTTTGATTTTGTTTTCAAGTTTTTTATTTGTTTGTTTATTTCAAGTTGTTTGTTTGTTTGTGTGCTTTCTATTTTTATTTCTTTGTTTGTTCACTAGTCTATTTGTTTGCTTCCAGCACTGTTGTCTCAACTTAGTCTATATGTGTTCATTGGATGATTCCTTGCACACATTATTCTTGAGTCCATCCATATTCATATGCCAATATTATCATCATGGTTTTTATCATTGGTGCATTGTTTTCAAGGTTTATTGGATTGAGAGTCAGTCCTTACGTATATTTTGGCTAAGTCTTCATAGTGTTCTATCACGAAGCCTACCATCATGTGCTATAGCAAATATCAGCTTCAAGAAGGTCTACAATCAATTGAGCTACAAAAGTTTCTCTATGGCACCTTGGCAAATCCTTCCATCTCAACTTTGATCAAATTAACCCATTGGCCATTCTAGTTGTATCATTGCTAATAAGGACGAGCATCTCCTCATTGGTAGGTACAACTGAATCATTTTCTATTGATCAATATTATTCCTCTATTTATCTCCTTCATCACTTTGCACCCACTCATCTTTAATCTATATTCCAGGTTATATAATTGAGTTATGCTTGTTAATTAGCCCTATCTGGGGTACAATCATCTTTATCCAATCTAGGTCCTCTTAATGATTATAACTGCCTATGGGTAAATTATTATTTTGACTTTTATTCTTGATTATAACCACCTTTGGTCAAATCAATACCTTTTAAATCAATGCATGCAAGCATTTTTTCATTAGGATTAATCTCAACCATGGGTTCATTCCACACTTTCTTCTTGCTTCTTTTTAAGGGATCGTCCATCAACAAATGTGACAGCCACTCCCTCGAGGGGGCATCATCATAGGCTTCCCAAAACCATTTGGAGCATTGTTCTTTAATCATCATCTTATTTTTGGCATACATGACATTTTTAATTATTTGAGAAGATGTTACTATGCTTATAGCTTGCAATGCCTTCCCAAATAGGGGTAAACTATAGACACCTAAATCTGGCCATTGATAACCTCCAACCAGGGTTTTGACCAATTTTCACCAAAGTACACGATTTAGCCTAAGCACACTAAAATTCACTAAATGAGTTGAAATTGATATATTCAAGTGCTAATTTTGGTCAGAGTATCATTAAATGGGGTAATGCAATTTATGAGTCAGCTAACTTTGATCAAATCATTTTGAGTCAAAATTCCAATTTTGCACCTAGGTGCTCTGGATTGCTCCTTTTTGTCAAATATCTTGCATGAGATACATGCCTTTGTTATTTGATTTTGGTAACATCCTAAATGGGATAATAGATCTAACACATTTGACATTGACTTTCATTTTCGATCCAGTCAAATTTTGGACCAATAACAAGATATTTTGACTAATTTAATTAATTTGTGCATCAAGAGCCAAAATTTGCACCAAAGTTGACTAATCATGTTTTAGGCTAATTAAACCAAATTAGGGCCTTATGTTAATTTTCCATGGAACTTGTTGAATAAATATTTATTGAAAATTGATTTCTATTAACTACATCATCAGGTGACATCATCATATGTGGTGGCATCCATAAGACATAAACACATAAAATATCAAGATTATGGGTCACCCATGCCTCATAAAATTCTCCATGCCTATTCAATGCCCCTCTATCCCAAATATTAATGGAGATATTTGTAGAATGAATTTCATATTTAAATTTATTCATGGCCACACATCTCAATCTTGAGATGGACAGCCATGGTTGATCCTCAAACCATTCTAAAAATTTATAAATAGGAGGCCTTGCCTATTGAATTTTAAGCTCTCACATGCCAAAGTTATAATGCTAAATTGATTCCAAAGCTTCATTCAAATTAGTGTTATAATGTCCAAATATTGAGCCAAGCCAAGCTAAATACACAAGGTGCCAAGGAGAGATGGAGGTAGCCAAGTTTCCATTGATGCAAACTTCATGAGCACAAACCAAGCAAGTCACTACAACAAGTATTTTGAAGCATCCAAGGAAGGTCAAAGGAAGGTTTCTTTTGCTTTTTAGTTGTGTTTTTTATTCATGTTTTGTTAACTAAGCTCCCCCTAGTAACTAGGCCTAGAGATGTTATGCTAGTGTGTTTATTTCAATTTTGATTTTATTTTTGGTACTATCATCAAACTAACCATCCTCTCTTGAGTCAAATTCCTAATCTACAACAAGCCACTATAACTGCACATTAAAAGGATCAATCTCGAGGGAGCCATAGACCCATTTGGACTTATTGAGCGTGGCCTCTGAATACTTTTGGATTCAGGTGACATGTTTACCATGGTGACGGAGGAAGGTGGTGGTGCGCAGAATGGCCTCATTCCACCACTCAATGTAGCTAGTGGTGTACGGGGGCTGTGAGTTGAGGTTTCAAATCCTCTTGATGAGTTGATTGTTCCAGCGTGACTCCACATAGAAGTATTGAGAATAAATTGATTACGTGTCACATTGTACTGCCCTAAGGTCCATTTCACCTTGCAAGAAATATGTGAGTGATCTGATAAAATTATACTTGAGTATACGTTGACAGGTTGGCCATCAATGTTGGAAAAGGATAAAATATTTTGCTCTAACATCATAAAGCGATCGACCTATTTGAGCATGTAGTGATCCTTGGATTGGTAGTTGGACCACATAAACCAAGATGTGGGGCTAAATGTCTGTCGGAGGAGGAGAGGGTCTATCAAACCCCATTAATTTTTGAAATAATATCGAGTTTCACATTCACCAACACACAATGCATTGTGAGGGCCCCAAACTTGCATGGGGGTGTTTAATCATATTGAAATATGCACACACAAGCCACATGGCAACAAGGAATCTATCTGCCAAAGATCACCAAAGCCAGAAGCGATCAGGGCCATCATTGGGAGCATAGATGTTGAGAATGCCGAATGGATGACCATTAGTGTCAAGAATAATCCAGACTATCCGATGTGATGGGTCCCCCCCCATGGCAATAATGTCAGGGGAAACCTTAGGGGTAACTAAAATACAAGCACCATCATGTCCTGCCTCATGCAAGGTGGTGATTTGGGTGGCGTCAGACATTTAAGTGTATTATTGTATCATATTCAGAGAAATATTTTTGGGAAATAAGAAATGGGTTCCAAACTCCAAGGTATGTCCAATATATTATGATTTTTTAATTGATATCTCTAAATAAGAAGGAAAAAACTTTAATACATTGTCAAATGGACGTCAAATTTAAGGTCTGCCATTAATCTTAACATCTTGCAAATATTACACTACACCACTACACCCGGATGCCATTGTAGGTTATGCCTTTCAACAAAATTATCTTATAATTTCTTTTACTTCATATATTAATATTTGTTAAAGCTTAAAATTGGCTTAATTGAGATAATAAAAGGTACAATATAAAGGAAAAAAGGGAAGCACAAAAACACATCCCAAAAAATACACAAAAAAATTAAACTTAAAAGAGGAGAAAAGAGCACTACAAAATTAGCAGTCTAATAAAATTGATAATAGTGAAGAAGATAAAAATATGTGGGGGCGGGGGACGGGGGGGGGGGCGGCGCGGGGCGTCGGGTGGCGGGGTTACGTAATGAGACAAAACATGTTGCTTTGGGGAAACACTTATCATACAATCATAAATAAATGTGTAATGGATATGAGGTCATATGAATCATTGACCCTGTGACACCTCATAGGTCTAACATGAGTTTGGACGTTGAGCACGAGACCTCTTTCTATTAATAATTTGAGAGATAGAAACAATTACTCTGGTGCAAGCCCTCTAAGAGACATATCTGGGAAACTACAAATGAAAGGTGAACATCTCCCAAAACAAAGGACTTATGAATCTACACCATATGTTTTAATGTCTTGTGAGGTGTTACTGTGAGAGTGGGGTTGTAGACTAAGGATAGGAGCATCAAACCAATATAAAAATTAATCATATGGGAAAAAGATAAGAGTTAATCTCCCTTGGTCATTTATTGCAATGTAATTGGAATGAATTAATTCGGTCCATATTATTGTTTTACATTTAGTTTGACCTAATTCAAAAAAAACAAGGTTACTTGTATTGCTATTTTATTGTAATCTATTTCCGATTAAAACAAAAACAACACAAGCCCTAAGAAAATGCAACATTGTAAAAAGAAAATCTAAATGTAGCAAGGCCTAGCACATCAAAGGTTCATGAAACCCTGGTAAAAATTTAGATCCACCACAATGAAATCAAAATCTTACTCTAGAATAGGTGTAAGAGCAAAATGTTTCATTGAAAGTGGTTTTGCATCAACATGCAATACATTAACAACTAAGCCTAATCATATATAAATAATAAAATTAGACTTATTTGCATAAAATAATATTCTCGATATAAATAATAAATGAAAAGAGGGTTTAAAAAAAATATATGATTTATTGTAAAAATGGGGACAATGGTAAAAAACAGACAATGCATAGCATGTCCAAACAACGAGGTGAACAAAACCTAGAAAAAACATGAGCAAATAGACATTGCTCCCCAAAATTCTATTGACGCTTTTAGAAGAGTAGGGTCATTTCTGGGAACATGAGGCCAAACCTAGTAAATTGTAAATGCACAAAAACTCTTTCTAAGATCTTTTATGTCAACGTTAGTTCTTCAAAAACCTTGTTTTTTTTAATAACTATGAACATATCTTTGGGGAATTCATCTCCTTCTCCAAAACCTTAGCAGAACAACAATGCCCAAAAACAATGGGGAATGTATTCGGGGCCCTGTGTTATCCCTTAGTTATTATCAGGGGCCCAAGATGTTTTTCACTACTTCAAGTATGGTGTATGTTTAGCAAGCAGTATAATGAATGCAAGGCCTAGTTCTATATGACATTTTATGCTAGAATAAATACCTGACAAAGGAATAAATGCATTAGTTTTTGTTTTATTTATTCTCTAGATACTTGAAATAACTACTCTTGCACTTTCACAATTGAGCTATAAGTTATAGATGGATGGATCTGTGTTGTGCTTAATTATATTATATGCACTAAAATCTGACGTATTTATAGACATCTTGAATTCAAATTTGAACCTTATATCGCATTCTATATGCACTTAAAACTTGCACATTTATAAACATCTTGAATTCAAATTTGAACCTTACCAATGACCAAGTTGACATCCAATAAATAAAAAAACTAAAAAATTAGGACCACACAATACATGTGCATTGAAATTGACCCAAAACAATGCTCTTCCTAGAACCATTCATTGTGCGGTGCTAAGAAAACAAAAAAAAACATAAGAGGAAGAAGGGGGAAGAGTGAGAGAGAAATCACAAGCAACAAAAGCAACCAAAACACTTGAAAAAGACACTAGTAAAAACAAAATTTGGACCAATAAATCATAAACACTTAAATACCTTAAAATAATATAAGTTTAGGACTAATAACTACCGCTATCAAAATTAAATATTTACAATTTATTTTTAACAATAAAAATTACTTATTAAATACGCAATAATTATTAATGGTCCAATATCTCCTTATATTTATATCTAAATAGGTAGAATTACAAATCATCCTCCTCACCAATCAAATTACAATTTTTTCGAAACCCTAAATAAATTAAAAAACTGTCCTTAAATTTTCAATTGAGACCTCCTCCGGTCAAATCCCAACTTTGCTCACAACTCAAAAAACAGAACATATATGTTTGGGAAACCCATTGTAAGGAAAAAAACACCTCAATTCCTCGTGATATGAATAGATTGATTCATTAAAAAAAGAGAAAGAAATCTGCATTACAACTGCATTGTACTACAGCCATTGAATGCAGAGCACCAATCTTCAATCTGCGGTTTCTGGAGGTTATTAAAATCATTCATTCATGTTTGAGCAGAATTTTTTTGAAAAAATGTGTTAGTTTTATTATTACAAACCCTACTAATTGAATGCATCAAAATTCCAGGGCGTCAATCTTCGGTCTGTCATTCAATGGTTTCTGGACGTTATTAAAATCATTCATTCAATTGCAGGGCGTCAATCATCAGTCTGTCATTCAATGGTTTCTGGACGTTATTAAAATCATTCATTCATTCCTGAACAGAAATTTGCTGAAAAGAAAGGATAAGTTTTATTATTACAAACCCTTAAAAAAAGATGACCGGCCGAGGAATAGGGAAAAGAGAACTGGTACACATGAGTACTGCCGTTTAGTTTTAGATTTATTTGAATTTGTACGGTAATCGTAATCGTAGGGAATTGAAAATGAATATAATTTAAGGTGTTACTGTTTACTGAACCCTAACCTGGCAGTGCCTTTGTCACGGAGGAGACTCCAGGAAAGGTTTTATAAGCTCACTGTAACCGTGTCGGAAAACAGAGATTTGATTTAATTCAGATATTAATGTTCAGTAGAGGCCAAGAATGGCCAACGGGACCGAAGAAGACAAGACGTGAATCCAGTACGTAGACGACTTCAGAGTTATTTTGTCTGTAGATTTGGAATTAATGACATTCCCCTCCAAAATTGCAGGGAAATAGTTAATGGCAGTCACGGGGATTCATCAGATTGAGATAAGGTATGTTTTCGTTTGAGTTAATATTATAACATATTTTCAATTTCGAGGGTTGATATTAGAACAAATACTATTAATTTAGAGATTTTTATTTTGGATTTTGTTAAATATTATATTGATTGGTTTGCATTTTTAATTTTTGGTTTCACAATTTTTATATGAAAGTATTTGAGAGTTTAAAAATTTGGATTTAGATATTTTAATTATTTTAAAGTTTAACTAAATTGTTTTATAAGGAAATTTGTATTGTGTAGGAAGTCGTACAATAATATTTTCATCGATATGTCGTCGGTCATTTTGTAGGTATGATCATTGGAACCAAATCAATAAATTATTTTAAAAATTTGATTAATAATAATTTTTAGATGAATCCATTATTTTATCATTAACATTCATCGTTTTAAATGTGATGTAGAAATATATACACAAAAGACATAATAAAAAACCTACAAATCATTAATATAAAAGGATAATTTTAAGAAAGAATTGTACCATTAATTGAATGCATTTTAAGAAAGAATTGGACCATTAAAGAATTGAATGGGACCATTAATTGAATACATTTGTATATATTATTTTAAATGTGATATGGATATTTGATCAAACATGGATATATTAGAAATAAAATGGACCATTAATAAACATTGAAGGGACCATTTTTAAGTTGCTCAAGAGTTGCAAACGTATCATACATATTATAATTGTCACTTTGCGTATCTTGTTTCATTCTAAGAGTTGTCTTTCCTTAAAAAATCATTCTCCACTTCATTTCATCAAATAAATTCAATGACTTTGTAATAGAATCCTCGTTGGGACTTGTGGAAGCACTCCTTTAACAACTTGCAATGCACCACCGCTAACATTGGTACAATGAACATTCATTTGACTTGCTGCATATCCAAAACCTCCCTAGCAACCACAACATACAAAAGTTGTCAACCTCATCTTTGCATGGAAGGCATAAGAACTCACTGAATATGCACTTCTCTGTCACAAGACAACACAAGAAAAAATAAAGGTCGTTTTATTTGAAAATTAAAAAACCATGTCAAACAAATTTGAGCATATCAATATAATAGAACTGGGATGGGCAGTAGGAACCACAAAAACTGTGCTTGTTGTCAGTCTTGCCCTCACTTTTTGTTAAAACATGCCTTCTTGGTGTTCTTTCTCTTTGTATTAACTCGGCCTGCAAGGTGTGGACATGCCATTTCCATCGTTCTCTCTCCACTCAAAACAATGCCGATTTTGATTACTCTTATATTGAAATTTGGAATCGTCATGGATGCTTATTTTAACATGATCATGCATTTAATTCATCATTTGAAGCATGATATATTCTTGAGCTGTAAGGCTTAACTATTTTTTGAATTTTAGGGTGTAGGAATACAACTCCAACAAGCAGATTAAGAAGGCCTAACTCGACATGCTCTCTAGCATCAACTTCAATAATTTTTCCACAATTATTCTAATACTTTGGCCTTTAGTTGAAAATGTTGAAGGGGCTATGCTCATGTGTTGTAGGGATTGACTCTTTGGACTACCCCTTCGCAATCCTCTCCAATGCTTGTCTATTGGGGTGAATAATACCCCCCTACGCTCCCTCCTTCTCTCCATTCAACATACGTTGAACACCCTCCCTGATCTGCTAATCAATACACACATAAATATAATTAAACTACAAAAATCTAGTTTTATTATTTTAACATCAGTATAGGGTCCAATGGTTGTGATAGAGTCCAATAGTTGGACCACAATCTAGGCACAAAGCTCTATTTTTGTGCATCTAAGAGAAACCTACCTCATCTAAGGAGAACAACAAAAATGCTTCTGGATAATTATGAATAAAAGTGGTTCAAAAAGTGGCAGATCTTGATATAGAGTCCCTTTTAAAACCCTTGAATGGCCTATCTCTCTTGCCTTGTTTTGTTGTTGGCCTTTCAACATTGCCATGCTCTCCTTCTCTCCTTGAGCTGCTATTTTTTTACTCATCCACAAACCTTCTTGGTGGGAAATCTTTCTCATTTCTAACTAGATCACTACACTCATCTTCAAAGCATTCACTTCGTCAATTATGAAACATAGCCCTTTCTCCTCCATTTCCTCTCTTTAGGCCATTTCCATGACTAACTCAAATGTCATTGCAATTAATATTGGGTTCCTTTGTTCCACTTTGATGGTCTAGACCATGTTTTCAATTCTTAAAATCACAACTCAATCTCCCACTCACCTTATTAGGCAATTTGCTTTTCTCTGATCCCCTAAGAGTCATGAATTTTTTAGACTCTATCTTCGAGCTACGAAAACCATGATGTTTACTCTCACATTCATCTTCTTCTTCAGTATCATTAGGTGATTCCCAACTAGAATGTCATGCTGGAAGATTGAATTTGACCAAAGAGGTGGTAATGGGGTCCCTCAAAGACCGGGATCTTCTCAATGCATTAAGGTGTTTTCTCAAAGGCGACCCCACATCCAACATTGTCACCCTACACACTGGCATTGGTCTTTAAACATCTTTTCCCTCAAATTTAAAAATGTTATTGCTTAAGACAAAGTAGAATCCAACAAGAATTTAACAAATTGAAAAGAGAATATACAAACATGTATCAACCAAACATGTTTTTCTTCACGAAAGTACACCTTTGAAATCGTTGTATGATTGCTCCTTTGAATAACATACACATACCTACACCGAAAATTAGTTATTATACTGGGCAAAACATACACATACCTACACTAGCTTGTATGTGTGTCCTAGTAGTTCTTGACTTCATTATTAGTTTTGCCTATTACACGTCCTACAATTAATGATCGCCTAAGATAATATATGTTCAAATATATAGTTAGAAACTACAAACAAAGACTATGCCAAGTGTATAATTTAAATGAGATTGATAATGGAAACATTAGGCTCAATTACACATATTTGCAGTTATATTCCACATGACCTTAAACAAAAAGAATCAAACAAAGTAGAATTTATTTTAAATTGGAGATTCATAAATAAAAATCTTGAGTAAATTCACTTTTAAAAGTCTTTTAAACTAATTTTGTTTACAGTATTTGAAAATCATCTCATTAACAAACATTTATGTTCTTTATGGATTACTCATGTTGGTTTCACCTTAGAACTAGTTAACCAAGCTAAAACTCAAAGAGAACAAAATCTCAACAATTTATAAGGTAAATGGAAAAGAAATCCCTTGGTGGATTGGGGAAACATAACATTTATAAATCAGTGTACGTTAATTCACATTCATAGGTTTAACAAGTCAACTTGGTCTAAAAAATGTTAAAATTCATCTCATTGTCATTTCAATGAATTCACATTCAAACTTAGTAATGAGGCTAAGCATAATCTAACAAAATCTAAACAATTTTTAAAGACAATGAAAAAAAACTCTTGGTGAATTGGCAAGTTATAACTTGACTTTGGAAGTTGGTAATGTGTTGAAACTCAAGAGGACAAAACCTAAGCAGTTTATAAGGTAAAGGGAAAATAAATCCTTTTATAACAAGGGGGTATTAAATGCATATGGCTGACATTCCATTACTATTTTCCAAAAGTTTATGCAGTCTTACAATAAGCTCTTCTTCATTTGGTGAAATTTTACCTCACTTGGCCTTTGGACTAAGGTAATGCACCCATCATATCCTACAATTCTTTCCACATCATTTCAAACCCATATACAATCAGAGTATAGTTAAGTATATAAAGGATTGACAATATTTGAATAATTTACTTGAAAAGATTGTCAAAGATCTATCCTCTAAGATGCATAAATTTGAATAATATATAACTAAAGAGATTTATCAAATTATTATTTTTAGGTTCACACACCCTAATTCAACATCATGACTTTCTTTCTCATCCTCATGATGAATCACAAGTGTGATTAGAAACATGTTGGAAAATCCCAATTTTTTTCACAAACTTGATCTCTTTAACAATATGGACAGAAAACATTAGACCTACTAATATAAAATTACAAAATTGTAAAGTTATCTTGTTTGATGACTTAAAACATTGAGTATTAGATATGAGAGCAATTTATACGTTGAAAATTTTAACTAAAATTAAATTTGTACGTGTGTTCATGCTCATCCTACCTACTTTTTGGGGGAGAGTACGTTGTTGCCCTTCTCCATGCTCTTGGATTAACTTAGTCAAGATAAGATCTTCCTCTAGTGTCCATCAGCCTTGGTTAATCCCATCTTGTGTATTATAAAATGGCTTGCATCCCATTATCCTAGTCTGATGTAGTTAAGAACCCAATGAACCAAAAGTATAATGAAATAAATATCTAAAAATTAGTCTTGGAAATAATCCAACTGCTAATGAAAGCCCAATTTTTAATGCTAAATAATAGATATCAAATCTTAGGGATAAACTTGATGAATTGGATAAGGGATATACATGATAAAAGAAAGCCCAACTATTGAGTCAACATTAGGCAGCTAGGACAAAACAATTCAAAGTCTTGTGAAAACCACATGCCATTCCACTGTAGTAAGTGGATTGGATCCACAAGTAGGGCCACAAACTATTTGGAAAAGTAACTTCATTGTATCTCCATTGATCAATATCAGTGTAGTTATAATTCCAGTGGATAGATAAATAGTTGAAAAAAGAGCTAACCACAAACCAAGTCTTTCCCCTACAAAGTTCAAAGACAAAGTGCCATTCATTTCTTTCATCTATAAGGTAGGCATAATACACTTCATCTAACTAGATCTGAAACCTAAATGTCCAAACTTAAGATATCCATGCTGAAATCGAGTGTCAAATACTATATAAAAATTAATTAGGGTTGGGAGGAAATCATGCCTATTAAAACCACAAATGAAAACAAATAAAAATAGGGAAAAAAAACATTCTTACCAAACGCAGCTTGAGTAAGCTCCACATATCAATTATAGTGCTTTCTTGGAACAACTTCATGAACCTTGATTAGGATCCACAGAGTGTACAATTCCCACAAGTAGGCTATAGTAAGAGACACCATTCCCCAACTACTATATCTGTTCATGTACTACAAATCAAGTTATTCCAAAAGGTCTATGCCTGCTTACAAAATGGATATCTCAACAATCTTGCACATAGAGCTTTGCAACACTACTATGTAAAAATATAATTTTTTGAGCAATGAAGATGAAAATAGGAGTGAGAACTTGCCACTTGAAGCTAAAAGGTTAAAATTTGAATAACTTGGAGCTAAAAGGTTGATATTTGAATAACTTATGGCCAAAAGGTTGAAATTTGAATAGCTTAGAGCCAAAAGATTAAAATTTGAATAAATTGGAGCCAAAAGTTGAAATCAAAAGTTGACATTTAAATATGATTGGTGCCTATAAATGATTAAAAAATGATGCAAGTTTTTCAAAAATGTATTCAATTTTAATTATGATATTCATTTTTTAAAAGGATATTAATTTTTTTGAATATGATATTCATTTTTTTTAGTATGATATGCATTATTTTTTTAATTATGTATATAATATTTTAAATAAAAGTTCATATTTTTAATATTATTTATCTGAGAAATGAAAATACCTTAATAGAACGTATAAGTTTAAAAAAAATTACACAAACAATTCTACATAATTAAATAATTGCTAATAAATTATAATAAGGGAAAGGGGTCATAATTACAATCACAAATATTGGACCCTATCCAATAATTTATCCCCTTCCCCTAATAAATAGCTTCAATTTAGTTGCATTTTCGAAAAAAATATTTTTAACAAAAAAAGGCTTCAAATTTAATTGTGTTTTCAAGAGATTACAATATTTTTATTGAAGAAAAAACTTTCATAGAAATCAAAATTAAGGCTCAAATTATTCTATTTTAATCAAATGGATGTCATATTTAAAATTGATTTAATGAATGGCCTTTCATTTTGACAATGCTTCAAGCTCTAGGGTTTGGTTCTAGGTTTCTTAGTATTGTTACAATGATTTCCTAGGATGTTGGTACCTGTATCACCATCAATGGTGTTTAATCTTGGCAGTTTGGCCTATTTCTCTCTATACATCAAGGGTATCCTCTTGCCCCTTCTCTATATGTGTTGGGCATTAAGGGGTTCATTTATTTGTTGGTATCCTATTTCTCTAGAGGGTTGGTTAGAGGCATCTCACTTCCTCATTCTAAAAAATAAATGGTTAATGGGCACTTTGGTAATGATTCATTTCTTGCACTAGAGAAAGAGAAATCTTCTTTCTTCGATGCCATGAAATGCCTATAGGTGTTAGTTTAGCCTCTGGATCCTCTATCCAATGGAAGAAAACTTTGTGCTATAGGGAATCTCTCCCCCCCTTTCCCAATTGGTTGATTTAGTATAAATGGCATTGGATTCAACTCGATGAACAATAAGTTCATAAGCATTCCCTTTTTTTTTCAAGCCCCTCCTTATGATTTGAGGAGCTATGTGGTTCAAAGCCTAGTTGAGAAAAAAAATCGTTATTGGATCTCTAAACCACTTTCCTTAGTAGGGAAATTTTAAATTTGTTCCAAGGTGTTGGTTTCCACTCATGTTAACTACTCCTCTTGTTGGGCATCCTTTAACGTTGCCTATGCATAATTTGAGAGATTTTGAGGGACTTCCTAAGGGCCAATTCTGAGGACAATAAAGGATTCCTCCATGTTACCTAGGATATCTATTGTAAGCCAAGCTCTATGGGAGGCCTTAGTATTTTATATATCAAAACCCAATTTTGTGCCTTGTGTGCCAAATAGATCATGTGTGCCTTAGATGGTGAATAATCTTAGAAAACAATGTTTATGAATTACATCACACAAGGTAGTCCTATGGGAAAGGGAGCATGGAAAGATTTGAATCTCTAATATCTCTCACTCTCACAAATTATGTGTTATCATTGTTGACACTTTTGTTGCTAAGAGTATCTAGAAGGCTTGGGAGATTATCAAAAGGCACTTAATTTCAAATGGAGATGGTTTTAGATTTGGGATTTCTTTAAATTCTCATTCTTTGTGGTGGTTTTTGGTTCTTACTTTTCATGAGATGCAATTTACTCTTATACCTTGGATTAAAGGTCTTATGTGGTTTAAAAAATTCATTAATGTCATCTCTGACCTCTTTTTAAAGAAAACCAGGGGCTGGGTTCCTTGACACATTCTAAGGGACCAATACTAGTTAAGGGGCATCGATCGAGAATATATTTTATAAATTCAAAATTCCATACCTGATGTGCATCTCCATGAGATAAGTGTTTAGTCCCCTTTCAGATGGTGGACAACGTAGAAGTGGCTGGTTGAGACCCACTTCCACCAGTATAAACCCCGATTGGGTTATTAGTGCGTCTCTTCACAACACCTTCAAATTGATGCTCTCAATGCCAAATAAAAATTAATTACAAAAATCAAGTGTGGAAAATAATGTTTAAACATGTGAGGGTTGATATCATAGATCTTAAAATAACACACTTCCTTTGGTGTACTCTTTACCAAGGGCTTCTAATTGGCACACTTTTGGTGCATTTTGTAATGGTACATTATGTTTGTTCTATTTTCAACCACCCATAATCTTTGAAACGTATATTTTGGTTTTGAAAGCATGCTCAATCACCTTGGCATTGGATTCACACCTTCTTCTAACCCTTCTAACCAGAAATGTTTACCTATAAGACTATGCTTTTAGGGGACTCATCGATGATTCCTAAAAAATACACATATTTGGTTTGTTTTTCATTCTAAGATTCAGTTTCACTTATGAAATAACATAAATGACGCTAATTTTAATCATGCTATTATTTATGATTAATTTCCTTCTGCTAATGGGGTTAGTATTATCTCTAATGTTATGCTTCATATACAGGGTCAAGCTAATTTTTTTTTCTAGAGGTGACCCACCTCAAGAATTTTTTGGATTATTGGGGCAGTTGCACTTGAGTTGTTAGTTGAGTCCTTCTAGACTCTCCTCACCATAGGTCACCTCCATGGTACAATGGATATGGATAATGGAGTAGGAATCGTTCCCATAGCAGGTATTGTAGTGGATTTGCTCTATGACTTTTTTTATCCCTGTCCTTGGATCCTCAAGCTGGTGGTAGTGGTGGTGTTGGCCACTTTGAGTAGTCTACACCTTAGCAAGGGAAGTTCCCTCATTTGTCACTTGAAATTTCACCTAGTAGACAAGACAATACTAAAGACAAAGATAAAGAGAAAGAAACAAAATATTGAAATTTTGTACCTAATTCTATAGATCCACTTATTGGAAATAGTTGGGGGGCGGGGACGGGGTGCGGGAATTGGGGTGATAAACTAGACGATCTTGTGCCTTCTCCACCTCGTTTGTTATTGTTCCCAATACTTAGTATTTTTGTATGGTTTACTTATGGTTTAATATGATTCTTGCTCATTATTTCACCTTTTTTGATTAAAAAGTGTTTTGTATATTATTAATTTAATATGTTTTATTTCTTAGCTTCAATTGATGTAACTTCTCAAAGTGTGATTATGTCCACTCAATTTTTGTATGAATAACTTGTGTAACATATTGTATTATTAAAATATGGGAAAAGCTTTTCAATAAAAAAAAAACTTTAATGTTTTAAGTCAAATAGACCTCATTTTTACCTTATGAAATGGTTTCTACAACTCTCAAATCTCCAAACCCATAAGTTATTTATTTAAATGGTAAGTATATGCATCTAAATTCGTTCGCTTTATTTAATGTCACTAATATCACTATTAGTCGACACTAATTCTGCTTATCTAACTAATCATGTCCTAATATCCTCTCCTTCCTAATCATTTCTTTAATATCCTCTTTTATTATACCTTCATCCACTAACCTTATTCATCCCCACCAATCAATTAATTTATCCCAAATCCCCATTATCCTATCCTAATCCCCACTTATCTATTATTTGGGAATTTTAAATTCCCATGGCCACCTACCCACCTACTAAGCATATCCTTAGGCCCTCCTACACCCCTAGTCCCTAATCATCCACCTAATCCCTATCTAATCCCCCATATAATCATCATTAACCCCTAAGAAGGATTCTAGAATTGTCCAATTCTAGAATCCTCCCTATTCTTACCCCTCCTCTTTAGAAGCCTCTAAATCTAGAGGCTTTTAAGGAATTTTAAATTCCTTAGATAATCCTCATCCATTGATCTCCATCATCCAAATTTGAATCTCAACCATTGATCCCTCCCTCCATTTTCTATTTAAATAACCCCTCCTCCTTTGGAGCTAACTACAAGCTAACTTAAAGTCTTCATGCCAAAATAATCCTTGAATCTATTCTCCAAGATCCTTGATCAAGCAATCACCATGTCCAAATTCTGAGTATAAGGTAATCAATTCAATCCTCTTGTTTTCATATTCTGTTTAATCATGGTTTGGAGCATTTAGCTTTACAATTATAATGTTGATTTGAATTGGGAATTCATCTATTGCATTTGATCTTAATGGCTCTAGATTTTACTTAGGTAGTTTGATGTTTGAGTGATTGAATTGCATAATTTAATCCAATAGCTCAAATTTCCTACTACATTTTGGTGACTATAGTGGGACCATCCCTCCCAATTTAATAGTTTTTCTTGTTAGAAATCCTTTTGGTAGATTCTAAGATCAACTGAGGGAAGACATTTTTTAGATTTTTGAAGTTTTGCATGCACAGATGGAATCTATGTTATTGCACTGGTAATCATGACTTTGCAGTCATGGTTTTGTCCCAAGAGTTGTGACTTTACACTAACCGTTTGATTTAACTGCTAATTGTATATCCTAACTTTGATATTTTTTTGCCCTTGGACAATATCATCTCTCAAATTGCAACTTTACCTGGAGAGTGGCAATTTTTTAAAGTCGTGACTTTATCTAACCACTATTGGTTTGTTTTGTAGGTTTATTGCAATAACATGACTTCGTAAGTCATAGTTTTGTCTTGAAAATAGTGGGTTTTCCCTACTAACTTGTGGTTTTGCATGTTCTGGATGTAATCATAAAATCACTTGTTCCATCCATCAAAGAATCATTTTGTCTAACTTTTGGGTGCTCATCCTATGTGTTTTCCAAGATTTTAACCCTCTGTGTGCAAGATCCAGATAGGAAAAGACATTGGGAAGGAATGTGGTTGACAAACTTTAAGTTTCAACATCATTAATCCCAAAATCATGACCTTGCCCTATGAATCATGATATTGCAAATGAGAATCACGATATTGTGTTTCCTAGTAAAATTGCTTGTAGTAATTGTGTTGTCTTTTTGACCTGCAAACTTTTAACTTATTATTTTATATTTTTCAAGGATTAATAGTCATTCAAACATCATATAACCCATTTTTTTCATCACATCTAGATCATTTGAGTCTTAAAAAGAAGATTTTTGATTGACCACATTCTCACAACCAAGTTTTCTATCTTTGTCAATTTTTGTTGTGTGATTGGTAGGATCAATAAGAGAGGGCAAAAGACAGGGAAGTCATCCACAACCACCACAAACAAAACCATTTTTCCATCATCAACACAACCATAGATCACAAAATTTTGATAATCATGACTTTGCCTTGTGCATTAGCAATTTTGCCTCAAGACTAGCGATTTTGTCTTTCTATAAAAATTAGCCATTTTAGAATTTTATTCTGTCTACAGATTATCTTTGGCATTTCATAAGGTAGATTTAGGATAAGCATTTAATTATTAAAATATCTATTCTTAAGGATAATCATAATTTTGGGTCATTTTGAATAAAAATCTAAGTGTTTGTTTATAAAGTTTTGATATATCATCATCAGTTTTTAATTTGCCCTGATCATCTATAAATAGGCAGTTTTTTATAACCTTGACTGAACATTTGTATTGATCCATAGTCAAAATTTTGAGGCTTTGTACTTTATCACAAAATTTCTAATCTCAAATTTCCATTAGTAGCGATCTGCCTTTTTAAGTCACAGTTTTGTCTAACTATCACGATTTTGTAGTCTAACTGTCATGGTTAACTATTTGCTACAAAATTGCAACTTGTGAATTGTGATATTGCACTAGTAGTTGTGGTTTTATACTATATATTTATGATTTTTCATTCAAAATTTTCCTTTTTGAGTGTTTTTTCATAGTCAATTTTAGTGAATTTTGACTCATTCTAGGTCTCCTAAAAGACCTAAATTACCTTTGGCATCAGGGGTTCTACCATTCAACCCCACCCTGTATCATGATAGGGAGCACACCAAGGGTGCTACCCCTAGACCCTGCAAGGGGTTCTGCCCCTTGAACTCATTGGGGGATGTCACCCTCAGACCCCTGCATTGTGGCCCGCTCACCCAAAGCAGTTATAGATCCAAATCACAAATTTTTAGGGTGTTTTTCTTAAGGTATATTCGACTAACATCTTATTTCTTGCAGGGGTAAATCTATAGGCTATTTTTGTTTTTCTAACATCATATTTTTTAGGTCATATTTTGGTCTAACATTCTATCTTGTAGGTTACCCCTCAAGATTATCAGCCAAACTACTAATCCTTGTCTTGCAAGTTACCTTTTGAGTGCCAATTCAAAAACTACTAACCTTTGCTTATAAGACCCCTGTCAAAGACTCATTTTGGCATTTTAAAATCATTTTTGTCTTTTATATATCATTTTCATCATTTTATCATGTATATATCTCTTTTGTATATTTTTATTTCTTGTAAGTATCTCACACTTAATCTTAATCAGTTAATTAATCTCCTTTTTGTCTGCCTATTTGTATCCTGAGGGCTATGGTAGTGTATGCTCTCCTCCTTACATCCTTGTAGTGATTCTTGTAGGATAAAAAACCACCTACAAACCCTCCCTATTTTCATTTTTTAGGGGTCAGTGACATGGATTTCACCACCATGCACTAGACCAAACTCCATGTTCTAGTGGTGTCTAAAAATCAGGAGAGTTGTTATTCGGTGCCTACACATAATTCCCAATAAAGGGTTCTATGGAGTGGGGGGCATTTAAGCTCCAATACAGAAGGTGGTTAGACAACATCCTATATAGACTTGGGCCCCATTGTACTTTTGCATACATAAGAGATGTACCTAGAGACCTTATGCAAACCTAGCATGGGACCTTTCGATCATAATAGGCGATCCACTGATGGAGTCATATCAGCGCCCAAGTGATCATCATATGTTGAAAGGGTTGAGAGGGTTTGAGAGATTTTGTAATGGGTCACCAACCTACAACCTCACTTGTGAAGTTGTTTGACAGTGTGGTTGTCAGGTTACACACCCTTGAATTTACTAATCATAGGTATGTGGCTTGCTTAACTTGGGTGTTTGTTGTGTTAGACTCATGTTGTTTATGAGCCAAGTCATCCTTTCACCCAAACCTATATACACTTATCTAGGTTCTTTGTACTTATCATTCTATATATCCTTGCCTCATTATCCTATCCTTTTGTACATCCTTATCTCATCATCCTCTTGTACATATATCAACATCTTGTATATCTTTTTCTTACCTTATTATCCATATTTTGTTCTCTTGTACATCCTTCTAGTCACATCCTATCCTAGTCTCACCAGTCATTAGTCATACCCCATCACTCACATATCCTAATCACATCTTGTCTTCTTATCCACATCTTATCCTAAGTCCACCCCATCCATAACCAATCATTTATCTTGACCTTGCCTTCATCACCCATCTAGTCTAACCATGCCTTATCTTATCCTAGTTGGCTCTTTAGGTCATATACGTGTCCAAACCATCCTCATCATTACCCCTCATCACTTCACCATCACCTATCATCATACTTGTCCTTATCTCATTATCCTAATCACCTTCATCACATAATCTTATCCCCTCTCATCTTGAGCACATCAGTCTAAGGCTTGAGCTATTCCTTTTGTCCTTTCATATCATCCCATCATTTTAGTCCACTATCACTCATCATTCAATATCTTGTTAGCATCTTATCACTTTGTTGGTTTCAATCTAGCAACCCATCAATCATCAATCTAACCATCTTTAGTAAAATCATATTGCCTATTCATCACTAGCACCCATCCAATCCTCATCTTGCTATTTTGAATCTAGGCACCCATCAAATCACCAATCCGTTTTGCTAGTTTGAAAACTAGGCATTATTAATAGGTTGTTAACACCTATTGTACTATTGATCTAAAATTTGGTCCTAGTCCTATATCATCTTCATCATGTTTCATCCATCTTATCCTCATCATCACCTATCATACTAACTCAATCATTTGGACCTACTTTGTTCAAGAAACCATATCTAATCCTTAGTCTACCTCTGCATCGACCCCCTTCATCATCCATATTTTATCACCTATCTCTATGGCTTTGGACCTAGTTTTCGTGGACCAATACATCTTGTCCAATAAGGATGAAGTCCTTTTGTGAGGTATTGAAATGGGTGCATGCCTACCTTATGACCTTGCTCCCATTCATCCCAAACAAAAAATCCTGCATTCCCCATAATCCACAATCCCCTAGCTCATCAGGGTTGACCTCATCATTTAGTAATATGGTTGCCCTACTCAATAAATACATCTTGGATAATAAGTATGGATTCCTCTTACGGCTATTGAAGATGGGTGCCCATCTTCTTAATGATTTTGATCCCATTAGCCTAAATTCCCTCTCAAATAATTCCCCCATCAATCATCATCCTTATCCCATCCCATTCCACCATTCACTAGTCCTCATCCTAGTCATGGCCTAACTAGTTCACAATTTTTTTGGTTTAATAGGTATCTTAATGAAAACCCACAACTAGTCTTTTCGTGACTCCTTGAGCTGGGTGTTCAGTTTAATGAAGGCCTTGACCCCATTCAAATCATTTAATCTTGAATACAAACCCATTCATGTGAGTCCCATTTAAATCCTCCATCCACTAGTCATAGTCAATCATCTACCATTTCTTACACTAGGAAATGGAATCCTATCATGGCTCCCTCGTCTACTACTAGTCCACCTACCTAGTCATGTCAATAACCACCTGATCTAAAGTCCAATGCTTCCACATCTAAATCACAAAGTAAAGAGGGCCTTTATACTCCCCTTACTATGTCTTTATAATCCCTTTTCCAATAACTTATCACCACCAACATGATGGTATATCCACCCATATGACATCCTAATCCCACCCAACCTAAGCCATTTGGGTATAAAGGTAATCAATATTTTGCATATCACCAAACCTGGGGGCATACCATTAATCAATGTCAATACTATGTCAAAGACCTCATCAACCATGGTGACATAGTAATCGAGGATGAACCAAATCAGTCTATATCCCTAGGTGAACACGAAGAGGAATGCCAAGATATTATTCCCTATCATGATCAAACCCTTTCCCTTCTAAGCCAAGGTCAAGACACCACATCCATCTTCCATGGTCCTCCCAAATTTGACAAAGCATCCATAAAAAATGAGTCTATTTCCCATACACCAAGTCCTCCCTTCTCGCATAATTCTTTCCATGGGCCTATCTTTTCTCAATCCATTATTCCTCCATCATCTTCCTCTCACCCATCATATCAAAAACCCCATGTTGAGAGGTCACTTGCAGACAATCATTCTCTTACTCATAGCCTTGCCTCTTATACATCAAAATAAACATTGGAGCCAATACAATCTTTCTCTACATCAAGATCATGTTCAGCACCAGTATTTGAACCAAATTCCTAATCAACAACATCATCCCTCATAGATAGTGTAACAGATGATGGTAATGCCTAATATTTTAAAGATACCCAAACTATGGATGATAATCAGTCCCCAAGCACATATTTTGATCCCAATAAGGATGATGATGTCATAATAGACTTCTTGAAAGCTTTATCTGTTGAAGATTGTTAGAGTGAATCGAATCCTACTTTGGATACGTATCCTCTAGAAAGTCTTAGTGATCCTTTTGATATTATTGAAAAAACTTTATATGAAATTGAGGCTAGGGATATTAGTGAACTTTATGAGGATTATGTCACCCATTATCCCCTTAATCCATCACAAAACATCAATCATCCACCTTGCCTCCATAATCCCTATATTCCCCTTCATGAAGGGAATGCACAGGATCATGTATCGTTAGATTCCCCTCTACATTTAACATCATGTGACACAAATACAAAGGTCTAATAACACATTAAAAAAGTCATGAATCATAATAATCAAGTCATCTTTGATCCCATCAGTCAAAATCAAGAAATGTCAAATCATTGACCTAATAAAAAAATATCTTCTCCTACTGAAGCCCAAAATCAGGCACTGGGGGAATGTCAAAGTCAAAATAATCATCATATATCAAGTCAAAAATAAATTGTCCTTGGTGAAGCCCAAAATTAGGTACTAGGAGGCATTCAAATTCAAACCCCATTAATAATTCAAAAAAAAAATCAAAAGTAATAATTGTATAGCCAACCATCCTCTTAATATTTGGATCATAGAATCAACAAATCAAAAGGTCTTGGATCCCTTAATCTCATGGCACCAATCTAAAGAATCCCCTCCACCATATCAAATGATGTATGCAATTGTCAAACCCCATTTTTGCTCCCCATCCTATCATATCGACCATCTTAATCATATTCCTCATTCACATCCAATATCCCATCATCACACTCATGACATAATCTCATACGTACCATATCTCAAATCCCTAGGCAACATTGTCCCTTGTAGGGGTTACAAAGACACCTGGTTAAAACATTCAGAGGATGTTAAATCAAGAGTCAATAAAGGTCACCAAGACATTAATACATCCAATAGTAGTGACATGATCCTATCATCATATATTTTTAGAACAGGTGTCGGTTGAAGATCCAGATAGTATTGACAACCCTACATCTCACCTTTCTCCAATAAATTAAGATGCAAAAAAAATAATATATTATTTTTTTGGCATCTTGATTTATTAGAGAAAGGTGAGATGTAGGGTTATCGATACTGTCTAGATCTTCAACTGACACCTATTCTAGAAATATATGATGATATGATCATCATATCAACCATCCTAATTGTATTCCTCATTCACATCCTATATCCCATCATCACACTCATGACATAATATCATATGTACCATATCTCAAATCCCTAGGCAACATTATCCCTCGTAAGGGTTACAAAGACATCTAGTTAAAACATCCAGAGGATGTTAAATCATGAGTCAATAGAGGCCACCAAGACATTAATACATCTAGCAGCAGTGACATGATCCTATCATCATATATTTCCAGAACATGTGTTGATTGAAGATCCAAACAATATCAACAACCCTACATCTTGCCTTTCTCCAATAAATTGAGATGCCAATATATATATATATATATATATATATATATATATATATATATATATATATATATATATATATATATATATATATATATATATATATATATATATATATATATATTATAAAAAATCATTTATCCAATGGTGAAAATTAGTCTTCTGGTGGCTTGGGTAAGTATCATGATGAAAACCAATTTCTGGGATCATGGTAAGTTAATCTATTATCCACATTATACCTCAACACTTGAGGGCACAATCCATCTTTTTGGCCATCACACCCATCCCTTGTCAATCCCATCTGTATCATATCCCTCTATTCCTATCATGCATCTCTTTCTAGTCTTGACCTTTGTAAGGGGATGAGGAAAATATCTTGAGAAATGTTTTTGAATCATCTTGGCATACCCTCTAGTGAATACTTAGGGAAATATATATCTGGTTCCTTCATGATGTGCTCATTACAAATCCCTAGTCCCTTCCTCCTTAGTCCCCATCCCATTTTATACATCACCCCCATCCTTTTGTCATCACATTCATCATTCTATCTATTCTTATCCTGATTGCTAGGCTTGGTATTCCCTTTGCTATTAACTCCTTTTGTATAGTATACATACAAATTGAAATATGGTAAAAAAACCCTAAAAATCATAAAATTTGAAACTACTATAAACATTCCATGGTGACTTGTCTTATGCCTAATACCCTAGTCACATATATCTCCATGTCATTCATCTTTCATAACATATGCTATCCATCTCATATTTTTACCATCTTTAGATATAAAATTTAGTCTTGAAACCAAATCCTAATGGTCACCCATTCTTATCTTCTTCATCATCCCTTTTGATTAGGTATTATTAACATACATACCCTTGTCAAATAATTTAATCTAGCACCCATCACTTCTCTATCATTACCTCTTCATACCTAGCACCCATCCAATCACTATTTTACTAGTATGGAAAGGTATTTGATCCCATCATATCCTAATCTTCTTGCTAGATAGAACTCTTGTAGGGTTGTGTCTTTTGATAACCCTTAGTCATCATCATCACCTTCTTTGAACACTCTTAAATTTGATTTCTAGACCAACTTAGTATTCAAATACCTTATCATACCCCACCACATTACCCATCCTCCTAACCAGGGGCAAATCTAGTCTATATCGATCCTAATCCTTATATAGGTCCCATATCCACATCCTCATCCAAGTCCCTCACCTAGTCCAAAACCCATATCCACATCTATATTTTTGTCCTAAAACCATACTCACATCATGATCATCCTATCCCAATCCATGTTTATCCTTAGTCCATAGTCACATCATGATTATCCTTTATCCAGTTGATCACCTAATCACTCATCCCATCATAGACAAGACATTTATTCTTGTGTGTACTTGTATGCTCTATGTTGTTTGAATTGTTTACATCATGTATATATCTTTTTTGTCTTATGTTTGTCATGCCTCTTTTTGTCTATTGGGAAATGAACAAGGATGCTAGGAGGTCACCAAAGCTACAATAATGCTTATACGTGCCTTTGATGATGTAGAATTTGTTGTTTACCCATGCACTTTGGCACAATGTCCTCTTGGTCATACTTATATCATAGGGCATACTATCAAGTGCCATATTTATCTGATTGCTTAGATTATGATAAGCCTTATGACTATTGTGATGGCTTGATCACTTACACCCTCATCATTTATCTAATCATCCTTCTTCCCATCACTAATCTAATCCTCTCAATCCATCTGACTAACATACAATATTTTAATCCTAATATCATCAACTGAGTCATATCCTTTCATCACTAACATCACCCTTTTATCACTAAGCATCATCATCATCAATCATCTTCTATCCTTGAGTTAAAATTACATCGACTTGAGGTCTCTTAAGACTATGTAGGCAACACTTGGCCACTTTTCAGTGCCCAAGGATAACTCAGCGACTACCTCCTCTTTCTTCATCATCCATAATCATTATTAAGTCTTGTATCAATCAAATATTTGAGATATAATATCAATATTTGATCAATCACCATCCTCACAATCATCTCCCTAATCTTTTTGTCAATCACTCGCACCTATCAATTAGGCATGACAAGTCACAACATCCATATTTTCTCTCATCAATCCTCCATTATCATTGATTGGTCAATTTATAATTTGTCAATCCTTTGCATGTGTCCTTGATAGGGGCATCATCACTATTAATCATATTATGGCTCATTGAATTACTGCAATGCACTCTGATGGTCATTTGATCCTATCATTTTCTTCTTTCTCATCTCTTTCATCATATTACTCATCTTTAACTTTGAACTACACCCATCATTAATATCATCCAATCCTTGTCTATCATAGCCTATAGCTCTCCCTTGCATGCATCCTTACTTGGGATATGTATAAAATTTACATCCTTTTATCCTATCATCATCATATGATGGTTGATTCCACCTTGGGATGTGTCGATAACTATGACAAAATCATCTCTGGTCCTTGTGTATGTGTCTTTTCCAAGGGCATCATCAATCTGTATCTCATTACTTAAATTTGAATTCATATTTTTTATATTCTATCTCACATCTAAGCATCCCATCCCCTTATCTATTCTTCGCATACCACCCCTCATTTCCTCTTTCAAGTGGCCATCTGTCTCATTCTTCCCCACATGTCCCCTCGAGGGGGCATCATATCCACTAACATCGTTTACTAATGTCATATATGAAATAGTTTTTCTTTCAAACACTATTACTCCTTCCACTTCGCTCCTCTCACAATGCCCTTTCAAAGAAGGGCAAAATGTATGCATGTAAATCCACTTGATTCATTTAACGTCACTAATATCACTATTAGTCAACACTAATTCTGCTTATCTAATTAATCCCATCCTAATATCCTCTCCTTCCTAATCATTTATTTAATATTCCCTTTTATTTTACCTTCATCCACTAACCTTATTCATCCTCACTAATCAATTAATTTATCCTGAATCCCCATTATCCTATCCTAGTCCCCACTTATCTATTATTTAGGAATTTTAAATTCCCATGGCCTATCTATCCACCTACTAAGCCTATCCCTAGGCCCTCCTACACCCGAAGTCCCTATTCATCCACCTAATCCCTATCTATTCCCAATATAATAATTATTAACCCCTATGGAGGATTATATAATTCTAAAATTCTAAAATCCTCCCTATTCTCACCCCTCCTCTCTAAAAGCCTCTAAATCTAGAAGCTTCTAAGGAATTTTAAATTCCTTGGATAATACTCATCCATTGATCTTTGTTATCCAGGTTTGAATCTCAACCATTGATCCCTCCCTCCATTTTATATTTAAACAACCCCTCCTCCATTGGAGCTAACTACAAGCTAACTTGAAGTCTTCATACCAAAACGTTTCTTGAATCCATCCTCCAACATCCTTGATCAAATAATCACCATGTCCAAATTCTGAGTCTAAGGTAATCTATCATATCATCTTGTTTTCATATTCCATTTAATCATGGTTTGGAGCATTTAGCTTTATGATTATAATGCTAATTTGAATTGGGAATTCATCTATTGCATTTGGTCTTAATGTTTTTAGATTTTACCTAGGTAGTTTGATGTTTGGGTGATTGAATTGCATAATTTAATCCAATAGCTCAAATTTCCTACTAAAATAAGTATATAAGATTAAGGGATTTAAAAAAAGATTATTACCGATTGAATATAGTATATGGGCATTGCCAAGCCATCTTTTTTAGCTCTTACGCACCAATCATGCACTAACAACTAGTATTTCCTAAGTTAGGACCATGGTTTTTGGAAAATAAACATTTATTCAACTTTTTGGAAAATTTTATTTATGTTTTTTAATCAGGCTAAAGATTTTCATAGTCATATGGAAGATTTTCCATTAGTTTAAAAAAAAAGTATTTCTAATAGCTAAAGAGAGAGTGACATGTATATTTTTTTTCCACACACTATAGTCTAGAAAAAGTCAAATACTTTAAAAAAAGGCTAAAAAACATTTAATGGCCTCTGCCACCTCTATTGGCACAAGTTTGCATTGAATGATCCTGTTTGGTTTGCATTCAATGAGCTAGCCACCTCATGTCGACATAAATGTGCCCCGACATATGTGATGTACATGTATTGAATGCGCGTTCATAAATATTTTCTAGATGAATTTGGTGGTGTTTTTACTAATGAATAGAAAGATCTTGTGTCGCTTGCTGTTTGCAATGGATGGGGTTATGAATTTGAGTTTTTCTAAGTAGTATTTTCAGGTATAATTTTTTTTTGGGAGAAAAGTATATAGATTTCAAAACTTAAGAAAAAAAACAAATAAGATTATTCTTGAAAAATATGTGTTTGAGATTTTTTGAAAATAAAAGTTTGGTTTTTTCATGAGATTTATGTTTTTGAAAGGCTCAAAAAATGTTTTGTTTCAATTATGTTAGTTTAATATGTTTAGAAGGTAAAATATTTTTTTTTCAAGTTAATGTGTTTGAGAGCTTCAGAAATGAAAAACTAGAATTTTCCTTCAGAAGTGAAATATGTTATGCTTCAAGTTTGTTCAATTTAAAGCTCACGAAACAAAAAAAAAAAAAACTTTTTTGTGTTTTGCAAGCTTTACCAATGAAATTCATCAGTTTCTTTTCTTCATATATATAATTTGGTTTCACTTCAAATTTTGTGTTTCAAAGCTTCATAAACAAAAAGAATGGGTTTTGCTAGAAGTACCTACATTTGAAGGTTACAGAGTTGAAATAAACTAATGTTTTACTTTTGATTCAAATTTATTTGATTCATAACTAAAGAAATGAAATAAGGTAGGGTTTCATTCAATCCATGTGTTTTTAAGGATTCAAAAACATAACTGATGGGTTTTCCTTCCTATTTATGTGTTTAAAAGTTATGGTGGTTCAAAAACATCAAACCTGGTTTATGGATGTTTCTTCATGGTAGGACCATGTGTTCATTTATGAGATAATTGAACTTGATAGTATAGTGTGTATATTTTGAGAGTGATTGCTTTTAATTTAATTAAGATTTGGAATAGGCACATATATCCATTTGAATTTGACTAAGTAATACTATAATCTATTATTTATATATTTACTTGGATCAAGGAGAATGGGATGTACCCTTGTAAGATTGTTTTAAAATCTCTTGATCATGTACTTTAGAGGTATAAAATATTTGGGGGATGTGGAAACATAAGTGGGATCTTTATCCCATTATCTTTCCCCACACCACAAGACCTTAAAAATGTCTATCTCGTGAAATAGGGATGACTATCCTTTCCTTTCAGAGTCACATTACTTATATGACTGTGATGAATGTATGGAACCTTGAAAACTATTCATAAAGGCTTATGATTTTATATAAATCTTATATGCATATGAATCATCTTGGTTAGGACTGTAGTTTCATGGAGTGTATTTCTAGGGTATATAAGGGATACCCTATTATACTTTAGTTTTAATGGGAAATGGGATGACCATGTTAGTGAAGGCAATATTTTCCATTGGCTTCTTAACATCCTCATATAACTTCCATGGGTTTCATATATTGTTATATGTTATGAATGAGTTATGATATAATAACCTTGAATCAAGGTATATTCTTCACATAAATTAGAGATTATTTATAGTTTTGACCACCATGGTATGATATTGGAAGCCAACTCATTTTTGATTATAAAAGGATAGTTGGGTATGGAATAAGAAATTTAATTGTGTTTTAATCATGAAAGTGGACTTATAATGTGTTGGGTAAGTCCATCGGAACTTTTCTCCCATATACTTTCCCAACACCCTCAACCCCATTTTCCTTTGTTACCAACCCTCATGTATGTTTATATTACAATATGCTCTTGGCTTGTTGGGTAGTAAGGACCTAGTGAGATTGGTTGGACTAGGGTGCTAATTGAAAACACATTTTTTTTATCAACCTATTGGATTCTCTTGAGAATGAGATAAAATATAATTCTTATTTTTATGCATGATCTTTTATGACATGTTTGTTGTTGTGACCTTGTCTTGATTTGATTTGATTGAGTTGTTGAGATAGTTTGGTTTTTGATTTACCTAGAGTAATCATATATGTTAATATATTATTTTTATTTAGCTAAATATGAGATGTTTGTGAAATTTAAAAAAGGAGTAGTTGTAACCACTAAGTATTTTATGTGTTTTATAGTAACCTATGTATTATTGAGTTGAGTGGTAAGGGTTTTGTGGTTGCTATCTTATTCAGTCTTGATTCATGTGATCATTAATCTTATTCATTATGATGTTTGGTTAATAATTTTTATCATGGATTTTTATACAAATGCTAATGATTCCTATATTGTAATGTCTAGTTCTACTTGACTTGACAACATTTATGATGGTGGCTAGTAATTTTTTTTGCGCATGGTTCTCTAATTCTATTGTCTGTTGGCTTATCACATTCGGTGCCCCCATTAAATGGTAGGGCCAATCCCATTTGGGAGGTGTGTGAAGGAATTATAAGGCTATATGGTTGGAGGCAAATCACCTTGATGATGCTCCCCCTATCCTAGTTGTTTTTTCATGTTGCATTTGGATATTTTAGTTGACGTAGTACACTTGAGAGCCCTAGATAGTTTTAGAGGAAGGTCAAATATTTCCATGTAAATATTATTGAACAATGTTGTAATATTATTCACTATTTTACTTTTGGATCTATATGCATAGTTTTTTTAATTCTATTTTTCTTGTTATTGGGATTGAATTTGTTCCCAAAAATTCAAGTTTATGATATATTGTCTTTTATATTTGGCTACCTATTTTTAGTAGGGTCTAATATTCAAAACAAATGAATATTATCCTTGTAGAGAGATAATGATGATATGTGATTAGTAATCTATGTTATTATAAGCTTTATATATGTTGGAATTATAAGTGAATGCCTTATGTATCTAGGAATGAAATTAAGATAATTAGGTGACATGGTTACTTTATCAAAATTAAGAATATTGATGTTGTCTTAACAGAATAATTATACTTATTTTTTTTATTAATGGTTAAAGTGAGTTTTTGAAAGGGCCCAAACCGTTGTACAAGACTGATCAAAGTTGGATTATTTATGATCCAAAGTTTTATTTGTTTGTTTGTTGAATAAATTGGGGCATACATCTCAATAGGAGACACCCTCATTATGTGGTAATATGATGTAGGAGCATCATTGAAAATCTAGTGAAATGATACGTAGGATCTTAGGGAGCATTAGCAAGCAATATTATTCCATGTTTGAGGCCTTAAAAATCAATTATAGACTAGTTAGAACTCTAGTAAGTTTTCCCTCCAAAAAGTCAAAATTTGAAAATTCAAATGCTTTATTTGTAAATATGAATATTTAGGTCATGATGAGTTGTCAAGGGTATTAGAGAATGTTTAGGATTATATTATAAGTTTACTCAAGTCTGAGTTATCCAAAGAGCCTAATGAGGCAAAATGTAATTAAATAATTTACAAGAAAAGTCATTTACTAAGTTGAGAGCAAGGTGGTTAAGAAGATTTCAAGGTAAAGATAACAATTCCAAGCATAATAATCTTATAAAAAATGGATATACATCGAACCTATATTGGAGGAGCAGAAAAAATATCATCAAAAAATATTAAAAGGTCAAAAGAACTCATGATTGGGCAGAGTGGATAATTTGCCTGCAGGTGACAATCAATCTAGGGGTCTGTATGTAAAGAAAAGTGTGATCCTCTTGACAAAAAAAGGGATATAATTGTCTGAATCATTTCATATGTAATTTTATTTTATGAATGATTGATATTAAATTCAAGTTAAAGTGTTATTGTACTTGTCTTGAAGTTCTTTTTACTTAAACCTCCTCAAACCCCTGGTCCTATACACAGTCATACATACAGTGTTTTTATTTCACATAGAAATATTTATGAGTCATAGTTGGAAATTGGAAAGGTTAAAGGATGTTTTTTATATCCTATTATAAGTGTTAGTTTGATCAAAAATTTTATATTATATATGAATAATCAATTAAAAGCTCTCGGCTTGTACACATACAGTCAAACCCTAACATAGAGGTTTTAATACAAAAAGCCCTGTAACTCAAAAAGTAACCTACCAAATCCTTCAAAATATTGAGGGAAGTTTATAGATAGGGTTTAAAAGATGTTTAAATTTGTTTCAACTCAAAACTCCTCTTGTAATTTCTTTTATATACAACTATATGTTGTTACACTTGTAGGTGTCAACTATGAAGATTTACAAAGAGGAGTAATGATTGTTTTATCCTGGTTTTGGCTATAAATTTAATAAGGGAGTTATATTATCACTATATAATCATTTTAAGACACTATAATAATGTGTTCTTAGTAATATAATGTTTGGACTGAGTCAATTACCATCAAGAAAGGAAACTAGGCCTATTTAGACCTCAAAGGTCAATTTTGCTGTTGAGTTCAATCCCATAAGACACCAATGAATGGAATTGGTTTCTCATCACTATAAACAATCCACAAGAACCTTTAGGAGTCTTTAAGAATCAATTGAATGAAATCAAGATGAGTAATACCTCTTCCAAGACCAAACATACCTTGAATAAGTAGTAGTCTAAGTATAAGTCAAGTTTTCTAAGTGTTGGTGATCTACACAATATTTTATTATTATGTAGATATATGTAAGGATCATTTGACACTATATTAAGTAATTACAATTATATTTGAGTCTAAAACCCCTTTGAACATTCAAACTTGAGGATTGTGTATTGTCATACTTGTAATTTGTCATAAAAAAGGTATAAAGAAAAGGTTTGAGTGAACTTTTGTGTCAGAACCCCACAAAGAGGTTGAGATTATTTTATAATAGTAATTAACATCAGAGAGAGTGTAATTTGAAGATGTTTATAGGCTTGGATTGGATTTTGATCCTTAAGAAGAATAAGTAGGCCTAATAGGCCTATTTACAATCTGAGTTTTATAGTTAAACTATGATGTTGGATTTTCTCATGATCTAAGACGTCTGAATGAAAAATAGAGATAAGATTCCCATAGCATTGTGTTCATAAAGTGTTAATGTGTAATTGAGTACTTAGGATAATGAAGAAAGGGTATTATCTTGAGAGTTAATACTCTGATTAGGATAAGTGAGAGTGTGAACTTGACTGCTTAAGGGTTGAATAGGAAAATTTGAGGAAGATCATAGTTTTATGAGTGAATATTCTAATTGAGTAATTGAAAGTGCCTTTTTATCTAAATATAGAGGTTCAAGAGTATTTTTTGTAATGAATGAAGAGATAGTCAAGGTTACAAAGAGTTCCATTTTACAAGTTGATCAAACAAGTATTGAAGTAGATGTTATGAAGAGTAAGTGGACCACTTACTTTGACATCATAATCATAAATTACCATTTTATTTATGCATTAGGTTATTATTTTGGGATTTTGGTACATTGGTGGTTAAGTCCCATACAAATGGACTTATAACTTACCATTTACGCTTTATGTATTGAAGGTTCCCCATTCGAGAATAATACATGTTTTTACATGAATATATATTTCTTGATTTACTTTCACACATATCTGGTCTACATTCCTCCTATTTGGAGGGCCAACAGTGGTATTAGAACCCAGTTAAAAGAGAAAGTTATGCATATTTGAAGGAGAAAGTTTTCCATGAAGCAATTTTTTAAGTGCTTCAATCAGTACAATTAGATTGATGTTGTTTGCACCCTCATTGTGCAATAAAGTACAATGCTTCAAGGCTCAAACATCCATCCTCTAAAATATTAATCAACTAATAATTAATGTGATGAACATGAGATTCGAAGTGGTGCTCTAAATAAGATATCTTCACATAAGAACACAAAAACACATTTTAGATCCATTAAGTGATTTTGACCTATATGACAGTAGCTAGAGAACCCAACTAGTAATTTTTTTGGTTAATTTTTTTGACTTTATTTCATGATCTTTCACTCCTCTTGTATGGTAGTGGTCTAAGAAGAATACATCATTAATAAATTTATTTGTAAATTATTTTGCATACATAATTTTGCATGACATTCAAAGTCTCTATATAGATTTGATTGAAGTGTTTACCATTGTACAATTATTGTTATTTTTGTCAAAGCCTTCAAATCTTCAGTGATTCACATCATCAAGTGTGGTGTAGCAGTTTCAACAAAAATGGAATAACAGATCTAAAAGGATCAATTTGAAATGTGTAAGTTTAGTTCATGGTAGCGTGCCAAACAAAACAATCGCATAGTAGGGTTTCCATATATTAATCATTTTGTGGGCTCTACCAGACAAAGGAAGCATGAAAGAAAATATAAAATGAGGTAATCAGTGGTGAAAACTTTTCACATTCATATATATTTTTTAATTTTTTCTCAAAATGAAAATTAAACAATATGAAGAATGTCTTCCAAAAAGTTTCTCATGCTACCTCAAAGGCAAGTTGGTTAGATATATTTTGTTAGTTACTTCCACAACAAGAGGTCACATGTTCAAAATCTATATTTTAGACAATTTTTTTACATTTAATTTTTTGGAAGATATATTTAAAAAAAGGAAATATTCTATTTTCAAAAGGCTTTGTAAAGAAAAGGATATATAAGGGTGTACCATGTAATTATTTTTGACAAGTCCTAGAATCATCAAATTGTAATCAGAATCTATTTGGTGGGTAAAGGCTTTATCAACTACAATGAATGGAGTATAAATATGGAAAACATGCTCATTTTTAATGATTTGTGAGAAATAACAGAGAAATAAATCACACCACCTACTGAAGCCACAAAATTGGTTTTGATCAGTACCAGGAGGTACAATGCACTAATTGTAGTTACATCAGAGTTTCTTTGATGACTTTAGAGTCATTGCTCTCACTCTTTCATCTTCTATACCCATTTGGATCAAGGGGGAGTTTTTTGGATTATTTATGATCCAAAGTTTTATTTGTTTATTTTTTGAATAAATTGGGGCATACATTTGACCAGGAGACACCCCTGTTATGCGATAATCATAAATTATCATTTTAATTATGCATTAGGATATTAGTTTGGGATTCTGGGACATTGGTAGTTAAGCCCCATACAAACAAACTTATAACTTACCATTGGTCCATGTATTGGAGGGTTTCTCATTCGAGAAGAATATATGGTTTTTACATAAATATATCTTTCTTGATTGACTTTCATGCATATCTAGTTTATATTCCTCCTATTTATTGGGCCAATAGTCAATATATATGTTTTTAATTACCACTATATAAGATCAATGAATGAAACAAGTATATCCATGGCCCAATATTGAAATAAAGTTTCTAATTAGCTACAGGAGCAACAAACTTATAGAAAACACAAAACTAAGATCTTTTCAAATAATCCTAACTATTATTGGTTTATTTAGGCTATACAAGATTATAAAATTCAATGAGGCAAATTTCACTTCTTATATCTAACTATGGATTTAGATCCACATAGCCCTAAATTACTCTAGCTCCCACTAGACACATCCTTTGTTGTCTCCTTATTTCAAAATGTCTTGAACTTTGGTCTTCCACTCTTTACTTCTACTTCCTAGTCAACTAACATCTTTACACTTCTTGTTAATCTAACACATGATTGAACATCATAGATTGATTTGAGGGCTGATCTAAAGAGCATGGTATCTCTTCTTCCATATCAATTAAGGATTCATAGTTTGATTCATAAGGTTGACTCAAATTTTGGGGGTGACTGTCACCCTTGTTATCTTCCATTATCAAACTAAAGAGATGATTAAGAAGTAAATATACGTAGTTGAGCTTACCTTCTAGACTGGTTTATCCTTCTTGAAGCATTGTTATGCCTTTATTCCTTTGTTCTTTGAACTCCCCCATCTGATTTTTTCATTTTTTATGATCTTGGACTTTTTTATTGAATTATTTAGTGCCTGACCCTACTACTCTATTTTATTCCATCTCTGGTGGTTCTCACTTTTGCTAACTTGGCGCTATTGTTATCACTTTTCTTGTTAACCTGGGATTTATGTTGATGTATCTTGTTCTTATTCCTTCATATCATCTATTTTTTATTCTTGATTGTGAAAAATATTATCTCATGCCCTAATTTGTGACAATTTTGGCACACCAAAGGGGAATTTTTATACTCTATTTGTTGTATCCAATCCCCATACCTAGAGAACAACTTAATGGATGTTGATAGTTATTTATCAACTAAAGTGTTTACACATAACCTCATGTAGATTAATCATTTCTTGGATTTGGTAACAACATAAAAAATAATAAGTTATCTAAAGGTTTTGGTTATCTCCATCATTGCTTTATCTTCCTAGTATACTGATGGGAGACTTGGCAATCTTACCAATATTGGAACAAGGTTTATGTTCTCATTTTATGTATCAAAGATTGATTTCCAATTTCATAAGGATATCCTTATTTTTCCTAAGAACCAAGGCCCTTTAAATTTTTTTTTTGACACAGTCTTCTTGATTAGAGAAAGATAATAGGAAGAAACCTTTTACCATTGCTCATTTTTCAATTTGTCCTTTTGGCTTCCACTTCCTTAGGGCCATTTTTTGATAACATCAATATTTGGTATAGATCCCATAAATTTTCCAAACAATGTGTTATCCATTTTGGAGTAGGATCTATTAACCACCTTGTCAAGATCTATCAGATTGAATCCATCCTCCCTAGTGACAAGATCTAAAAGAAGGATCTCAATTTTTTTCTCACCACTAATTGAACTTTCACCCTCTTTACATAAGTATGTTGGTCTTCCTTCTGCTCTCTCCTATCCAAATCCACTCCATAATTTTCTCTTATTCATTATTTTTTGAATTGCATGGCTTTGGGGTAATCAACCTTGGGTCCTCATCCCCATCCTCCTCCTGATTAGTGTCGAGATTGTTGCATCTTACCTACATATTTCCCTTACTAGTGTGATCCCACTCATAAATAATTTTAAAAAAACTTCACATTCTACTCTTATTTTTCAGATTTTACTTGTTGCATTAATTTTTTATCCTTAGGTAAGGCCCAAATGTGGAGATTGAGAAAGCCCAAGAAATATCCTCACAATAGTTGTTCTTCAAGAACATGAAAATACACTACATGATAATTAAAAATACAACAATATAATTTTTATTACTCAATGAAGAAATTGAAAAATTATATTTAATCAAATTGATTTATAAAACAATATACAAGCCCTCTATATTTATCATAGAGGGTATTGTTAAAAATAACTAATGAGAAGTGGATTTGAAACATCACAATGGTGGAGTTACACACCATAACATATTCTTGAGCATGTGCATGAATCATAGATTAATTATCATAAGATATTACACGTAAATTTATTATCCATACTTATTAATGATAAATAACTTTTCTTGAGTAGGACAACCATTTCTTAGTGTTTACATGACAAATATCTAGGCTAGTGAAGAATGATAGCATCTAGCCTAATGTGAACATTATAACACCCCATAAATGTAACTTAGGGAGAGATAAAATAATTGAGGATATTTTTAAAAAATGGACCATGAAAACTAGGCTTGATTAGGTACCCATATACAATAATTATGTTATAAAAATGAGACATGACACTAGGGTCTCTCCAAAAACTAGTAAAATAACATAAGTGACTATAAGTGTTGTGATATGCTACAATATGTATGCAATGGGAAATGAAATAGATCTATAAATAAATCCTAGCTTGAAGAAGATAAATCCTACTTACACTTTCGATTGTGGATATATTAGATATTTGGGGTCATGCCTAAGATGGATCCGCTAGAGATAGTGAAATGATCGCTTACCACAATAAATTTACTAGGGAGGGTTTCAAAGCCTCTAATCAATAAAAACTATGCAATAACCATAAATAGGTCCTATGCTTTTATATTAACTAAAATAATAACAAGTGAATCAAAATATAATCTAGTGCTCACCAAAGCTTGTGACATAAAGTGGGGGTAATAAACATGAAAAATAAACATGCATAGAAGACATATACTCACATCATTGTATACATAATTCTAATTCATGTTAGATAAGTATAAATGCACATATATCTACTCTTAAAAAAGGAGGAACGAAGTTATGAATACTTACATTTGAATATAAACTTGTTGAGCCTTAGTCTCTCCTTTGGCCAACGTGCTTTGCAGTATGTTATTATGGTATGTAAGGATGACAAGGATAAATCAGGTCTAGGCTACACAACCTATCAATGCATGTAAAAGACTTCTCCACAAGACAATATCTGTATCTCGAAAGAATGTATGAAACCCTAAGTTATGCTCCTCAAGTAGAATAGTGGATAAGCAGATGCATAATATATATCTCTTCCTCTTCTCTTAGAAATGATGAAATTGATGTGTTTATATAGGCATAACTAAACCTAATCCTTTCCAAAATTTTAGGCTGACAAGGTCAACCCAATCGACCTTGTATTGTTATTTAAAAAAACAAATTAGGTCTCAGTCTAGGTCAGCCAAGGGCTGACCTAGACCCTAAATAAGTTTGATCAATTAGAGTACAAGGTTGATGGGGCCAACAGTGTAATATAAACTATCAAAAAGGATTTTAGGCTATGGAAGGGCTAATGAAAGGGGCAAATGACTAGAGGAGGGTGAAAAATAGGAGGTAAAGCTTAGAGAAATGTTTTTAAGAGATGTCTGTGTATATAATAAGTGGTAATAAGGGACAATAATCTTACAAAGCACCAATGGTTTGCACACCCCTTTCCCAATGCACCCCTTAATGCGTGCACTCAGAGATATTGAGACTTGATGAGTTTGTACAAGATAAAAAGTATCAGTAATTGATAAAGTTTGAAAATATTATGTTTATACATACACCCCACTCGAAGCTCATCATGTGTCACGTGGGTGAAACATAGGATGGTGCTTTTGCAAAAAAACATAGAAACTCATAACACTAAATTTGAATAAAGTGTAGTAAGGAGCAAATAAGATAAATAAAATGATAGAATTGAAAAACATATACCTTTACTTACTTTAGTACTACAAATAAATAAGGAAAAAAATGCGAAGGAATCACATGTAGGGAACATCAAGTGAACCTGTGGAGGTTAGCAAAAAAGAGCAAAAAATTGAAATATAGACATATAATAGGTGAAAATATTCTCTACAATGTTAGGATTTTAGAACATTTTATGGTTTGGAAAAAGAGCTAGTAGAGACAAAGATATGATCAAAATAAGAAATCTGGTGGTAAATATTTGAAAGGTAAGTAATTTGGAATAGTAAATATAAATAAAGTGAAAAATAGTATAGTTTTAATTTTTACTATTATGAGAAAATAGAGCTTTGAGAGACCTAGTGAGATACTAGAGAGACATTATGGTGAGGCGACGAGAACTGAGATAGGGAGGATGCATAGTGGCCATAGTGAGTGTAACACATGCAAGCAATTGAAAATTTCAAAATTTTAAATATTTTTATATGAAATTGAGTTAATTATAAAAAATTGATTGGTAAGCAAAACCTAGGCATCGAAATGAACCCTAGGAAATTTCTAGGGACACTAGGGGTAAAATGCGGTATTGGGTAGGAAAGAGTCAGATCAATAAATGCCTAAGGCATTTATGATAAATAGTCAAAAAGTCATCATTGTAGATGAATAAAATCGACCAAGTTGACTTAGTCTGCAAGGTGAAGGAGAACAAATAGGCCGAATGTGTAGTAGTAGGTTGATTTATTTTTCTAAGACAGGGGGTTGATTACATAGTAGTGGGCTGAATTAGTTGTTTTTGAAATGGCCAATGGAGTACTGTAGGGAAAAAATGTGGTTGATTTAGTACTATAAGGTACAAAAGTGTCTAATTTAGTATTAAATAGGCCGATTTAGTAGAATTTTGAAAAGGTCAGTTAGTATTCCAAATGAAGCATAGGGTTGATTTAGTACTGAATAGGCTGATTCTATATAAAATGGAAAAACTAAATCAAACAAGCTGAGTGTTGTGAAAATGTAAGAATGTATTTTGATTATTAATGACATGGAGATTTGATACATCCTTTGTTGTTTGATATTTTTTAAAGATGCTAAAGATATTAGTGATTGATCAATGCATCATGGCTACTAGATTTATTAGATCAGTTGATAGATGTGGATAGAGCAAGACTAGTTGCATTGGGCCTGGGAGGTATTATGGAGATGAGATGCATCCCATTGAGTGTTGATCTCATTATCATGTTCCTTAGAGCATGGGAATGGTTGACCAACACTTTTTGATGGATGGGAATACCATAGAGGTGGGTATCACAGTGGAGGATGCCCATGCATTACTTGGATTGTCGATAGGAGGGAGATTAGTGATCATAAGGACACTAAATGATCTAGAGGAGAGATGAGCATTGACCTAGTGGATGATATGCTTAGATAGTATATACCTAGATTTATAGGTTAGTTTATTTAATGTGTATATCACATAGATTCTAAACATCCATAAGGTCATGATCTGACTTGTGATAGCATGAGTCTAGTGTCACAAATTAGATGATAAGGTTCCACTATTTGCGATAGCTTTGTGCCTATGATTTTGGATCAGGAGGTACTATATGTTTTTGGGTTTATCATCTGGGTCTAGCTCATGCATGATATGTATGAAATGTTCTCTAGAGGTTAAAAGACCATGGGATTGGTGGTTTCTTTGAGTGCATGGATATATCAGATGTCCCCTTATATCAACTAGCTAGGTTGCCCCATGTGGTCGATGATAGGTTACCTTGGGTGACTAGATGATGGTAGGATCAAGTAACATCGAGTGTGATCCATGTGTCATGAGGGAAGATCATGTGGCATCCATACACACATTACTACTATTTGGCCTAGTTGGGTGACCATGGTGATAGGGTTGGTTCAGGTGTAAATCATTGGCCACTATACCTGGTGGGTAGAGCTACAGTTGATGGCACTCTTGCAAGGGGAGTTTGGATTCTCACACCTAGTGGATCCTTTAATAGTGCCTAATTTTTGGGCATGAAATTATATAGAGATGAAGGGGATAAGAGGAGAAGGAATACCAATCAAGATACTGGTAATCAAGTCAGGGCGTGTGAGACCATGGACTAGTCAAGCTTGATAGTAGGTAATGAGAGGATGAGAGGACATGGATGTTGATGCATGTGTGTAGTAGGTACCAAAATAGGCACCATAATAGGAGAAACAAAAACCATCATGACCACATCATAGATGGAGGCACTAATGATAAAAGTAGACACAAACAAGGATAGTCACATAAGATGACCTGGTAGCTGGTTCAGGACATAACTAGTCGATAGAGGCACCTCTTAGGAGAGGCTCATGACATGTATGAGTGGTGACTCTTAAATTTTCACTGGTGGGGAGGTGATTAATGAATGAGGTGCTTAGAGGATGAGAATATGGAGAGATAGTGTTCAGTGGGCGAGTAGATAGGGAGATGGTGGTTGGTAACACCAAGACTGGTAAGAAATGTTATAATTTCAGCGTTGATATAGAAAAATAGTTACATGTGATTGTAGTAGATAGATATATTTTGAGATATATATGTGATATAATGGCTACTTGGTTTGTATTTTTCATATCCTATGATAGAGGAGGTTAGATGAGGATCCCTAGTCATGGCTACTCACCATGACATTTTGGATGGGGTGTTGGCACCATATGACCCCACCATGCTGGATGATCATGTGGTACCATATAGCCTATCTTAGGTAGGTTAGTTTAGATTGGTGGGTGAGGTTGCAAGGTAGTTACAAACATGTAGGGATGGGTTATAACCACCAATAGGGGTGGGAGTGGGAGAGGCACATGCCTTGGCTCAGGAGAGAATAATACACATGGCTACCATACTCTAACATAGATAGGTACAAGTCGAGGTGGCTAACCTATAGGGATAGGTAATAAGATTGAGATCTTGAACCACCTCATTAAAATATATCATGCAAAGGGGATAGTCTCAAACATCTATGGGAAGTGTGGCTAGGCCACATGATTATGATGTAGCCCAACCGTCGAGTTGGAATTATGTATTTTGTATTGTTGTATTTGTATGAAACACATGATATATATAGATATATTGATTTTGATAGTTGGATTGGATCTCATGAGTTGTATTTGGTTGTGGTTGTTGATGCATGGATATATTTCCTTGTATCACATGTTACAACCCCTCAAGTTGTACTTGAAAAATGCAGTATTTTTTTTTTCTTTAAAATAACTTACTTAACATTCATTCTACAAAATAAAATGTTATAAATTATGTAAACTATAACTTAGAACAATATTACTTCTAATTCAAATATTGCTTATAATATTTGTCTTAGACAACTCCAAGGAAAGTAAATATAATAGGACACAACTATAGCTAGTTTCATAATACAACAACCATTGTTCAAGTATAATAAATACATAATACAATTATATTTCCTTTAGGCATTCAATTTAATATAATAAATAGATATCAAGATCTTCAAAACGTGAGTCAAACCAAATTGTATATCATTGATAATCTCAAATGTTGCCTCTAGGTAAGTATTGTAATGGGGAGGAAGAGCATCATCCGAGTGATTTTCCACACCAACCATGGATCAAAAATATTTTGCACAATCCCCTATCAGGAAATGGCCCTACCTTAATGGATAGGTAGATAGAATGGTATGAGAATCTAGAAGGACATGTTATTACCCCGTGTGCTGTAAGATTTCTACTACATGACACGTATCATAAAGAAAATACATTTCAAACATGATATCACACAACATTAAAATTAAACATATGAAATGAAAATGTATATCTAACATTACTATGGTTAATATTTTCAAATAACATAGATCACACAGATCGGTCAATTTTATAACACACCACTTGATCGGATTATCCACTTCCAATATTGGTGGTGCTACCTAGGCTAGTGAAATTCGTCTCACTACCTATTAACATCATCAATGCATATTCTAATATAAACATATATATCATAATATATATAACTCAAAGATTCATTCATATTTTCCTTACACTAGGAATGGAATATTCAAAACCATACATTTGTATAATAAATCTAAACATACTAATATTGCATATAAAATAATATGTAACAGAATATAGTCATAAAAGGTCATACATCTGGGTATGTTTTTATACTAAGTCTCACATTGCATACAAGTAAAAAATAACATATTGGTTTAACAATAATCAAAGGATCTAATTCCTCTACTAATTTAGGTAATTAATAACTTGCATAAATGGTTCTACCCACAACCAATTTATAATTTGTCTTTAATGACAACTTAACACATTTAATTGTAAATCATTTTATAAGTTTATCATATATATATTATCCTTAGTCAATGCTAAGTTTGCTTTAATAAATCTTAAGGTATTATCCCTTCATGATTCAAGTATAAAAACTTAATACTCATGCGTAATCAATAATGCTTTATATATATCTTCTCCTTAGCTACTAGGGTTCTAAATAAGTTATCCAGAACTCATTTATCCATACGAAGGGTTTTATAACTTCCAGTCTTGATCTGAATAACTAAAAATTTAATTAAAAGAACACATACTTTATTCATAATGCTATAATATAAATAAATGAAATCAAGAGATAAAAAGGTGTAACTTTCATATATAGATAACTACGCATTACATTAACTAATATGATGCCAACATATATAATAAGATCCTATCTATCACTTTAAATGCTTCTCAAAAAACAATGAGACTATATAAACACAATTAAGAGTAGTTCCACCTTATTTTGCTAACTCAAATGGATCGTTTATATTTATAAAGGTAAAGTTCTATATTATAACTTCAATGCCGTCATAATACGGATTATATATTTAATCATAAGGCATTGCTAAATAACTTTGATGCCACCTATTAAACTTAAAAATAAAACTTTCTATAAATATAAAATTAAAATGCTACCTAACTTAGAACACAGGTTAATAGATAAAAACATTGGTTTAATTGAAACACAATCCTTTATGTGGAGTGCAAGCTTAATAGAAAGCATTGTATGAAAATAATAATATGCAGGTTATAAAAAAATAGGACACAAGTTTAAAATATAATACGTTGTACTTAATACGATATGAAGACTCCTCAAAGGAATTATTATGTAGTTAATATTTAAAATGTTTCTCTAAAATATTCAATGCAGACCGCTGAAGTTTATACGCTACCTTGTGGATTGAAACACAATCCAACCATAACATGTAGCTTATATAAGTTAAACTCAAATTTTACAGGTTGAAAATTTATCTAAAAAATAATACAATATTTATGCCTAAAAGAGTGAGACACAAGCTTTAAAGGAATAACACACACACACACACACACACACACACACACACACACACACACACATCACCTCATCTGGCATAAATAAAAATAATTACAAAACCAACCTAGTAGATTTGCTGGAAAAGGTAATATTATTGGCTTTTCTTGCTTTCTCTTCAATGTCTTCAATCCTTCTCCTCTTCAATATCCATATCCAACTCTTAAAATTCTCTTAATTTATAAAACTCCCTTCTCTTTCTAATTGATGTGCCCCATTTCTTTCATGTTACATCTCTTTGTTTTCATTCCATGCATGGTATCTTAGCTCTCATTAACTTCACCTTCCTGTGGTTACCTTTCCCTTACAAGTTATAGTTTATCTTTACTTAACTTTAATAGTTTAATATTTTAAACATCACACCTTAGTTCATCAAGTTAGCTTTAACACAATGCTAAATTGACCAATTAACTAATAAAATCTATTTTCTAATTTGAAATGTAATTTCCTGCAAGTATTTTCAAGACTAACTTTGTATTGTATTAATTCAAGGTTAAAATTTCAAGATAATTCTATTTACATGAAAATAATCATTACAAAGATAATTATTTATTTAACTAACATATATTAAATCATTCATTGCTTTCTATTGTAAGATAACTGTATATAGAATAATAATATCTATATAGCAATTAATATCTATTTTTCTAATTTAAACTTGAAAATCAAGTCAATTGAAATAAAGGAATCAAATTCATATTAAAAACTAAATCCACACACATAAATATAATCACAACCAATATCTCTTTAATTATGCACTAACATTTTATGCATATAATATTCAAAATCTAATGTGCGTGTGTGTAGGGTCATTATCAATTTTTTCTGTTATTCTTCCAATTGTCCCATCTATCCCATATTCTCTGATGATGCTCTCCCTCATCAATCTTTGAGGGTAGGATCTATTCTACATCCACCTCGCAATAAGTAGGTAGTTAGTCTGAATCATCATAAATATCAATCAATAATGCAAAAACTAATAAATATATATCCATAATATATAAAAAATAACGTATAGTTGTCACATCAAATATAATAATCATTAATATCACTATCCCATTACAATATATGTCCTAAAGCTGAAATCAAAGCAATACTAATTAGATAGTAACCATGCTAATCCACATATGATAAGTTTATAAGCTATAGGGTAAAATCATTATGTAACAACACATGTATGTTTGCTTTTGTTGTATATACTATGAAAAATATATGCGGAGTATTTTATTTTCTATCATTATGTGATACACATACATGGTCAAAAATAAAAAGGCAAAAAAGACATGATAAAGTATAATTAATAAAAACAAATACACTACACACTATATCATGATGGAAAATGTGTAATAACAAAAGATGAACAAGTATATTAAATAAAAAATGGTAAAAATGATAACAAAATGTTTTTAAACCATGAAAATATTTGCACCAAATTAAAATAAGTAAAATCACACTATATCACGTTGAGAAGCATGAAAATAATATAATAAAATAAAAGGTATATAAAAGATCAAATGGTATAAAAACAACACAATTAAGTTAATCAATTATACCAAATCATGTTGGGAAGCATAAAAGAGAAACAAATTTAGAAAAATAAACTTAAATTAATCACTCTAATTCAAGCTAAGAAGTATGGAAGTTTTTAAGAAAATAAGAAAATAAAAGTGAAAAATCAATAGAGTAGGCATAAAACATACTACATCAAGATGGGAAGCATGTCAATGATGTATAATTTATGAACAATCATGACTTATCTCAAATTTGATACATATAATTTTATTGTGACTTAGGTGTTGGAAAATTTTGTGAAGAAGGATAGGTCCTATCCATGGTCTTACACTAGAAATCATAAAGGGAACACCAATAAGGTGTAAAAAATAGAAAATATATGTTAAAGGGATGTTTAGAATGATAATTTGTTAGTTTGTGAGGAAGGCTTGGTCCTCTCTAAGGTCTTACATTGTAAATCACAAATGGAATCCCTATGGGAGTGATCAGTGACAAAAATAATAATTCTCAATGGGAATATTAGGATTGTGGTAAATGAAAGAAGGAATGTAAAAATCACAATGTAGGCATCTTATGAGAAGACCTTACGAAACATGAGGCACACTAAGGACATAAAAATACACTAAGTGACTAGTGACCATCAATATATAAATGATACCCGTTCATAATAAGCATAAAGCTATATAAGAAAATAAGTGAGATATTAAGATCAATTCATATTGGTTGTTTGATCAAAGAAAATAAAATGGACCTACTTTCCCACAACATGTTCCCCATTTCTCAAGACCTCTTATAGAGCTGTTGATCTACTATGAAGATTGGGTACTTGCACGAGAAAGTAGGTAGCACTAAAAGATTTTTTTATTCTTCTTTCTCAATCTACTAATCTACCACACCCCAATGGATCTTGAATCTATCTTGAAGCTAATTGTGGAGTTTGAGCTTTGGGAGGTGTGTGAAGGAATTATAAGGCTATATGGTTGGAGGCAAATCACCTTGATGATGCTCCCCCTATCCTAGTTGTTTTTTCATGTTGCATTTGGATATTTTAGTTGACGTAGTACACTTGAGAGCCCTAGATAGTTTTAGAGGAAGGTCAAATATTTCCATGTAAATATTATTGAACAATGTTGTAATATTATTCACTATTTTACTTTTGGATCTATATGCATAGTTTTTTTAATTCTATTTTTCTTGTTATTGGGATTGAATTTGTTCCCAAAAATTCAAGTTTATGATATATTGTCTTTTATATTTGGCTACCTATTTTTAGTAGGGTCTAATATTCAAAACAAATGAATATTATCCTTGTAGAGAGATAATGATGATATGTGATTAGTAATCTATGTTATTATAAGCTTTATATATGTTGGAATTATAAGTGAATGCCTTATGTATCTAGGAATGAAATTAAGATAATTAGGTGACATGGTTACTTTATCAAAATTAAGAATATTGATGTTGTCTTAACAGAATAATTATACTTATTTTTTTTATTAATGGTTAAAGTGAGTTTTTGAAAGGGCCCAAACCGTTGTACAAGACTGATCAAAGTTGGATTATTTATGATCCAAAGTTTTATTTGTTTGTTTGTTGAATAAATTGGGGCATACATCTCAATAGGAGACACCCTCATTATGTGGTAATATGATGTAGGAGCATCATTGAAAATCTAGTGAAATGATACGTAGGATCTTAGGGAGCATTAGCAAGCAATATTATTCCATGTTTGAGGCCTTAAAAATCAATTATAGACTAGTTAGAACTCTAGTAAGTTTTCCCTCCAAAAAGTCAAAATTTGAAAATTCAAATGCTTTATTTGTAAATATGAATATTTAGGTCATGATGAGTTGTCAAGGGTATTAGAGAATGTTTAGGATTATATTATAAGTTTACTCAAGTCTGAGTTATCCAAAGAGCCTAATGAGGCAAAATGTAATTAAATAATTTACAAGAAAAGTCATTTACTAAGTTGAGAGCAAGGTGGTTAAGAAGATTTCAAGGTAAAGATAACAATTCCAAGCATAATAATCTTATAAAAAATGGATATACATCGAACCTATATTGGAGGAGCAGAAAAAATATCATCAAAAAATATTAAAAGGTCAAAAGAACTCATGATTGGGCAGAGTGGATAATTTGCCTGCAGGTGACAATCAATCTAGGGGTCTGTATGTAAAGAAAAGTGTGATCCTCTTGACAAAAAAAGGGATATAATTGTCTGAATCATTTCATATGTAATTTTATTTTATGAATGATTGATATTAAATTCAAGTTAAAGTGTTATTGTACTTGTCTTGAAGTTCTTTTTACTTAAACCTCCTCAAACCCCTGGTCCTATACACAGTCATACATACAGTGTTTTTATTTCACATAGAAATATTTATGAGTCATAGTTGGAAATTGGAAAGGTTAAAGGATGTTTTTTATATCCTATTATAAGTGTTAGTTTGATCAAAAATTTTATATTATATATGAATAATCAATTAAAAGCTCTCGGCTTGTACACATACAGTCAAACCCTAACATAGAGGTTTTAATACAAAAAGCCCTGTAACTCAAAAAGTAACCTACCAAATCCTTCAAAATATTGAGGGAAGTTTATAGATAGGGTTTAAAAGATGTTTAAATTTGTTTCAACTCAAAACTCCTCTTGTAATTTCTTTTATATACAACTATATGTTGTTACACTTGTAGGTGTCAACTATGAAGATTTACAAAGAGGAGTAATGATTGTTTTATCCTGGTTTTGGCTATAAATTTAATAAGGGAGTTATATTATCACTATATAATCATTTTAAGACACTATAATAATGTGTTCTTAGTAATATAATGTTTGGACTGAGTCAATTACCATCAAGAAAGGAAACTAGGCCTATTTAGACCTCAAAGGTCAATTTTGCTGTTGAGTTCAATCCCATAAGACACCAATGAATGGAATTGGTTTCTCATCACTATAAACAATCCACAAGAACCTTTAGGAGTCTTTAAGAATCAATTGAATGAAATCAAGATGAGTAATACCTCTTCCAAGACCAAACATACCTTGAATAAGTAGTAGTCTAAGTATAAGTCAAGTTTTCTAAGTGTTGGTGATCTACACAATATTTTATTATTATGTAGATATATGTAAGGATCATTTGACACTATATTAAGTAATTACAATTATATTTGAGTCTAAAACCCCTTTGAACATTCAAACTTGAGGATTGTGTATTGTCATACTTGTAATTTGTCATAAAAAAGGTATAAAGAAAAGGTTTGAGTGAACTTTTGTGTCAGAACCCCACAAAGAGGTTGAGATTATTTTATAATAGTAATTAACATCAGAGAGAGTGTAATTTGAAGATGTTTATAGGCTTGGATTGGATTTTGATCCTTAAGAAGAATAAGTAGGCCTAATAGGCCTATTTACAATCTGAGTTTTATAGTTAAACTATGATGTTGGATTTTCTCATGATCTAAGACGTCTGAATGAAAAATAGAGATAAGATTCCCATAGCATTGTGTTCATAAAGTGTTAATGTGTAATTGAGTACTTAGGATAATGAAGAAAGGGTATTATCTTGAGAGTTAATACTCTGATTAGGATAAGTGAGAGTGTGAACTTGACTGCTTAAGGGTTGAATAGGAAAATTTGAGGAAGATCATAGTTTTATGAGTGAGTATTCTAATTGAGTAATTGAAAGTGCCTTTTTATCTAAATATAGAGGTTCAAGAGTATTTTTTGTAATGAATGAAGAGATAGTCAAGGTTACAAAGAGTTCCATTTTACAAGTTGATCAAACAAGTATTGAAGTAGATGTTATGAAGAGTAAGTGGACCACTTACTTTGACATCATAATCATAAATTACCATTTTATTTATGCATTAGGTTATTATTTTGGGATTTTGGTACATTGGTGGTTAAGTCCCATACAAATGGACTTATAACTTACCATTTACGCTTTATGTATTGAAGGTTCCCCATTCGAGAATAATACATGTTTTTACATGAATATATATTTCTTGATTTACTTTCACACATATCTGGTCTACATTCCTCCTATTTGGAGGGCCAACAGTGGTATTAGAACCCAGTTAAAAGAGAAAGTTATGCATATTTGAAGGAGAAAGTTTTCCATGAAGCAATTTTTTAAGTGCTTCAATCAGTACAATTAGATTGATGTTGTTTGCACCCTCATTGTGCAATAAAGTACAATGCTTCAAGGCTCAAACATCCATCCTCTAAAATATTAATCAACTAATAATTAATGTGATGAACATGAGATTCGAAGTGGTGCTCTAAATAAGATATCTTCACATAAGAACACAAAAACACATTTTAGATCCATTAAGTGATTTTGACCTATATGACAGTAGCTAGAGAACCCAACTAGTAATTTTTTTGGTTAATTTTTTTGACTTTATTTCATGATCTTTCACTCCTCTTGTATGGTAGTGGTCTAAGAAGAATACATCATTAATAAATTTATTTGTAAATTATTTTGCATACATAATTTTGCATGACATTCAAAGTCTCTATATAGATTTGATTGAAGTGTTTACCATTGTACAATTATTGTTATTTTTGTCAAAGCCTTCAAATCTTCAGTGATTCACATCATCAAGTGTGGTGTAGCAGTTTCAACAAAAATGGAATAACAGATCTAAAAGGATCAATTTGAAATGTGTAAGTTTAGTTCATGGTAGCGTGCCAAACAAAACAATCGCATAGTAGGGTTTCCATATATTAATCATTTTGTGGGCTCTACCAGACAAAGGAAGCATGAAAGAAAATATAAAATGAGGTAATCAGTGGTGAAAACTTTTCACATTCATATATATTTTTTAATTTTTTCTCAAAATGAAAATTAAACAATATGAAGAATGTCTTCCAAAAAGTTTCTCATGCTACCTCAAAGGCAAGTTGGTTAGATATATTTTGTTAGTTACTTCCACAACAAGAGGTCACATGTTCAAAATCTATATTTTAGACAATTTTTTTACATTTAATTTTTTGGAAGATATATTTAAAAAAAGGAAATATTCTATTTTCAAAAGGCTTTGTAAAGAAAAGGATATATAAGGGTGTACCATGTAATTATTTTTGACAAGTCCTAGAATCATCAAATTGTAATCAGAATCTATTTGGTGGGTAAAGGCTTTATCAACTACAATGAATGGAGTATAAATATGGAAAACATGCTCATTTTTAATGATTTGTGAGAAATAACAGAGAAATAAATCACACCACCTACTGAAGCCACAAAATTGGTTTTGATCAGTACCAGGAGGTACAATGCACTAATTGTAGTTACATCAGAGTTTCTTTGATGACTTTAGAGTCATTGCTCTCACTCTTTCATCTTCTATACCCATTTGGATCAAGGGGGAGTTTTTTGGATTATTTATGATCCAAAGTTTTATTTGTTTATTTTTTGAATAAATTGGGGCATACATTTGACCAGGAGACACCCCTGTTATGCGATAATCATAAATTATCATTTTAATTATGCATTAGGATATTAGTTTGGGATTCTGGGACATTGGTAGTTAAGCCCCATACAAACAAACTTATAACTTACCATTGGTCCATGTATTGGAGGGTTTCTCATTCGAGAAGAATATATGGTTTTTACATAAATATATCTTTCTTGATTGACTTTCATGCATATCTAGTTTATATTCCTCCTATTTATTGGGCCAATAGTCAATATATATGTTTTTAATTACCACTATATAAGATCAATGAATGAAACAAGTATATCCATGGCCCAATATTGAAATAAAGTTTCTAATTAGCTACAGGAGCAACAAACTTATAGAAAACACAAAACTAAGATCTTTTCAAATAATCCTAACTATTATTGGTTTATTTAGGCTATACAAGATTATAAAATTCAATGAGGCAAATTTCACTTCTTATATCTAACTATGGATTTAGATCCACATAGCCCTAAATTACTCTAGCTCCCACTAGACACATCCTTTGTTGTCTCCTTATTTCAAAATGTCTTGAACTTTGGTCTTCCACTCTTTACTTCTACTTCCTAGTCAACTAACATCTTTACACTTCTTGTTAATCTAACACATGATTGAACATCATAGATTGATTTGAGGGCTGATCTAAAGAGCATGGTATCTCTTCTTCCATATCAATTAAGGATTCATAGTTTGATTCATAAGGTTGACTCAAATTTTGGGGGTGACTGTCACCCTTGTTATCTTCCATTATCAAACTAAAGAGATGATTAAGAAGTAAATATACGTAGTTGAGCTTACCTTCTAGACTGGTTTATCCTTCTTGAAGCATTGTTATGCCTTTATTCCTTTGTTCTTTGAACTCCCCCATCTGATTTTTTCATTTTTTATGATCTTGGACTTTTTTATTGAATTATTTAGTGCCTGACCCTACTACTCTATTTTATTCCATCTCTGGTGGTTCTCACTTTTGCTAACTTGGCGCTATTGTTATCACTTTTCTTGTTAACCTGGGATTTATGTTGATGTATCTTGTTCTTATTCCTTCATATCATCTATTTTTTATTCTTGATTGTGAAAAATATTATCTCATGCCCTAATTTGTGACAATTTTGGCACACCAAAGGGGAATTTTTATACTCTATTTGTTGTATCCAATCCCCATACCTAGAGAACAACTTAATGGATGTTGATAGTTATTTATCAACTAAAGTGTTTACACATAACCTCATGTAGATTAATCATTTCTTGGATTTGGTAACAACATAAAAAATAATAAGTTATCTAAAGGTTTTGGTTATCTCCATCATTGCTTTATCTTCCTAGTATACTGATGGGAGACTTGGCAATCTTACCAATATTGGAACAAGGTTTATGTTCTCATTTTATGTATCAAAGATTGATTTCCAATTTCATAAGGATATCCTTATTTTTCCTAAGAACCAAGGCCCTTTAAATTTTTTTTTTGACACAGTCTTCTTGATTAGAGAAAGATAATAGGAAGAAACCTTTTACCATTGCTCATTTTTCAATTTGTCCTTTTGGCTTCCACTTCCTTAGGGCCATTTTTTGATAACATCAATATTTGGTATAGATCCCATAAATTTTCCAAACAATGTGTTATCCATTTTGGAGTAGGATCTATTAACCACCTTGTCAAGATCTATCAGATTGAATCCATCCTCCCTAGTGACAAGATCTAAAAGAAGGATCTCAATTTTTTTCTCACCACTAATTGAACTTTCACCCTCTTTACATAAGTATGTTGGTCTTCCTTCTGCTCTCTCCTATCCAAATCCACTCCATAATTTTCTCTTATTCATTATTTTTTGAATTGCATGGCTTTGGGGTAATCAACCTTGGGTCCTCATCCCCATCCTCCTCCTGATTAGTGTCGAGATTGTTGCATCTTACCTACATATTTCCCTTACTAGTGTGATCCCACTCATAAATAATTTTTAAAAAACTTCACATTCTACTCTTATTTTTCAGATTTTACTTGTTGCATTAATTTTTTATCCTTAGGTAAGGCCCAAATGTGGAGATTGAGAAAGCCCAAGAAATATCCTCACAATAGTTGTTCTTCAAGAACATGAAAATACACTACATGATAATTAAAAATAGAACAATATAATTTTTATTACTCAATGAAGAAATTGAAAAATTATATTTAATCAAATTGATTTATAAAACAATATACAAGCCCTCTATATTTATCATAGAGGGTATTGTTAAAAATAACTAATGAGAAGTGGATTTGAAACATCACAATGGTGGAGTTACACACCATAACATATTCTTGAGCATGTGCATGAATCATAGATTAATTATCATAAGATATTACACGTAAATTTATTATCCATACTTATTAATGATAAATAACTTTTCTTGAGTAGGACAACCATTTCTTAGTGTTTACATGACAAATATCTAGGCTAGTGAAGAATGATAGCATCTAGCCTAATGTGAACATTATAACACCCCATAAATGTAACTTAGGGAGAGATAAAATAATTGAGGATATTTTTAAAAAATGGACCATGAAAACTAGGCTTGATTAGGTACCCATATACAATAATTATGTTATAAAAATGAGACATGACACTAGGGTCTCTCCAAAAACTAGTAAAATAACATAAGTGACTATAAGTGTTGTGATATGCTACAATATGTATGCAATGGGAAATGAAATAGATCTATAAATAAATCCTAGCTTGAAGAAGATAAATCCTACTTACACTTTCGATTGTGGATATATTAGATATTTGGGGTCATGCCTAAGATGGATCCGCTAGAGATAGTGAAATGATCGCTTACCACAATAAATTTACTAGGGAGGGTTTCAAAGCCTCTAATCAATAAAAACTATGCAATAACCATAAATAGGTCCTATGCTTTTATATTAACTAAAATAATAACAAGTGAATCAAAATATAATCTAGTGCTCACCAAAGCTTGTGACATAAAGTGGGGGTAATAAACATGAAAAATAAACATGCATAGAAGACATATACTCACATCATTGTATACATAATTCTAATTCATGTTAGATAAGTATAAATGCACATATATCTACTCTTAAAAAAGGAGGAACGAAGTTATGAATACTTACATTTGAATATAAACTTGTTGAGCCTTAGTCTCTCCTTTGGCCAACGTGCTTTGCAGTATGTTATTATGGTATGTAAGGATGACAAGGATAAATCAGGTCTAGGCTACACAACCTATCAATGCATGTAAAAGACTTCTCCACAAGACAATATCTGTATCTCGAAAGAATGTATGAAACCCTAAGTTATGCTCCTCAAGTAGAATAGTGGATAAGCAGATGCATAATATATATCTCTTCCTCTTCTCTTAGAAATGATGAAATTGATGTGTTTATATAGGCATAACTAAACCTAATCCTTTCCAAAATTTTAGGCTGACAAGGTCAACCCAATCGACCTTGTATTGTTATTTAAAAAAACAAATTAGGTCTCAGTCTAGGTCAGCCAAGGGCTGACCTAGACCCTAAATAAGTTTGATCAATTAGAGTACAAGGTTGATGGGGCCAACAGTGTAATATAAACTATCAAAAAGGATTTTAGGCTATGGAAGGGCTAATGAAAGGGGCAAATGACTAGAGGAGGGTGAAAAATAGGAGGTAAAGCTTAGAGAAATGTTTTTAAGAGATGTCTGTGTATATAATAAGTGGTAATAAGGGACAATAATCTTACAAAGCACCAATGGTTTGCACACCCCTTTCCCAATGCACCCCTTAATGCGTGCACTCAGAGATATTGAGACTTGATGAGTTTGTACAAGATAAAAAGTATCAGTAATTGATAAAGTTTGAAAATATTATGTTTATACATACACCCCACTCGAAGCTCATCATGTGTCACGTGGGTGAAACATAGGATGGTGCTTTTGCAAAAAAACATAGAAACTCATAACACTAAATTTGAATAAAGTGTAGTAAGGAGCAAATAAGATAAATAAAATGATAGAATTGAAAAACATATACCTTTACTTACTTTAGTACTACAAATAAATAAGGAAAAAAATGCGAAGGAATCACATGTAGGGAACATCAAGTGAACCTGTGGAGGTTAGCAAAAAAGAGCAAAAAATTGAAATATAGACATATAATAGGTGAAAATATTCTCTACAATGTTAGGATTTTAGAACATTTTATGGTTTGGAAAAAGAGCTAGTAGAGACAAAGATATGATCAAAATAAGAAATCTGGTGGTAAATATTTGAAAGGTAAGTAATTTGGAATAGTAAATATAAATAAAGTGAAAAATAGTATAGTTTTAATTTTTACTATTATGAGAAAATAGAGCTTTGAGAGACCTAGTGAGATACTAGAGAGACATTATGGTGAGGCGACGAGAACTGAGATAGGGAGGATGCATAGTGGCCATAGTGAGTGTAACACATGCAAGCAATTGAAAATTTCAAAATTTTAAATATTTTTATATGAAATTGAGTTAATTATAAAAAATTGATTGGTAAGCAAAACCTAGGCATCGAAATGAACCCTAGGAAATTTCTAGGGACACTAGGGGTAAAATGCGGTATTGGGTAGGAAAGAGTCAGATCAATAAATGCCTAAGGCATTTATGATAAATAGTCAAAAAGTCATCATTGTAGATGAATAAAATCGACCAAGTTGACTTAGTCTGCAAGGTGAAGGAGAACAAATAGGCCGAATGTGTAGTAGTAGGTTGATTTATTTTTCTAAGACAGGGGGTTGATTACATAGTAGTGGGCTGAATTAGTTGTTTTTGAAATGGCCAATGGAGTACTGTAGGGAAAAAATGTGGTTGATTTAGTACTATAAGGTACAAAAGTGTCTAATTTAGTATTAAATAGGCCGATTTAGTAGAATTTTGAAAAGGTCAGTTAGTATTCCAAATGAAGCATAGGGTTGATTTAGTACTGAATAGGCTGATTCTATATAAAATGGAAAAACTAAATCAAACAAGCTGAGTGTTGTGAAAATGTAAGAATGTATTTTGATTATTAATGACATGGAGATTTGATACATCCTTTGTTGTTTGATATTTTTTAAAGATGCTAAAGATATTAGTGATTGATCAATGCATCATGGCTACTAGATTTATTAGATCAGTTGATAGATGTGGATAGAGCAAGACTAGTTGCATTGGGCCTGGGAGGTATTATGGAGATGAGATGCATCCCATTGAGTGTTGATCTCATTATCATGTTCCTTAGAGCATGGGAATGGTTGACCAACACTTTTTGATGGATGGGAATACCATAGAGGTGGGTATCACAGTGGAGGATGCCCATGCATTACTTGGATTGTCGATAGGAGGGAGATTAGTGATCATAAGGACACTAAATGATCTAGAGGAGAGATGAGCATTGACCTAGTGGATGATATGCTTAGATAGTATATACCTAGATTTATAGGTTAGTTTATTTAATGTGTATATCACATAGATTCTAAACATCCATAAGGTCATGATCTGACTTGTGATAGCATGAGTCTAGTGTCACAAATTAGATGATAAGGTTCCACTATTTGCGATAGCTTTGTGCCTATGATTTTGGATCAGGAGGTACTATATGTTTTTGGGTTTATCATCTGGGTCTAGCTCATGCATGATATGTATGAAATGTTCTCTAGAGGTTAAAAGACCATGGGATTGGTGGTTTCTTTGAGTGCATGGATATATCAGATGTCCCCTTATATCAACTAGCTAGGTTGCCCCATGTGGTCGATGATAGGTTACCTTGGGTGACTAGATGATGGTAGGATCAAGTAACATCGAGTGTGATCCATGTGTCATGAGGGAAGATCATGTGGCATCCATACACACATTACTACTATTTGGCCTAGTTGGGTGACCATGGTGATAGGGTTGGTTCAGGTGTAAATCATTGGCCACTATACCTGGTGGGTAGAGCTACAGTTGATGGCACTCTTGCAAGGGGAGTTTGGATTCTCACACCTAGTGGATCCTTTAATAGTGCCTAATTTTTGGGCATGAAATTATATAGAGATGAAGGGGATAAGAGGAGAAGGAATACCAATCAAGATACTGGTAATCAAGTCAGGGCGTGTGAGACCATGGACTAGTCAAGCTTGATAGTAGGTAATGAGAGGATGAGAGGACATGGATGTTGATGCATGTGTGTAGTAGGTACCAAAATAGGCACCATAATAGGAGAAACAAAAACCATCATGACCACATCATAGATGGAGGCACTAATGATAAAAGTAGACACAAACAAGGATAGTCACATAAGATGACCTGGTAGCTGGTTCAGGACATAACTAGTCGATAGAGGCACCTCTTAGGAGAGGCTCATGACATGTATGAGTGGTGACTCTTAAATTTTCACTGGTGGGGAGGTGATTAATGAATGAGGTGCTTAGAGGATGAGAATATGGAGAGATAGTGTTCAGTGGGCGAGTAGATAGGGAGATGGTGGTTGGTAACACCAAGACTGGTAAGAAATGTTATAATTTCAGCGTTGATATAGAAAAATAGTTACATGTGATTGTAGTAGATAGATATATTTTGAGATATATATGTGATATAATGGCTACTTGGTTTGTATTTTTCATATCCTATGATAGAGGAGGTTAGATGAGGATCCCTAGTCATGGCTACTCACCATGACATTTTGGATGGGGTGTTGGCACCATATGACCCCACCATGCTGGATGATCATGTGGTACCATATAGCCTATCTTAGGTAGGTTAGTTTAGATTGGTGGGTGAGGTTGCAAGGTAGTTACAAACATGTAGGGATGGGTTATAACCACCAATAGGGGTGGGAGTGGGAGAGGCACATGCCTTGGCTCAGGAGAGAATAATACACATGGCTACCATACTCTAACATAGATAGGTACAAGTCGAGGTGGCTAACCTATAGGGATAGGTAATAAGATTGAGATCTTGAACCACCTCATTAAAATATATCATGCAAAGGGGATAGTCTCAAACATCTATGGGAAGTGTGGCTAGGCCACATGATTATGATGTAGCCCAACCGTCGAGTTGGAATTATGTATTTTGTATTGTTGTATTTGTATGAAACACATGATATATATAGATATATTGATTTTGATAGTTGGATTGGATCTCATGAGTTGTATTTGGTTGTGGTTGTTGATGCATGGATATATTTCCTTGTATCACATGTTACAACCCCTCAAGTTGTACTTGAAAAATGCAGTATTTTTTTTTTCTTTAAAATAACTTACTTAACATTCATTCTACAAAATAAAATGTTATAAATTATGTAAACTATAACTTAGAACAATATTACTTCTAATTCAAATATTGCTTATAATATTTGTCTTAGACAACTCCAAGGAAAGTAAATATAATAGGACACAACTATAGCTAGTTTCATAATACAACAACCATTGTTCAAGTATAATAAATACATAATACAATTATATTTCCTTTAGGCATTCAATTTAATATAATAAATAGATATCAAGATCTTCAAAACGTGAGTCAAACCAAATTGTATATCATTGATAATCTCAAATGTTGCCTCTAGGTAAGTATTGTAATGGGGAGGAAGAGCATCATCCGAGTGATTTTCCACACCAACCATGGATCAAAAATATTTTGCACAATCCCCTATCAGGAAATGGCCCTACCTTAATGGATAGGTAGATAGAATGGTATGAGAATCTAGAAGGACATGTTATTACCCCGTGTGCTGTAAGATTTCTACTACATGACACGTATCATAAAGAAAATACATTTCAAACATGATATCACACAACATTAAAATTAAACATATGAAATGAAAATGTATATCTAACATTACTATGGTTAATATTTTCAAATAACATAGATCACACAGATCGGTCAATTTTATAACACACCACTTGATCGGATTATCCACTTCCAATATTGGTGGTGCTACCTAGGCTAGTGAAATTCGTCTCACTACCTATTAACATCATCAATGCATATTCTAATATAAACATATATATCATAATATATATAACTCAAAGATTCATTCATATTTTCCTTACACTAGGAATGGAATATTCAAAACCATACATTTGTATAATAAATCTAAACATACTAATATTGCATATAAAATAATATGTAACAGAATATAGTCATAAAAGGTCATACATCTGGGTATGTTTTTATACTAAGTCTCACATTGCATACAAGTAAAAAATAACATATTGGTTTAACAATAATCAAAGGATCTAATTCCTCTACTAATTTAGGTAATTAATAACTTGCATAAATGGTTCTACCCACAACCAATTTATAATTTGTCTTTAATGACAACTTAACACATTTAATTGTAAATCATTTTATAAGTTTATCATATATATATTATCCTTAGTCAATGCTAAGTTTGCTTTAATAAATCTTAAGGTATTATCCCTTCATGATTCAAGTATAAAAACTTAATACTCATGCGTAATCAATAATGCTTTATATATATCTTCTCCTTAGCTACTAGGGTTCTAAATAAGTTATCCAGAACTCATTTATCCATACGAAGGGTTTTATAACTTCCAGTCTTGATCTGAATAACTAAAAATTTAATTAAAAGAACACATACTTTATTCATAATGCTATAATATAAATAAATGAAATCAAGAGATAAAAAGGTGTAACTTTCATATATAGATAACTACGCATTACATTAACTAATATGATGCCAACATATATAATAAGATCCTATCTATCACTTTAAATGCTTCTCAAAAAACAATGAGACTATATAAACACAATTAAGAGTAGTTCCACCTTATTTTGCTAACTCAAATGGATCGTTTATATTTATAAAGGTAAAGTTCTATATTATAACTTCAATGCCGTCATAATACGGATTATATATTTAATCATAAGGCATTGCTAAATAACTTTGATGCCACCTATTAAACTTAAAAATAAAACTTTCTATAAATATAAAATTAAAATGCTACCTAACTTAGAACACAGGTTAATAGATAAAAACATTGGTTTAATTGAAACACAATCCTTTATGTGGAGTGCAAGCTTAATAGAAAGCATTGTATGAAAATAATAATATGCAGGTTATAAAAAAATAGGACACAAGTTTAAAATATAATACGTTGTACTTAATACGATATGAAGACTCCTCAAAGGAATTATTATGTAGTTAATATTTAAAATGTTTCTCTAAAATATTCAATGCAGACCGCTGAAGTTTATACGCTACCTTGTGGATTGAAACACAATCCAACCATAACATGTAGCTTATATAAGTTAAACTCAAATTTTACAGGTTGAAAATTTATCTAAAAAATAATACAATATTTATGCCTAAAAGAGTGAGACACAAGCTTTAAAGGAATAACACACACACACACACACACACACACACACACACACACACACACACACATCACCTCATCTGGCATAAATAAAAATAATTACAAAACCAACCTAGTAGATTTGCTGGAAAAGGTAATATTATTGGCTTTTCTTGCTTTCTCTTCAATGTCTTCAATCCTTCTCCTCTTCAATATCCATATCCAACTCTTAAAATTCTCTTAATTTATAAAACTCCCTTCTCTTTCTAATTGATGTGCCCCATTTCTTTCATGTTACATCTCTTTGTTTTCATTCCATGCATGGTATCTTAGCTCTCATTAACTTCACCTTCCTGTGGTTACCTTTCCCTTACAAGTTATAGTTTATCTTTACTTAACTTTAATAGTTTAATATTTTAAACATCACACCTTAGTTCATCAAGTTAGCTTTAACACAATGCTAAATTGACCAATTAACTAATAAAATCTATTTTCTAATTTGAAATGTAATTTCCTGCAAGTATTTTCAAGACTAACTTTGTATTGTATTAATTCAAGGTTAAAATTTCAAGATAATTCTATTTACATGAAAATAATCATTACAAAGATAATTATTTATTTAACTAACATATATTAAATCATTCATTGCTTTCTATTGTAAGATAACTGTATATAGAATAATAATATCTATATAGCAATTAATATCTATTTTTCTAATTTAAACTTGAAAATCAAGTCAATTGAAATAAAGGAATCAAATTCATATTAAAAACTAAATCCACACACATAAATATAATCACAACCAATATCTCTTTAATTATGCACTAACATTTTATGCATATAATATTCAAAATCTAATGTGCGTGTGTGTAGGGTCATTATCAATTTTTTCTGTTATTCTTCCAATTGTCCCATCTATCCCATATTCTCTGATGATGCTCTCCCTCATCAATCTTTGAGGGTAGGATCTATTCTACATCCACCTCGCAATAAGTAGGTAGTTAGTCTGAATCATCATAAATATCAATCAATAATGCAAAAACTAATAAATATATATCCATAATATATAAAAAATAACGTATAGTTGTCACATCAAATATAATAATCATTAATATCACTATCCCATTACAATATATGTCCTAAAGCTGAAATCAAAGCAATACTAATTAGATAGTAACCATGCTAATCCACATATGATAAGTTTATAAGCTATAGGGTAAAATCATTATGTAACAACACATGTATGTTTGCTTTTGTTGTATATACTATGAAAAATATATGCGGAGTATTTTATTTTCTATCATTATGTGATACACATACATGGTCAAAAATAAAAAGGCAAAAAAGACATGATAAAGTATAATTAATAAAAACAAATACACTACACACTATATCATGATGGAAAATGTGTAATAACAAAAGATGAACAAGTATATTAAATAAAAAATGGTAAAAATGATAACAAAATGTTTTTAAACCATGAAAATATTTGCACCAAATTAAAATAAGTAAAATCACACTATATCACGTTGAGAAGCATGAAAATAATATAATAAAATAAAAGGTATATAAAAGATCAAATGGTATAAAAACAACACAATTAAGTTAATCAATTATACCAAATCATGTTGGGAAGCATAAAAGAGAAACAAATTTAGAAAAATAAACTTAAATTAATCACTCTAATTCAAGCTAAGAAGTATGGAAGTTTTTAAGAAAATAAGAAAATAAAAGTGAAAAATCAATAGAGTAGGCATAAAACATACTACATCAAGATGGGAAGCATGTCAATGATGTATAATTTATGAACAATCATGACTTATCTCAAATTTGATACATATAATTTTATTGTGACTTAGGTGTTGGAAAATTTTGTGAAGAAGGATAGGTCCTATCCATGGTCTTACACTAGAAATCATAAAGGGAACACCAATAAGGTGTAAAAAATAGAAAATATATGTTAAAGGGATGTTTAGAATGATAATTTGTTAGTTTGTGAGGAAGGCTTGGTCCTCTCTAAGGTCTTACATTGTAAATCACAAATGGAATCCCTATGGGAGTGATCAGTGACAAAAATAATAATTCTCAATGGGAATATTAGGATTGTGGTAAATGAAAGAAGGAATGTAAAAATCACAATGTAGGCATCTTATGAGAAGACCTTACGAAACATGAGGCACACTAAGGACATAAAAATACACTAAGTGACTAGTGACCATCAATATATAAATGATACCCGTTCATAATAAGCATAAAGCTATATAAGAAAATAAGTGAGATATTAAGATCAATTCATATTGGTTGTTTGATCAAAGAAAATAAAATGGACCTACTTTCCCACAACATGTTCCCCATTTCTCAAGACCTCTTATAGAGCTGTTGATCTACTATGAAGATTGGGTACTTGCACGAGAAAGTAGGTAGCACTAAAAGATTTTTTTATTCTTCTTTCTCAATCTACTAATCTACCACACCCCAATGGATCTTGAATCTATCTTGAAGCTAATTGTGGAGTTTGAGCTTTGGGAGGTGTGTGAAGGAATTATAAGGCTATATGGTTGGAGGCAAATCACCTTGATGATGCTCCCCCTATCCTAGTTGTTTTTTCATGTTGCATTTGGATATTTTAGTTGACGTAGTACACTTGAGAGCCCTAGATAGTTTTAGAGGAAGGTCAAATATTTCCATGTAAATATTATTGAACAATGTTGTAATATTATTCACTATTTTACTTTTGGATCTATATGCATAGTTTTTTTAATTCTATTTTTCTTGTTATTGGGATTGAATTTGTTCCCAAAAATTCAAGTTTATGATATATTGTCTTTTATATTTGGCTACCTATTTTTAGTAGGGTCTAATATTCAAAACAAATGAATATTATCCTTGTAGAGAGATAATGATGATATGTGATTAGTAATCTATGTTATTATAAGCTTTATATATGTTGGAATTATAAGTGAATGCCTTATGTATCTAGGAATGAAATTAAGATAATTAGGTGACATGGTTACTTTATCAAAATTAAGAATATTGATGTTGTCTTAACAGAATAATTATACTTATTTTTTTTATTAATGGTTAAAGTGAGTTTTTGAAAGGGCCCAAACCGTTGTACAAGACTGATCAAAGTTGGATTATTTATGATCCAAAGTTTTATTTGTTTGTTTGTTGAATAAATTGGGGCATACATCTCAATAGGAGACACCCTCATTATGTGGTAATATGATGTAGGAGCATCATTGAAAATCTAGTGAAATGATACGTAGGATCTTAGGGAGCATTAGCAAGCAATATTATTCCATGTTTGAGGCCTTAAAAATCAATTATAGACTAGTTAGAACTCTAGTAAGTTTTCCCTCCAAAAAGTCAAAATTTGAAAATTCAAATGCTTTATTTGTAAATATGAATATTTAGGTCATGATGAGTTGTCAAGGGTATTAGAGAATGTTTAGGATTATATTATAAGTTTACTCAAGTCTGAGTTATCCAAAGAGCCTAATGAGGCAAAATGTAATTAAATAATTTACAAGAAAAGTCATTTACTAAGTTGAGAGCAAGGTGGTTAAGAAGATTTCAAGGTAAAGATAACAATTCCAAGCATAATAATCTTATAAAAAATGGATATACATCGAACCTATATTGGAGGAGCAGAAAAAATATCATCAAAAAATATTAAAAGGTCAAAAGAACTCATGATTGGGCAGAGTGGATAATTTGCCTGCAGGTGACAATCAATCTAGGGGTCTGTATGTAAAGAAAAGTGTGATCCTCTTGACAAAAAAAGGGATATAATTGTCTGAATCATTTCATATGTAATTTTATTTTATGAATGATTGATATTAAATTCAAGTTAAAGTGTTATTGTACTTGTCTTGAAGTTCTTTTTACTTAAACCTCCTCAAACCCCTGGTCCTATACACAGTCATACATACAGTGTTTTTATTTCACATAGAAATATTTATGAGTCATAGTTGGAAATTGGAAAGGTTAAAGGATGTTTTTTATATCCTATTATAAGTGTTAGTTTGATCAAAAATTTTATATTATATATGAATAATCAATTAAAAGCTCTCGGCTTGTACACATACAGTCAAACCCTAACATAGAGGTTTTAATACAAAAAGCCCTGTAACTCAAAAAGTAACCTACCAAATCCTTCAAAATATTGAGGGAAGTTTATAGATAGGGTTTAAAAGATGTTTAAATTTGTTTCAACTCAAAACTCCTCTTGTAATTTCTTTTATATACAACTATATGTTGTTACACTTGTAGGTGTCAACTATGAAGATTTACAAAGAGGAGTAATGATTGTTTTATCCTGGTTTTGGCTATAAATTTAATAAGGGAGTTATATTATCACTATATAATCATTTTAAGACACTATAATAATGTGTTCTTAGTAATATAATGTTTGGACTGAGTCAATTACCATCAAGAAAGGAAACTAGGCCTATTTAGACCTCAAAGGTCAATTTTGCTGTTGAGTTCAATCCCATAAGACACCAATGAATGGAATTGGTTTCTCATCACTATAAACAATCCACAAGAACCTTTAGGAGTCTTTAAGAATCAATTGAATGAAATCAAGATGAGTAATACCTCTTCCAAGACCAAACATACCTTGAATAAGTAGTAGTCTAAGTATAAGTCAAGTTTTCTAAGTGTTGGTGATCTACACAATATTTTATTATTATGTAGATATATGTAAGGATCATTTGACACTATATTAAGTAATTACAATTATATTTGAGTCTAAAACCCCTTTGAACATTCAAACTTGAGGATTGTGTATTGTCATACTTGTAATTTGTCATAAAAAAGGTATAAAGAAAAGGTTTGAGTGAACTTTTGTGTCAGAACCCCACAAAGAGGTTGAGATTATTTTATAATAGTAATTAACATCAGAGAGAGTGTAATTTGAAGATGTTTATAGGCTTGGATTGGATTTTGATCCTTAAGAAGAATAAGTAGGCCTAATAGGCCTATTTACAATCTGAGTTTTATAGTTAAACTATGATGTTGGATTTTCTCATGATCTAAGACGTCTGAATGAAAAATAGAGATAAGATTCCCATAGCATTGTGTTCATAAAGTGTTAATGTGTAATTGAGTACTTAGGATAATGAAGAAAGGGTATTATCTTGAGAGTTAATACTCTGATTAGGATAAGTGAGAGTGTGAACTTGACTGCTTAAGGGTTGAATAGGAAAATTTGAGGAAGATCATAGTTTTATGAGTGAGTATTCTAATTGAGTAATTGAAAGTGCCTTTTTATCTAAATATAGAGGTTCAAGAGTATTTTTTGTAATGAATGAAGAGATAGTCAAGGTTACAAAGAGTTCCATTTTACAAGTTGATCAAACAAGTATTGAAGTAGATGTTATGAAGAGTAAGTGGACCACTTACTTTGACATCATAATCATAAATTACCATTTTATTTATGCATTAGGTTATTATTTTGGGATTTTGGTACATTGGTGGTTAAGTCCCATACAAATGGACTTATAACTTACCATTTACGCTTTATGTATTGAAGGTTCCCCATTCGAGAATAATACATGTTTTTACATGAATATATATTTCTTGATTTACTTTCACACATATCTGGTCTACATTCCTCCTATTTGGAGGGCCAACAGTGGTATTAGAACCCAGTTAAAAGAGAAAGTTATGCATATTTGAAGGAGAAAGTTTTCCATGAAGCAATTTTTTAAGTGCTTCAATCAGTACAATTAGATTGATGTTGTTTGCACCCTCATTGTGCAATAAAGTACAATGCTTCAAGGCTCAAACATCCATCCTCTAAAATATTAATCAACTAATAATTAATGTGATGAACATGAGATTCGAAGTGGTGCTCTAAATAAGATATCTTCACATAAGAACACAAAAACACATTTTAGATCCATTAAGTGATTTTGACCTATATGACAGTAGCTAGAGAACCCAACTAGTAATTTTTTTGGTTAATTTTTTTGACTTTATTTCATGATCTTTCACTCCTCTTGTATGGTAGTGGTCTAAGAAGAATACATCATTAATAAATTTATTTGTAAATTATTTTGCATACATAATTTTGCATGACATTCAAAGTCTCTATATAGATTTGATTGAAGTGTTTACCATTGTACAATTATTGTTATTTTTGTCAAAGCCTTCAAATCTTCAGTGATTCACATCATCAAGTGTGGTGTAGCAGTTTCAACAAAAATGGAATAACAGATCTAAAAGGATCAATTTGAAATGTGTAAGTTTAGTTCATGGTAGCGTGCCAAACAAAACAATCGCATAGTAGGGTTTCCATATATTAATCATTTTGTGGGCTCTACCAGACAAAGGAAGCATGAAAGAAAATATAAAATGAGGTAATCAGTGGTGAAAACTTTTCACATTCATATATATTTTTTAATTTTTTCTCAAAATGAAAATTAAACAATATGAAGAATGTCTTCCAAAAAGTTTCTCATGCTATCTCAAAGGCAAGTTGGTTAGATATATTTTGTTAGTTACTTCCACAACAAGAGGTCACATGTTCAAAATCTATATTTTAGACAATTTTTTTACATTTAATTTTTTGGAAGATATATTTAAAAAAAGGAAATATTCTATTTTCAAAAGGCTTTGTAAAGAAAAGGATATATAAGGGTGTACCATGTAATTATTTTTGACAAGTCCTAGAATCATCAAATTGTAATCAGAATCTATTTGGTGGGTAAAGGCTTTATCAACTACAATGAATGGAGTATAAATATGGAAAACATGCTCATTTTTAATGATTTGTGAGAAATAACAGAGAAATAAATCACACCACCTACTGAAGCCACAAAATTGGTTTTGATCAGTACCAGGAGGTACAATGCACTAATTGTAGTTACATCAGAGTTTCTTTGATGACTTTAGAGTCATTGCTCTCACTCTTTCATCTTCTATACCCATTTGGATCAAGGGGGAGTTTTTTGGATTATTTATGATCCAAAGTTTTATTTGTTTATTTTTTGAATAAATTGGGGCATACATTTGACCAGGAGACACCCCTGTTATGCGATAATCATAAATTATCATTTTAATTATGCATTAGGATATTAGTTTGGGATTCTGGGACATTGGTAGTTAAGCCCCATACAAACAAACTTATAACTTACCATTGGTCCATGTATTGGAGGGTTTCTCATTCGAGAAGAATATATGGTTTTTACATAAATATATCTTTCTTGATTGACTTTCATGCATATCTAGTTTATATTCCTCCTATTTATTGGGCCAATAGTCAATATATATGTTTTTAATTACCACTATATAAGATCAATGAATGAAACAAGTATATCCATGGCCCAATATTGAAATAAAGTTTCTAATTAGCTACAGGAGCAACAAACTTATAGAAAACACAAAACTAAGATCTTTTCAAATAATCCTAACTATTATTGGTTTATTTAGGCTATACAAGATTATAAAATTCAATGAGGCAAATTTCACTTCTTATATCTAACTATGGATTTAGATCCACATAGCCCTAAATTACTCTAGCTCCCACTAGACACATCCTTTGTTGTCTCCTTATTTCAAAATGTCTTGAACTTTGGTCTTCCACTCTTTACTTCTACTTCCTAGTCAACTAACATCTTTACACTTCTTGTTAATCTAACACATGATTGAACATCATAGATTGATTTGAGGGCTGATCTAAAGAGCATGGTATCTCTTCTTCCATATCAATTAAGGATTCATAGTTTGATTCATAAGGTTGACTCAAATTTTGGGGGTGACTGTCACCCTTGTTATCTTCCATTATCAAACTAAAGAGATGATTAAGAAGTAAATATACGTAGTTGAGCTTACCTTCTAGACTGGTTTATCCTTCTTGAAGCATTGTTATGCCTTTATTCCTTTGTTCTTTGAACTCCCCCATCTGATTTTTTCATTTTTTATGATCTTGGACTTTTTTATTGAATTATTTAGTGCCTGACCCTACTACTCTATTTTATTCCATCTCTGGTGGTTCTCACTTTTGCTAACTTGGCGCTATTGTTATCACTTTTCTTGTTAACCTGGGATTTATGTTGATGTATCTTGTTCTTATTCCTTCATATCATCTATTTTTTATTCTTGATTGTGAAAAATATTATCTCATGCCCTAATTTGTGACAATTTTGGCACACCAAAGGGGAATTTTTATACTCTATTTGTTGTATCCAATCCCCATACCTAGAGAACAACTTAATGGATGTTGATAGTTATTTATCAACTAAAGTGTTTACACATAACCTCATGTAGATTAATCATTTCTTGGATTTGGTAACAACATAAAAAATAATAAGTTATCTAAAGGTTTTGGTTATCTCCATCATTGCTTTATCTTCCTAGTATACTGATGGGAGACTTGGCAATCTTACCAATATTGGAACAAGGTTTATGTTCTCATTTTATGTATCAAAGATTGATTTCCAATTTCATAAGGATATCCTTATTTTTCCTAAGAACCAAGGCCCTTTAAATTTTTTTTTTGACACAGTCTTCTTGATTAGAGAAAGATAATAGGAAGAAACCTTTTACCATTGCTCATTTTTCAATTTGTCCTTTTGGCTTCCACTTCCTTAGGGCCATTTTTTGATAACATCAATATTTGGTATAGATCCCATAAATTTTCCAAACAATGTGTTATCCATTTTGGAGTAGGATCTATTAACCACCTTGTCAAGATCTATCAGATTGAATCCATCCTCCCTAGTGACAAGATCTAAAAGAAGGATCTCAATTTTTTTCTCACCACTAATTGAACTTTCACCCTCTTTACATAAGTATGTTGGTCTTCCTTCTGCTCTCTCCTATCCAAATCCACTCCATAATTTTCTCTTATTCATTATTTTTTGAATTGCATGGCTTTGGGGTAATCAACCTTGGGTCCTCATCCCCATCCTCCTCCTGATTAGTGTCGAGATTGTTGCATCTTACCTACATATTTCCCTTACTAGTGTGATCCCACTCATAAATAATTTTTAAAAAACTTCACATTCTACTCTTATTTTTCAGATTTTACTTGTTGCATTAATTTTTTATCCTTAGGTAAGGCCCAAATGTGGAGATTGAGAAAGCCCAAGAAATATCCTCACAATAGTTGTTCTTCAAGAACATGAAAATACACTACATGATAATTAAAAATAGAACAATATAATTTTTATTACTCAATGAAGAAATTGAAAAATTATATTTAATCAAATTGATTTATAAAACAATATACAAGCCCTCTATATTTATCATAGAGGGTATTGTTAAAAATAACTAATGAGAAGTGGATTTGAAACATCACAATGGTGGAGTTACACACCATAACATATTCTTGAGCATGTGCATGAATCATAGATTAATTATCATAAGATATTACACGTAAATTTATTATCCATACTTATTAATGATAAATAACTTTTCTTGAGTAGGACAACCATTTCTTAGTGTTTACATGACAAATATCTAGGCTAGTGAAGAATGATAGCATCTAGCCTAATGTGAACATTATAACACCCCATAAATGTAACTTAGGGAGAGATAAAATAATTGAGGATATTTTTAAAAAATGGACCATGAAAACTAGGCTTGATTAGGTACCCATATACAATAATTATGTTATAAAAATGAGACATGACACTAGGGTCTCTCCAAAAACTAGTAAAATAACATAAGTGACTATAAGTGTTGTGATATGCTACAATATGTATGCAATGGGAAATGAAATAGATCTATAAATAAATCCTAGCTTGAAGAAGATAAATCCTACTTACACTTTCGATTGTGGATATATTAGATATTTGGGGTCATGCCTAAGATGGATCCGCTAGAGATAGTGAAATGATCGCTTACCACAATAAATTTACTAGGGAGGGTTTCAAAGCCTCTAATCAATAAAAACTATGCAATAACCATAAATAGGTCCTATGCTTTTATATTAACTAAAATAATAACAAGTGAATCAAAATATAATCTAGTGCTCACCAAAGCTTGTGACATAAAGTGGGGGTAATAAACATGAAAAATAAACATGCATAGAAGACATATACTCACATCATTGTATACATAATTCTAATTCATGTTAGATAAGTATAAATGCACATATATCTACTCTTAAAAAAGGAGGAACGAAGTTATGAATACTTACATTTGAATATAAACTTGTTGAGCCTTAGTCTCTCCTTTGGCCAACGTGCTTTGCAGTATGTTATTATGGTATGTAAGGATGACAAGGATAAATCAGGTCTAGGCTACACAACCTATCAATGCATGTAAAAGACTTCTCCACAAGACAATATCTGTATCTCGAAAGAATGTATGAAACCCTAAGTTATGCTCCTCAAGTAGAATAGTGGATAAGCAGATGCATAATATATATCTCTTCCTCTTCTCTTAGAAATGATGAAATTGATGTGTTTATATAGGCATAACTAAACCTAATCCTTTCCAAAATTTTAGGCTGACAAGGTCAACCCAATCGACCTTGTATTGTTATTTAAAAAAACAAATTAGGTCTCAGTCTAGGTCAGCCAAGGGCTGACCTAGACCCTAAATAAGTTTGATCAATTAGAGTACAAGGTTGATGGGGCCAACAGTGTAATATAAACTATCAAAAAGGATTTTAGGCTATGGAAGGGCTAATGAAAGGGGCAAATGACTAGAGGAGGGTGAAAAATAGGAGGTAAAGCTTAGAGAAATGTTTTTAAGAGATGTCTGTGTATATAATAAGTGGTAATAAGGGACAATAATCTTACAAAGCACCAATGGTTTGCACACCCCTTTCCCAATGCACCCCTTAATGCGTGCACTCAGAGATATTGAGACTTGATGAGTTTGTACAAGATAAAAAGTATCAGTAATTGATAAAGTTTGAAAATATTATGTTTATACATACACCCCACTCGAAGCTCATCATGTGTCACGTGGGTGAAACATAGGATGGTGCTTTTGCAAAAAAACATAGAAACTCATAACACTAAATTTGAATAAAGTGTAGTAAGGAGCAAATAAGATAAATAAAATGATAGAATTGAAAAACATATACCTTTACTTACTTTAGTACTACAAATAAATAAGGAAAAAAATGCGAAGGAATCACATGTAGGGAACATCAAGTGAACCTGTGGAGGTTAGCAAAAAAGAGCAAAAAATTGAAATATAGACATATAATAGGTGAAAATATTCTCTACAATGTTAGGATTTTAGAACATTTTATGGTTTGGAAAAAGAGCTAGTAGAGACAAAGATATGATCAAAATAAGAAATCTGGTGGTAAATATTTGAAAGGTAAGTAATTTGGAATAGTAAATATAAATAAAGTGAAAAATAGTATAGTTTTAATTTTTACTATTATGAGAAAATAGAGCTTTGAGAGACCTAGTGAGATACTAGAGAGACATTATGGTGAGGCGACGAGAACTGAGATAGGGAGGATGCATAGTGGCCATAGTGAGTGTAACACATGCAAGCAATTGAAAATTTCAAAATTTTAAATATTTTTATATGAAATTGAGTTAATTATAAAAAATTGATTGGTAAGCAAAACCTAGGCATCGAAATGAACCCTAGGAAATTTCTAGGGACACTAGGGGTAAAATGCGGTATTGGGTAGGAAAGAGTCAGATCAATAAATGCCTAAGGCATTTATGATAAATAGTCAAAAAGTCATCATTGTAGATGAATAAAATCGACCAAGTTGACTTAGTCTGCAAGGTGAAGGAGAACAAATAGGCCGAATGTGTAGTAGTAGGTTGATTTATTTTTCTAAGACAGGGGGTTGATTACATAGTAGTGGGCTGAATTAGTTGTTTTTGAAATGGCCAATGGAGTACTGTAGGGAAAAAATGTGGTTGATTTAGTACTATAAGGTACAAAAGTGTCTAATTTAGTATTAAATAGGCCGATTTAGTAGAATTTTGAAAAGGTCAGTTAGTATTCCAAATGAAGCATAGGGTTGATTTAGTACTGAATAGGCTGATTCTATATAAAATGGAAAAACTAAATCAAACAAGCTGAGTGTTGTGAAAATGTAAGAATGTATTTTGATTATTAATGACATGGAGATTTGATACATCCTTTGTTGTTTGATATTTTTTAAAGATGCTAAAGATATTAGTGATTGATCAATGCATCATGGCTACTAGATTTATTAGATCAGTTGATAGATGTGGATAGAGCAAGACTAGTTGCATTGGGCCTGGGAGGTATTATGGAGATGAGATGCATCCCATTGAGTGTTGATCTCATTATCATGTTCCTTAGAGCATGGGAATGGTTGACCAACACTTTTTGATGGATGGGAATACCATAGAGGTGGGTATCACAGTGGAGGATGCCCATGCATTACTTGGATTGTCGATAGGAGGGAGATTAGTGATCATAAGGACACTAAATGATCTAGAGGAGAGATGAGCATTGACCTAGTGGATGATATGCTTAGATAGTATATACCTAGATTTATAGGTTAGTTTATTTAATGTGTATATCACATAGATTCTAAACATCCATAAGGTCATGATCTGACTTGTGATAGCATGAGTCTAGTGTCACAAATTAGATGATAAGGTTCCACTATTTGCGATAGCTTTGTGCCTATGATTTTGGATCAGGAGGTACTATATGTTTTTGGGTTTATCATCTGGGTCTAGCTCATGCATGATATGTATGAAATGTTCTCTAGAGGTTAAAAGACCATGGGATTGGTGGTTTCTTTGAGTGCATGGATATATCAGATGTCCCCTTATATCAACTAGCTAGGTTGCCCCATGTGGTCGATGATAGGTTACCTTGGGTGACTAGATGATGGTAGGATCAAGTAACATCGAGTGTGATCCATGTGTCATGAGGGAAGATCATGTGGCATCCATACACACATTACTACTATTTGGCCTAGTTGGGTGACCATGGTGATAGGGTTGGTTCAGGTGTAAATCATTGGCCACTATACCTGGTGGGTAGAGCTACAGTTGATGGCACTCTTGCAAGGGGAGTTTGGATTCTCACACCTAGTGGATCCTTTAATAGTGCCTAATTTTTGGGCATGAAATTATATAGAGATGAAGGGGATAAGAGGAGAAGGAATACCAATCAAGATACTGGTAATCAAGTCAGGGCGTGTGAGACCATGGACTAGTCAAGCTTGATAGTAGGTAATGAGAGGATGAGAGGACATGGATGTTGATGCATGTGTGTAGTAGGTACCAAAATAGGCACCATAATAGGAGAAACAAAAACCATCATGACCACATCATAGATGGAGGCACTAATGATAAAAGTAGACACAAACAAGGATAGTCACATAAGATGACCTGGTAGCTGGTTCAGGACATAACTAGTCGATAGAGGCACCTCTTAGGAGAGGCTCATGACATGTATGAGTGGTGACTCTTAAATTTTCACTGGTGGGGAGGTGATTAATGAATGAGGTGCTTAGAGGATGAGAATATGGAGAGATAGTGTTCAGTGGGCGAGTAGATAGGGAGATGGTGGTTGGTAACACCAAGACTGGTAAGAAATGTTATAATTTCAGCGTTGATATAGAAAAATAGTTACATGTGATTGTAGTAGATAGATATATTTTGAGATATATATGTGATATAATGGCTACTTGGTTTGTATTTTTCATATCCTATGATAGAGGAGGTTAGATGAGGATCCCTAGTCATGGCTACTCACCATGACATTTTGGATGGGGTGTTGGCACCATATGACCCCACCATGCTGGATGATCATGTGGTACCATATAGCCTATCTTAGGTAGGTTAGTTTAGATTGGTGGGTGAGGTTGCAAGGTAGTTACAAACATGTAGGGATGGGTTATAACCACCAATAGGGGTGGGAGTGGGAGAGGCACATGCCTTGGCTCAGGAGAGAATAATACACATGGCTACCATACTCTAACATAGATAGGTACAAGTCGAGGTGGCTAACCTATAGGGATAGGTAATAAGATTGAGATCTTGAACCACCTCATTAAAATATATCATGCAAAGGGGATAGTCTCAAACATCTATGGGAAGTGTGGCTAGGCCACATGATTATGATGTAGCCCAACCGTCGAGTTGGAATTATGTATTTTGTATTGTTGTATTTGTATGAAACACATGATATATATAGATATATTGATTTTGATAGTTGGATTGGATCTCATGAGTTGTATTTGGTTGTGGTTGTTGATGCATGGATATATTTCCTTGTATCACATGTTACAACCCCTCAAGTTGTACTTGAAAAATGCAGTATTTTTTTTTTCTTTAAAATAACTTACTTAACATTCATTCTACAAAATAAAATGTTATAAATTATGTAAACTATAACTTAGAACAATATTACTTCTAATTCAAATATTGCTTATAATATTTGTCTTAGACAACTCCAAGGAAAGTAAATATAATAGGACACAACTATAGCTAGTTTCATAATACAACAACCATTGTTCAAGTATAATAAATACATAATACAATTATATTTCCTTTAGGCATTCAATTTAATATAATAAATAGATATCAAGATCTTCAAAACGTGAGTCAAACCAAATTGTATATCATTGATAATCTCAAATGTTGCCTCTAGGTAAGTATTGTAATGGGGAGGAAGAGCATCATCCGAGTGATTTTCCACACCAACCATGGATCAAAAATATTTTGCACAATCCCCTATCAGGAAATGGCCCTACCTTAATGGATAGGTAGATAGAATGGTATGAGAATCTAGAAGGACATGTTATTACCCCGTGTGCTGTAAGATTTCTACTACATGACACGTATCATAAAGAAAATACATTTCAAACATGATATCACACAACATTAAAATTAAACATATGAAATGAAAATGTATATCTAACATTACTATGGTTAATATTTTCAAATAACATAGATCACACAGATCGGTCAATTTTATAACACACCACTTGATCGGATTATCCACTTCCAATATTGGTGGTGCTACCTAGGCTAGTGAAATTCGTCTCACTACCTATTAACATCATCAATGCATATTCTAATATAAACATATATATCATAATATATATAACTCAAAGATTCATTCATATTTTCCTTACACTAGGAATGGAATATTCAAAACCATACATTTGTATAATAAATCTAAACATACTAATATTGCATATAAAATAATATGTAACAGAATATAGTCATAAAAGGTCATACATCTGGGTATGTTTTTATACTAAGTCTCACATTGCATACAAGTAAAAAATAACATATTGGTTTAACAATAATCAAAGGATCTAATTCCTCTACTAATTTAGGTAATTAATAACTTGCATAAATGGTTCTACCCACAACCAATTTATAATTTGTCTTTAATGACAACTTAACACATTTAATTGTAAATCATTTTATAAGTTTATCATATATATATTATCCTTAGTCAATGCTAAGTTTGCTTTAATAAATCTTAAGGTATTATCCCTTCATGATTCAAGTATAAAAACTTAATACTCATGCGTAATCAATAATGCTTTATATATATCTTCTCCTTAGCTACTAGGGTTCTAAATAAGTTATCCAGAACTCATTTATCCATACGAAGGGTTTTATAACTTCCAGTCTTGATCTGAATAACTAAAAATTTAATTAAAAGAACACATACTTTATTCATAATGCTATAATATAAATAAATGAAATCAAGAGATAAAAAGGTGTAACTTTCATATATAGATAACTACGCATTACATTAACTAATATGATGCCAACATATATAATAAGATCCTATCTATCACTTTAAATGCTTCTCAAAAAACAATGAGACTATATAAACACAATTAAGAGTAGTTCCACCTTATTTTGCTAACTCAAATGGATCGTTTATATTTATAAAGGTAAAGTTCTATATTATAACTTCAATGCCGTCATAATACGGATTATATATTTAATCATAAGGCATTGCTAAATAACTTTGATGCCACCTATTAAACTTAAAAATAAAACTTTCTATAAATATAAAATTAAAATGCTACCTAACTTAGAACACAGGTTAATAGATAAAAACATTGGTTTAATTGAAACACAATCCTTTATGTGGAGTGCAAGCTTAATAGAAAGCATTGTATGAAAATAATAATATGCAGGTTATAAAAAAATAGGACACAAGTTTAAAATATAATACGTTGTACTTAATACGATATGAAGACTCCTCAAAGGAATTATTATGTAGTTAATATTTAAAATGTTTCTCTAAAATATTCAATGCAGACCGCTGAAGTTTATACGCTACCTTGTGGATTGAAACACAATCCAACCATAACATGTAGCTTATATAAGTTAAACTCAAATTTTACAGGTTGAAAATTTATCTAAAAAATAATACAATATTTATGCCTAAAAGAGTGAGACACAAGCTTTAAAGGAATAACACACACACACACACACACACACACACACACACACACATCACCTCATCTGGCATAAATAAAAATAATTACAAAACCAACCTAGTAGATTTGCTGGAAAAGGTAATATTATTGGCTTTTCTTGCTTTCTCTTCAATGTCTTCAATCCTTCTCCTCTTCAATATCCATATCCAACTCTTAAAATTCTCTTAATTTATAAAACTCCCTTCTCTTTCTAATTGATGTGCCCCATTTCTTTCATGTTACATCTCTTTGTTTTCATTCCATGCATGGTATCTTAGCTCTCATTAACTTCACCTTCCTGTGGTTACCTTTCCCTTACAAGTTATAGTTTATCTTTACTTAACTTTAATAGTTTAATATTTTAAACATCACACCTTAGTTCATCAAGTTAGCTTTAACACAATGCTAAATTGACCAATTAACTAATAAAATCTATTTTCTAATTTGAAATGTAATTTCCTGCAAGTATTTTCAAGACTAACTTTGTATTGTATTAATTCAAGGTTAAAATTTCAAGATAATTCTATTTACATGAAAATAATCATTACAAAGATAATTATTTATTTAACTAACATATATTAAATCATTCATTGCTTTCTATTGTAAGATAACTGTATATAGAATAATAATATCTATATAGCAATTAATATCTATTTTTCTAATTTAAACTTGAAAATCAAGTCAATTGAAATAAAGGAATCAAATTCATATTAAAAACTAAATCCACACACATAAATATAATCACAACCAATATCTCTTTAATTATGCACTAACATTTTATGCATATAATATTCAAAATCTAATGTGCGTGTGTGTAGGGTCATTATCAATTTTTTCTGTTATTCTTCCAATTGTCCCATCTATCCCATATTCTCTGATGATGCTCTCCCTCATCAATCTTTGAGGGTAGGATCTATTCTACATCCACCTCGCAATAAGTAGGTAGTTAGTCTGAATCATCATAAATATCAATCAATAATGCAAAAACTAATAAATATATATCCATAATATATAAAAAATAACGTATAGTTGTCACATCAAATATAATAATCATTAATATCACTATCCCATTACAATATATGTCCTAAAGCTGAAATCAAAGCAATACTAATTAGATAGTAACCATGCTAATCCACATATTATAAGTTTATAAGTTATAGGGTAAAATCATTATGTAACAACACATGTATGTTTGCTTTTGTTGTATATACTATGAAAAATATATGCGGAGTATTTTATTTTCTATCATTATGTGATACACATACATGGTCAAAAATAAAAAGGCAAAAAAGACATGATAAAGTATAATTAATAAAAACAAATACACTACACACTATATCATGATGGAAAATGTGTAATAACAAAAGATGAACAAGTATATTAAATAAAAAATGGTAAAAATGATAACAAAATGTTTTTAAACCATGAAAATATTTGCACCAAATTAAAATAAGTAAAATCACACTATATCACGTTGAGAAGCATGAAGATAATATAATAAAATAAAAGGTATATAAAAGATCAAATGGTATAAAAACAACACAATTAAGTTAATCAATTATACCAAATCATGTTGGGAAGCATAAAAGAGAAACAAATTTAGAAAAATAAACTTAAATTAATCACTCTAATTCAAGCTAAGAAGTATGGAAGTTTTTAAGAAAATAAGAAAATAAAAGTGAAAAATCAATAGAGTAGGCATAAAACATACTACATCAAGATGGGAAGCATGTCAATGATGTATAATTTATGAACAATCATGACTTATCTCAAATTTGATACATATAATTTTATTGTGACTTAGGTGTTGGAAAATTTTGTGAAGAAGGATAGGTCCTATCCATGGTCTTACACTAGAAATCATAAAGGGAACACCAATAAGGTGTAAAAAATAGAAAATATATGTTAAAGGGATGTTTAGAATGATAATTTGTTAGTTTGTGAGGAAGGCTTGGTCCTCTCTAAGGTCTTACATTGTAAATCACAAATGGAATCCCTATGGGAGTGATCAGTGACAAAAATAATAATTCTCAATGGGAATATTAGGATTGTGGTAAATGAAAGAAGGAATGTAAAAATCACAATGTAGGCATCTTATGAGAAGACCTTACGAAACATGAGGCACACTAAGGACATAAAAATACACTAAGTGACTAGTGACCATCAATATATAAATGATACCCGTTCATAATAAGCATAAAGCTATATAAGAAAATAAGTGAGATATTAAGATCAATTCATATTGGTTGTTTGATCAAAGAAAATAAAATGGACCTACTTTCCCACAACATGTTCCCCATTTCTCAAGACCTCTTATAGAGCTGTTGATCTACTATGAAGATTGGGTACTTGCACGAGAAAGTAGGTAGCACTAAAAGATTTTTTTATTCTTCTTTCTCAATCTACTAATCTACCACACCCCAATGGATCTTGAATCTATCTTGAAGCTAATTGTGGAGTTTGAGCTTTGATTAGAAAAAGGAGATGTACGTAGAATCACATATTGTAGTGTGATTTGAATTTTAGAATTGTTAATGTTGCTTTTTGTATCATTAGATTTTGTTAAAATGATTTAGCTTTTGATTTTTTATGGCTTTCAAAATTTCTCCTCCATACGGACTTGGAATGACCAATCATGAGAGATAAAGTGAGACACACAAATGAGCAATAGACTTTGGCTAAAGGAAGCTAAGTATCCAAAGACATGATTAACTAAAACACATAGGCGTATCTATGAACCAACTTGTTATCTCAAGTTTCAACCATGTGTATGCTTAGTTTGTGAAAGGAGATAAGAGGAATAAAGAGCGATCCAAGATGGACTGATAAAATGAGATTATAACAAGAGGACTTGTTTGCTAATTGATCACATGGTAAAGAAAGAATGACTAAGGGGAGCAAGGTCTGTATAACTAAGTCACAATAATGATTATCTGTGTTATAGAGGTAAGGTATCAAATAATCATGATAAAAAAAAAGATATTCATGGAAAATAAATGAATATATAGATAAAAATCATGTAATCATGAAAAATAATCCATAAGAAAGCACAAGGAAAGAAATGACACCATAGACAACATGTAGTGTAAAATATAAGTAACCATGTGATATAGATAAGACTTTGACACAATGTCAAAATGATATAAGATAGATAAATGTAAATTTGGAGCACACATCCAATCTAAAATGAATAAAGAAATGAATGAACTATATTTTATGTTCAAAATATGGGTAGATTTATCTAAAAACATTATCCATAACATCTGATAAATCTATATGAAGTTGGACTTTAACTGTAGTGAGGGTCTCATCGATCTTCAAAAAAAGATGGGAAAATACTTCTCATTGATTTCATTGATAAAAAATGTAGGCATACTTGAAGGATCATTATCATGAGGGAAATCATGCATGGGATACTAAGGAGAAGGAATAGGAGTAGAATTTGTGGGATATGAAGGAGTCATTAGTGGATAAGGGACCACAGGTGAAGGAGGATCCATGGGTGGAGAAACCAAAGGTGGAGAAGGGGCCACAAGTGGAGGAGCTATGGGGGAATAAGGGGGAGCCTTCTTGTGAGGGTAACCTATAGGAGGAGGGATAACAGGTGTAGGAATGGTCATAAGGTGATTCTAGAGATGCTACTAAAGGATGCAACAATGATCAGTGAGATGGGTATCGTATTGGTGCCATAGACAATATACCTCTCCATATTTGGGAATATACTCAGGTAATACTTTTGAGAGAGCTATAGCCTTGTCTATAAGATTAGGAATAGTAAGATGCATGGTGTCTATATATTATTGAAGCTTATGATAATGAATGGAGAAAGGATTATCTATGTCATGGAAGCAACATATATGCTTGTTAATAGACTTTGTAGGTGTAATAATAAAGGGAGTGTAAATAAAAGTTGGGGAAGGCTAGTATCATGTACAATCTCTAGTTCAATGACCAAAAGCTCTATGAATATCAGAGTATGGTTGATTGGTCCATTGGGTGGGGCAAAGGAGTAATCTATGGTAAAGAGTGCAAACCATCAACAAGGGAAGGTGAGGCAGGTGGAAAAACTAGATTATGCCCAACTAAAGGAGTAATAGGAGTAGAAGTAGGAAGAGACTTAACTAGAGAGGGAGTGGAAATAGGATCTGAACTAGGCTCAGCTATGGAAGGGGTAGGATACATAGAGGGTTGAGGGATAATAGTGAACATCTCAGGGGCAAGCCAACTATAGGGGTCTTAATATATAATAAAGTGATAGGGACCAGTCATAACATGATCCATAAGTATGATCTTAAAAGGTTATTTGAAAAATGGGGGTTGGTGCACCATTTTTACCTGGTAAACAAGAGAAAAAATGCTAAAATTAGGAAATATATAGGATGGAATGTGAGAAGATAAATGAAAAGACCGAAACAAAGAAGAATGATAATGAATGATCTCAACATCTCGAGCTTGAACAAGACCTCCTAGAAATGGGTCATTTAAGGTATAACCATCATCATAATCAGGTGTATGAAGATCAATTATGCAAGTAGGGACTAATTTTTCATCAGAGGTGGTGTGATGAATAGAGCGCTGAGTCTTAGTTAAGACTATGGGTATATCATCATTAGGTAGTTGATGGGAATGCGGATTCAAAGAAGATGAAAGTTGAGAAATGAGATGAGGAGAGAGATCACAAGTTTTTATCTTGAGATTGATCTCATCTGGCTCATCTTCATCAGAATCTAAGAAGTTAAGTGGTATATTGCCAATGAGTTTGGGGTGACCATGGTAACCTCATGTAGAGTTGACTGGGAAATTAAACCATTGAGATTTTTGAAATAGAACACTCGGTAAGGGTTCAAGGGTTAGAATTTTGAAGACACCATGTTCTTGAAATTGTTCAAAATTCTAAGGGTTAGTGTTGCATTGAATCCTATAGATTTCACCATTATGAGGGAACTTGACACATTGGCAGGCAAAAGAGGTGACAACTCTTATGCAATGAGTCCATAACCTACCAAGAAAGATATTATAAGAGAGAGGAAAATTGAATATCATAACCTTCAATCAAACAGTGATAGGTAGGATGGTGATAGGGAGCCACACACAACCCAAGAGAGGCATTTTACTTCAGTCATATCCTTAACACGTGCTATGTGTGGACTTAAGATTACATTTGGAGTATCCAAGGGTTTTAATAAAGTTAAGAGAGGCAACGCAAGTAACTGAACCCTAATCAGTCAAGGCATGCTTGACTTGGATGTCACCGATTTAGATGCTTATAAAGAGGGGAGGATCATCTACATGAAGTAGAGTCTCATCAAGAATTATAGAAGTAATAGGGAATTTGAGGGAAAGAGAAATGTCCATGGTTTCATCAATGTGTATAGACATTTCTTCAAATTATTATAAAATGCTATCTTCTGATCCAGATAAGGTGGCTTCATGTCCTACTAGGGGAGGATGAGGTGAGATGATCCTTCCTGAACAAGTTAGCAAATAATTATAAATACATGAAATAAATTATGAAAATTTGTAACATATTAACTCAAATAAGCAAAACTAAATTACAATGGTTGAATTGTAAAATCGCCGGTCTCTTCGAGAGGGCAACCTCTTTTGAGCAATCTCAATACAATAAATTCATGGATGCCTTCATTGGCCTCAACACTTATATACCAAGTCTAATCAAGAAACTACTACTTCCCATGAATGTGGGATAAAATAAAATGCTCACAGGATGACTTACAAAGTATATGCATCCATATCAACTATTATACTAAAAAAGTAAAGATAAGGGGTAGCAGGGGTTCCTAAAATGCCCTCCCTCTTAGAAAAAGCTTTATCCTCAAAAATTTAGATGTGGAAATTGATGCTGAATCTAAAATAGTGGTTCCCATGTGGTATCTTTTGGTTGCAATCCATGCCATTGAATTAAAACCTCTGTGATGGAGCGAGAGCAAAGTTGGCATGTGCACCTATCCAGGATTGCCTCCAACTCAAGAAAGATGGATCCTTCATTATCAAGCTTTGGTAAAATAGTCTGCACTTTGAAGTTTGTGTCAAGAACATTTTTTAGATAAGAGACATGAAATATTGGGTGAACTCGTGAAGAAGGTGGGAGCTCCACTTATAAGCAACTAACCTTGATCCAGGCATCAATTTAGGCGACAATTCGGGTGACAGTTCCACTCCAATTGATGACGGAACTTCCGGGAGCCATAACTTTTGCACCGTAGCTCCAATTGACTCGCCGTTTGAACCGTTGGAAAGCTAAGAACGAGGGGAACGTCGTGAAATGGCATGGAGCTTTGCTCAATGAAGTTTGACCCCAGAAAACCCAACGGAAGTGCCTCAAATTTCAATTTTAATAGTGCTGTCTAAAAATAGTAAGTTTCTAAAAATAGTATTTCCTCGAATTATGTATTGTTTTAACTATTGGAAGTCGTACCACTTCATCTCCCTCGAGATTGGTGACCTTCCACATCCTTCCCATGCTTTCAAATTGTGTATAAAAGAAGAGGTAACCCGAAATGTGAAGACAGACATCTCTTCCCAGAGATAAGCATATATTTGTATTGCGATTTTGAGTAATACTACATCTCTTCTCAGAGAATTCATTGTTACTGTGTTATTTCTATGTTATTGTGATATTTATCAACCAAAACTTCTGAGTTTTGGATCAGTGGTATCAGAGCGGTTTGTCTTGAGAGTGTATGATCCCGAGGACGAGGTCAGGCTATAAGAAGCTTGGGTGGGAAACAACAGAGCTTCCACCTGTTCGCTCCAGACGACCTCAAATGGCGGACGACACCGAGACATCTGATGCTTTTAAGGAAATGGTGAATGAGGCCCTCCAACGACAACAAGCACAGATGTTACAATAATTTGCCCAAATTCTTCAAACACTTTCGATGGGAAATCCTGGCTCCGCGGCTCCACTTCCTGGCTCCTCATCCAGGGAACGACCTTTCAGTGCCCCAACACCCTTCAAGGTCCAGGTAAATTTTGATATTCCTACATTTGAAGGTAAAATCAATGCTGATGCAGTAGAAAATTGGTTAGATCAACTGTCTTCCTACTTCTCTGTAAATAAGTTCACCGATGGAGAAAATATTACTTTTGCTCTTTTGAAATCAACATTGCCTGTGAAAAACTGGTGGGAAGTGTGCAAAAAGAGGTTTAGCACAGATGACATTGGCCTTGAGGCGGAACCTACCTGGGATGATTTTGTAGAAGCAGTGAAAGAAGAGTACTATCCCATCGGAGCATATGATGATCTCTACATACAGTGGCAACAACTTCGCCAAGGTAAGGACCAATCTGTTCAAGATTACACAAACACTTTTCATTCTCTGTCTGCAAGGTTGGGCATTCAAGAAAGTGAGAAACATAAGACTCTCAAATATCGTGGTGGACTACAATGGTACATACGGGGGGAAATGGAACTCTTCAATTTGGAAACCCTCGGTGAAGCATACAAATTTGCAGTGAAGATTGAATAGAAGAATGGCAGAAAGAATACGAAGAGTCAACCCTCAAAATGGAAAAGTGATAAGGAAGGTCAAACACGAGGCCCAAATTGGAAGCAAAAGGAGTTTCAGGATAAGAAATCCCAGAAAGGGAAGGCTGGAAAATGGTGTGATTACCACAAAACTGGGACTCACTCCAAAGAAGAATGTCGGGCCATCAAGTCATTGCTTTCTGAGTCACAATACTCAACGTCCACTACTCTGCCTCATACACAACCCACAGTCGAAGAGGACGAAGAAGAAATTGTAGATGCTGAGCCAGACACCATTGTCGCTTCATCACAGAACCGAGGAGAAAGACCAGATGACAAGGAAAGATTGTTCCACTCCAAACTATGGGTAAAAGGTACGCCTTTACATTTCATTCTTGATAGTGGGAGTCAAAAGAATTTAATCTCTGCTAAAGTTGTGAAAAGTCTAAATCTGTCTGTGAAGCCTCATCCAAAGCCCTATAGTATTGGATGGTTAAGCCCAGGGAGAGACCTCCGTGTCACCCATCAGTGTCCTCTTTCATATGCCATAAAACCATTCCAAGATGAAGTCTTGTGTGATGTAGTAAATCTAGATGTTTGTGATGTACTCCTTGGTCAGCCATTCATGTATGAGCGACATGGCATCTATGAATCACGAACCCGAAGGATTACTCTCACCCTTGGAAAATGGCGCTATAGGGTACCAGAGGTACCACCTCCCACATCTGTCTCCCTGATCAGTGCGAAGCAATGTAAGAGATTGGTGGAGAAAACAAAGCAATTTGTCCTCATGGTGGTCAAGCCGCAGAAATCCACGAAGGCCGATGTTGCAGTCCTGACTACGCAATCAACACAACAATAGAAGCAGATAGGACGCATCACAGGAGAATATGATGACTTATTCAAGTCACCTACAGGAGTTCCACTACATTGCCAGGTAAAACATTCTATCGATTTGATCCCAGGATCACCTTTGCCTAATAGTCCTGTGTATCGCAGATCAGTTTTGGAGAATGATGAGATAAAAAGACAAATTCAAGAATTGATCCAAAAGGGTCACATCAGGCCAAGCTCTTCACCTTTTGGTAGCCCAATTGTCTTGGCACCGAAGAAAGATGGAACATGGAGGCTTTGTATTGACTATCGAGCCCTGAATAAAATCTCTGTGAAGAATCACTATCCTCTCCCCAGGATTGATGACCTGCTGGACCAGCTCCGTGGTGCGAAGTTCTTCACCAAAATTGATCTCAAATCTGGTTATCACCAAATTCCCATCGATCCCACTGATGTCTGGAAGACTGCATTCAAATCTAAGGAGGGGCTCTTTGAATGGTTGGTTATGCCTTTTGGCTTAATTAATGCACCTTCAACCTTCATGAGGATGATGGATGACATCCTACGACCCTTCACCAACTCGTTTGTGGTTGTCTACTTAGATGACATACTCATCTATAGCAGAATGTGGGAAGAACATTTGCAACATGTTCGTAAGGTGCTTCAAACTCTTCGGGAGCACAAGTTGTATGCAAATCTTGACAAATGCACATTCGGGATGACAACAATTCAGTACCTCGGGTATGTTGTGAATGCAGAAGGGGTCCATGTTGATCTAGAAAAGATTTAGGTTATTCGAGAATGGCCCACACCAAGGACCCTCACAGAGCTTCGTAGCTTTTTGGGTCTTGCAAATTTCTACCGCAGGTTTGTTCTTGGATTTTCACATGTTGCTTGGTCACTAACCCAAGTGACTAAAGGAGGAGCAAAAGCTACATTTCAGTGGGGTGAAATACAGCAAAGGGCATTTGAGAATTTGAAGAACAGACTCTGCTCAGCCCCTATTCTTGCCTTGCCAGATTTGCATCAACCTTTTGAGTTGATGACAGATGCGTCTGAATATGCCATGGGAGCTATCATCATGCAACATGGCCATCTTATTGCATATCACAGTGAAACTTTCACTGATACAGTCAGGAAATATCCAACATATGATAAGGAGCTATATGCCATTGTGCAAGCCTGCAAACAATGGAAACACTACATCTTGGGAAAAGAAACGGTCATTCACACTGACCACAGACCATTGGAATTCATCCAGACACAAAGCAAGCTCTGAAATGAGAGGCATCAGAAGTGGGCCACATATCTTCAGCAATTCCACCTGATAATCAAACACAAAAAGGGGAGCTCAAATACAGCTGCAGATTGTCTGAGCCGCCCACCAATTACTACACTCACAACGGTTTTGGACCTGTGCGGACATGAGACTGCCACTTGGGGTACCCTGTATGAAGCAGATCCTACCTTTGCTGCTACATATCAAGCACTTCAAAAAGGTACACATGTTTCTGATTTCTATTTGCAAGATAATGTCCTCTGTCATATGGGACACATCTGTGTTCCAGTCGCAGAGCAACAAAAGATGATATGGGAAGCACACTTTAGTAGGACAGCTGGACACTTTGGTATTGAGAAAACATTGGCAGTTCTTCAAAAACACTTCTACTGGCCCCATATGCGAAAGGATGTAGAAAGATATCTCAAATCTTGCACCCCATGTGCGATAGCCAAGCCGACAAATAAGAAGCAAGGATTGTACACACCATTGCCAGAACCAACCAGGCCTTGGGAATCCGTCTCAATGGATTTTCTATCAGGCTTGCCCACTTCCAAACATGGTAAGGATTGTATTTTTGTGGTAGTTGATCGTTTTTCAAAAATGGCTATCATGATTGCTTGTAAAAAAAATATATCTGCTGAGGAAACTGCCCAACTATATTTTGGTCATGTATGGCTCCATTTTGGTCTTCCCAAGTCCATTGTCTCAGATCGAGATAGCAGGTTCTTGAGCATATTCTGGTCCACTCTATGGAAGATGATGGATACTAAGCTAATGAAGTCCACAGCCTTCCATCCACAGACCGATGGTCAAACAGAGGTGGTAAACCGCTTGATTGTTCACATGATTCGGATGTACCACTCCAAACATCCACGCACATGGGATGAGGGACTTCTTTTCATACAACATGGATACAATCAGGCACTGCACAGCTCGACCAAGCATAGTCCATTCCAAGTATGTTTTGGGTTCCAACCCATGGCACCGATTGATATAGCAATTCCATTTTCCACCATGGAATACACACCTCATGGAAGATCTGAGGCAGCAAAAGCTACAAAGTTTATTGAACAAATGCAACACCTCCAGCAACAAGTTCATGACATCTTGGAGAAGATGAATCAAAAGTACAAGCAACGCCATGATAAGCACAGGATTGCACACCATTTTGCTGTGGGTGACAAGGTCTAGTTGTGGCTCCAGAAGGAACGACTTGCAGGCCCACACAGAAAAATTTGGCCTCTGCGATATGGTCCATACACCATCACCAGAAGAGTTGGAGAAAATGCTTTTGAGTTGAACCTCCCAGCCTACCTTGGTCTGCACCCAATATTCAATGTGGAGCTCCTCAAGCCATATCATCCACCTCTCTTGGACACTTCAGTTGTAGCAGAACAACTCGACATTGATGAACTTGATCCACAGAGTTTTGCTCCAGTGGAAGAGGATCAGATTGTGGATACCTGGATGAAGACAACCAGAGGACGTTCTATTCCGCTGTATCGAGTGGTCAAAAGGGGTCAGCTTAGCCATCAAGGTGAGTGGCTCACAGAGAATCAAATCAAGAAACAACTACCACACCTGATGGGGAGTATTGACGCAATGGGGACCATTGCTTTTCAAGGAGGGAGGAATGATCCAGGCATCAATTTAGGTGACAATTCGGGTGACAGTTCCACCCCAATTGATGACGGAACTTCCGGGAGCCATAACTTTTGCACCGTAGCTCCAATTGACTCGCCATTTGAACCATTGGAAAGCTAAGAACGAGGGGAATGTCGTGAAATGGCATTGAGCTTTGCTCAATGAAGTTTGACCCTCGAAAACCCAATGGAAGTGCCTCAAATTTCAATTTTAATAGTGCTGTCTAAAAATAGTAAGTTTCTAAAAATAGTATTTCCTCGAATTATGTATTGTTTTAAATATTGGAAGTCATACCACTTCATCTCCCTCGAGATTGGTGACCTTCCACATCCTTCCCATGCTTTCAAATTGTGTATAAAAGAAGAGGTAACCCGAAATGTGAAGACAGACATCTCTTCCCAGAGATAAGCATATATTTGTATTGCGATTTTGAGTAATACTACATCTCTTCTCAGAGAATTCATTGTTACTGTGTTATTTCTATGTTATTGTGATATTTATCAACCAAAACTTCTGAGTTTTGGATCAAACCTAATATTTTGGAGAACCTTATAGGGCCCAAAAAACATGGGAGACAACTTATGATGGCCTTTGAGTTTTATGGAAGATTGATTATATGACTATCAATGAAGAAAAACCAGATCACCTACTTGAAAAGTGCACTTAGAATGGTGTTGATTAGCCTATTATTTCATTTGATTTTATTCCATATGAAGATTACAAGGGGTTGAGGATTTGATCTCAAACTTAGAGAATCATGTTGATCAATTGAATTGATGAACTATTGGGGGTGTACAAAAGGAACACTGGTGGTGCTTGACCATAGACTGCTTCATATGGAGTTATTTTAGTTAAAGTGTGGTAGGAGGTATTGTACCACCATTCAGTAATGGGAACCACTTTGCCCACTGATGTTATTATTCTGAGGTGAAGCAATGAAGGAAAATTTATAATTATTTATTGACAATTTTAATCTAGCCATCCATTTGTGGATGATACCCATAACTCATCTTCAGTTGGGTGCCAATGTGTCAAAATAGTTCTATCCAAAAATGGTTGGTGAAGGTTGTATAATGATCTAAAATAATGGGTGAGTGAATGCCATGAAGACATAAAATCTGGTCTAAGATAGTTTATGTGATTGTGGAGGCAGTATAGGGATGGCCGAGTGCAAAAAAATCACTATATTTAGAGAGGCAATCAACCAAAACCAAGATCACTATTTTCCCTCTAGATTTAGGGAGCCCCTCAATGAACTCCATAGAAATATATATCAAAATCTTGGTAGGGATGGGCAAGGGTTCAAGTAACCTAGGGATGAGTGTATTTTCACCCTTATTGCATTGACATGTATCACATTCAACCACCATCTGTTGGATTACCTTTTTTATTCCCTTCCAAAATAAGTTACATCATGCCCACTCATAAGTTTTGAGAAACCTTGAGTGCCCTACAAATGGAGAAGCACGGGGTCCATAAAATATAGTTTGTTGAAGATCTATGCTTTGGAAAATCACTAGACACCTTTGTATTGTATAGAAGTACCTTCCCAAGAATAATACGATATAGTGGAGGGGTTAGTGGCCAACTATTAAATGATTTGAGATAATGAGGAGTCATTAACATACCCCTACTATACAACATCTAACTAATTTGTAGTAGGCATGAAAATAGCTGAAAGGGAATCTTGGTTCACAAATGTGCAAGATAGAGCATCAACCACAATATTGTCCTTACCCTTCTTTTAAGTGATCTAATAATCATAAACAATGAGTTTTCTAACCCATTTCTATTGTGATTGGGTGGAAACCCATTTTTCTAGGAAATATTTTAGATTTTGGTCATCAATTTTGATGCAAAAATGATTCCCCAGGAGGTATGGCCTCCACTTCTATACTGCATGCAAAATGGCCAGTATTTCCTTTTCATAAGTAGAGAGTACTAAATTCTTGATAGAAAGAGATTTTCTAGTGAATGCAATGGGGCATCCTTATTGGAGGAGAAAAACACCAAGTCCATTGCCACAAGCATCACTCTTGATAGTGAAGGTCTTGGTAAAATCTAGCAAAACTAAAACATGTGTAGTACACATAGCTTGTTTCAATTCTTCAAATGCACACTCAAAAGATTATGTCTATGTAAAAGCATTATTTTTCAACATAGCTATCAATGGAGCTACAATCTTCTCGTAATCCTTAACAAACTTTTGATAGTATCCAGTCAGACCCAAAAAACCATGGAGGATATTGAGTGTCTGAGGATGAGGCCAATTTTTCATGGTAGGAACTAAAATAATATGCCCAAGATAATCCACTTTTTCCTAGCCAAAAGCACATTTGGAATATTTTGCACAAAGATGATGGTTAGAGAGAATTTGAAATATGAGCTCCAGATGTTGGAGATGCTCAAACCATATTTTACTATAGACAAGGATGTCATCAAAGAAAACCAAAATGAATTTTCATATGTAGAGCCAAAATAGTTTATTAATCAATACCTGGAATGTTAGAGCATCAGTGAGGTTAAAGGGCATAACCAAAAAATCATAGTGACCATCATGCATGCAAAACATTATCTTAGGGATATCATCCTCATGAAGCTAGATCTGGGGATATCCAAAGTGAAGATCCAACTTGGAAAAAAAATGAATGCCATACAGCTCATCAATAACAAGGATCATTAACTTATACTTGATTGTGATGTGATTAAGTGTGTGGAAGTTAATGCAGAGGTGCCATGATCCATCTTTTTCTAAACAAGGAGAACTAGGGTAGAATATGGGTTGGTACTAGGGCGAATAATGCCTTGCTTTAGTAAGTCTTGAATGAGCATCTTGATCTTAGTCTTTTACTGAAATAGGTAATAACAGGGCATAATGTTGGGAGGAATGCTTATAAGAAGGATTTGAATATGGTGGTCCTCTGGTCGTGAAGGTGGTAATCCCACTATTTTGACAGAGACATGTGCATACCTATGCATAATAGTTTTTAGCTCAGAAAGGAGAGTGGAAACTATTGATGGTTGCATTTGAATGGAATGGAGCTAGGAAATGACACTATATGAATTCTTCTTCAGAAGATTTTTCATGTGATGTGAACTGATGATGCTGAGAGATCCCAATTGTAAGCCTTTTAATGTGTGTTTTTGTCCATTTTCTAAAAATTGCATCCAAAGTTTAGCAAAATCCCATACAATGGGTCCTAGTGTATGTAACCATTGGGATCCCAAAATAACATCACATCCACCTAAGGGCAAGGCAAACATGTCAAAGTACAAGTTAGGAAGTAAACCTTCCCCCATGCCTTTTTCCTCAAGCATTGTTACTGGAGGTGCTGGAGGAGGATTAGGAGGAAGCAAACCCCCTCTAGGAACAAGAGCTGTATCTTCTCAACAATCATTTGTTCAACCACCTAAAGTTTATTATGAAATGACATTGCACCTACCTCAATATCGAGGGGTAGAAAATGTAGTCAAGCATGTTCATAAGTGTGTACTAATTTGGAGGGTGTGTGGCATTACATCCTCTAAGAAAAAGGCAACACAATTTGCAACCACCCTTTTAGAGCGTGTACACAAATGGTATTACAAATTTTACCCTCATCAAGTAGTGGTTGACTATGACCAGCTCAAAGTAACATTCTTATAAAAATTTGATATTTTTAAATTTGAGCAGCAGAATATAGCGGCACTAAAAGACATAAATTAGGGACTTACATAGAGCATACGAGTATATGATTATTAGTTCAAGACCTTGCTTTCTAAGTTGTCCTTGGAAATCAATCTTGCTTAACATGCACAATGGTTCATAGGAGGATTATTATTACCTTTTTGATGGACCTTGTCACAAATAAGTTTGACTAACACACGTGAGGATTTAGAGGCTACTCTACGTGCTAAAGTGGTTAGAAGTATGGATACTAGGATTAGTCCCTTTATGGAGGCATAAATAGTGTCCATGGCTTCTTAGCTTGAAAAATTGTCAGTAAACATTGCATATGAGATAGTGGCATTTGGTGTACCAATTATGAAATTGAAGGACACATAAGAAATAACTGCCCATGAAATAACATCCACACAGTCCTAAAGCAAACTTGTTAGATTTGTCATGCTGACCATGATGTCCACTACTATCCACTTTTGAAATGGGCCATGAACACTAAAGTATCTATGTATTGTAAGATTTGTGATTCTTATACCCATGACACCAATGATTGCCATTTGATTAATGATATTCATGAAGCTCGAGCATGCAACACGTGCCAAGCCTTAGTTGCTAATACCCAAGACAATGGTGGCTATCATGGATGCAAAAGAGGATGAGGATGAGGCAGTGGTCAATTTCTACCAAAGAATTGCTACAAGTGTGGTTCTCCAGACCACTATCAGAGGGATTTCCCAAAATACCCAACTTGTGCTTACTATAAAAAGGACCACTGGCTAGAAGAGTGTCTAGACTTATATGTAGCCATCACAAAGGACCATAATGAAAAAAGTACTAGTATGATCTGTATAGACAAAACACAATGACACCCTTTACCAACCATCCCTATTGTACAAAAAGTAAATATTACTACTCACAATGGGGGCCAGATGCAATCTACACCCAACCTGGTTGAAAAAGTACAATGGGAAGAACCACAGGCTAGGAAATACCTTGATGCACTTTAGAAAAAGGATATCCTTTAGGATACCATGGCACTTGTGTGTGAGCTCTAACGTGATATTTAATACCTTAAGGATAGGGATGTCACACAACACGTTGTAGTGTAAAGGGAAACAAACCTCCAGTAATGCGAGATAGTTTTTAAGAACTATGCAAATGCATACTTAATGAAGACATCATTCCCTAGCTTAGCACCTAGATTAAAGGTCAATCTAGCCTACCAAATGAATCCCACACTCAACTCATTCAGCAAAGTGAAAATTGATATCTAAACTATGCTCGATGTCAAGAAAGTCCTAGTTCTACTTGCTTAGAAGATGGAGAAATATTAGTTAATGCTACTATCAACAGATGGTAATTTGGGATATTCCAGTAGATACTAGCACTGAAGTAAATGTTCTCACTAAAGATGCCTAGTAGAAAATGTCTAGTCCAATCGTGCAACCTTCACCTCATGTCTTGTTCATAGCAAACAAGATTCATGTGCATCCTATTAAAGTCCTTAGAAACACCACTATTAAAATACTTGGGGTTCCCTTCAAAGGAAACTTAGAGGTTTTGGAGTTGGTAGAGGCTGATGACTACCCAACCTTACTGGGAAGGCCCTAGTGCTATGAAAATAATGTAGATTTAAGCTTTAAAAATTGATACATTAGCTTTGAGAATACTGTTCAATGCATGATAATACCCTTAGACAAGCATAAGGACCACCCTATATCGATCCCATGAGTGCTGATGAAGACATCAACAATCTGTATAATGTGACTACTCAACATGAATAACATGATCCAATGCTAGATGGTGTTCTTTGCTGGATAGACAACTAGTCTATCTCAGATACAAAAAGCAATGCTTGCAACTATTGGGCCCATGGTGATTATGATCTCACTAGAAGATTGTGCAACACAATCAATAGAGATGAAAACATCCTGAGCTAGTTTCTCAAGCATAACAAATTTGTGCACCTCTTGGGTTTAGCAATGCAAGGACCATTAGAGGGACCATCATTATAGAGACTTAATGAAGCTCCAGAGTTCTAAAGACAATTGGAGTTACGTGATTTTATCCAGTGCCTTGAAGAGTTCTATAGTACCGAAAATGAATGAATGAGGTTATTAGACCACTTTTTTGATGGCACCATCACTAAGTAGTGGTGTACGCATAAAGAGCACCTTTTGTATTATGATCAAGTGAGAGCTACTCTATATCATAGATTCCACCATGATAATAAGATAAGAGGCACACTCAATTATAATGGCATAGAAGCACCTGAACCTCACCTTGAGGCTTGTGAAATAATATGGCAAGCTAAGGAAACATTTTTACTAGAATAGCTATGGGTCCATACGTTTTATGTAACTTTATGCACTTGGGAATATGTTTGGTACATACATGAAAAAAGACACATGGGAATAAGGTTTTGGTAGCTACTAAATGAAAACATGACATCAATGCTTTCTTACTCTTTACCAAAGATGGACCTGTGCCTTACTCTTCGAACCATACGTGAAGCAATCATTAGAAATCTAAGTCTGGTGGAAGACCACCTGTATCATATTCGTCAGGAACTAGAGGAACCCTTGGGTTTGTTCACTAATCCCCCCAGAAAATCAACTCTTACATCGTCAATAGTCTCTAGTGAAGAACACCATGAATAAATCTACTTGGAAAGCATAAGTTCATCTTTTAAGTAGATGAAGGACAAGGGTCCACTCCATTCGATCCATTGAATAATAACTTGCATGTTCCTATGAGTAATAGCTCACAAACTATATAGGACACCAACTCCCCCATATAAAACCCTTATCATGGGCCCATTAAAAATATTCAACTTAACATTGGCATGAAGTAGGAACCTAAGGTGGAGACCATTAGAAATTATTAGATCGAGACAAAAATTTCATAAATCTTTGAGTTGTTGAAAGAGTATTAGGATGTGTTTCCAAGGACATTCAGTGAAATGAAATGGATTCATACTTCTCTCAGGAAGATGCATATAAAGTTTATTGATGGTGCTCACCCTGTGAAGAAATGCCCATATCAGATGAACCCTCACCTCTGAGTGTATATGAAATGAGAGATCGATAACATGATCTGCACTAGAGTAATTACTCTTATTAATGAATTTGAATGGGTGAGTCCTATGGTATTCAATATCAATAAGGATAAATGTACTTGTATATGCATAGATTATCGAGTTTTTAATGCATTTTATGTCACTAATCCTTTCCCAACACCTTTCATAGGAAATCCTAGAAGGTGTTTCCAATTGTGAGATATACTCATTTATTGATGGCTTCTCAGGGCATCTCCAATTCCAGATAGCTGAATAAGACCACTCCAAGACCACATTTACCATGAAATGGGGCTCTTTAACCTATACCATCATGTCCTTTAGGTTGAAAAATGCCTCGACATTATTCTCATGGGTAGTAGTGGAAGTTTTCAAATATTTTATCCATAAGTTTTTCCAAGTCTACTTAGATGACTGCATGCTATACAGGCTGATCAAGGACCACTATGCCAATCTAAGGCTCATGCTTGAGCACTGTCAAGTGTTACAAATTTCCTTGAATTTGAATAAATTCCTATTTGTGACACCTTTTGGGGTACTTTTTAGGAATATCATTTGTAAAGAGGGACTCTTGGTAGATTCAACCAAAGTCTCTATCATTCTTCATTTACCAATGTCAAAAACTCAGTGTAAGGTGCACATATTCTTAAGACACACGAGATACTACAGGAAGTTCATTCAGGGTTATGTTAAGATTTTAGCACCCCTAAAAGATTTATTAAATCATAATAAACAATTTATTTGGACTAATTCCTGCAAAGTAACCTTTGAAACTTTGAAGGAAAAACTAGTTACTGCTCCTATCTTACAATTATGGATTGGATAAAACCATTCCATATCAATGTTGATGTATCTAAAATAGTAGTTGGCATAATATTTTCATAGCCAAGAGAGGGAAATTTGGACCATATAATCTATTTTGCCAATAGGAAACTCACAATGGCTGAAAATAATTATACCACCACTGAACGCGAAGCATTGTCTATGGTTTACTTGCTAAAAAAATTTAGATAGTACCTTCTAGCCACACCATTTGTATTATATACATATCATGAGGCTCTAAATTATCTCATCAATAAGTCAGTTCTCCATGGAGGAATTTATTGTTGGATAGTTGTCTTCCAAGAATTCCATTTTTTCATAGTAGTAAAACTTGGGAAAACCAACTATGGACATGATCATTTATCATGAATTGAAAATAGAGAACTTACACATGCTATAGGATATGACCTTCCTAATGTATAAATCTTCCAATTTGATAAGGTACCTAAAGAACTTGAGGATATTAAGGCATTCCTCAATACTGGCTATGCACTTGATTCTCTCACTTTATAAGAAAAGAAACAACTTGTAGTCTGCACCGCACTTTATCAACTAATAGCAGGAGATTTGTACAAGATGGACTATGATGAGGTACTACACCATTGTGTAATGCAAAATGTATAATTTGAGGTATTAAGATAAGTATACAAAGGTATTACTAGAGAACATTATGTTGGGAAGGCTACCACATGTAAGGTGTTACTCTTTGGACTTTGGTGGCCAACTTTATTTAAAGATGCAAAGGCATATGTAAGGCAATGTGATATTTTCTAGCGCGCAAGAAAAACCAATAGAAAAGATGCCATACCTTTGTGATCAATTTCTTCTCAAGAACCATTCAAAAATTGGGCTATTGACTTTGTGGGGTCTATCAATTCAGCAGGTTGATGCACATGCTCATGGTACATAATTATGGTAACCGACTACTTAACATGCTGGGTTGAAGCAACACCAACCAAAGAATGTACCATATTGACTGCCATGTAGTTCATCTAGGAAAAAATTATAACATGCTTTGAATGTCCTCTAAGCTTCATCAATGATCATGAAACCCACTTCTTGAATGAGATAATATGAATCCTATTGACTGAATTCATGATTGTGCATCACAAGACAACACCATACCACCCAAAAGCTAATAGAACAACTAAAGCCTTCAACAAGATTCTTGGTACCACTTTGAAAAAAAATTTCAATGTTGGTAGAATTGATTGGGATGACACAATATCTACAATACTTTAGGCCTACCGAACTACATATAAACACCTCAATAAAAATACACCATTTAACTTAGTATATAGGAAGGAAGCAATCATGCCAATCGAGTTCTTGATTCCATCTCTTCAAATAACATGTATAGGAAACCTTGGTGATGACTTCTTTTTGAAAGCTTGGCTTGATGAACTCATGAGACTAGATGAGGCTCGGTTCCTTATCGACTGAAATCAAGATGTTGAGAAATGAAAACAAAAAGCATGACATGATTGCCGTAAAGAACAAAATCTTTGCCCTAAGCATGAAAGTTATACTCTATAACTTTAAGTTCATGCGCCACCCTGGGAAGCTCTGCATTCATTGGGATGTACCATTCATACTTCATAGTATTTGACTAACTGGAGCGTGCTAGCTAAAGTGACCAAATGGTCAATTCCTCCCAGGACACTATAATGAGAGTCAGCTTTAGTCGTATTGTGATTCTATTTAAGTTTGTGTTATTTTCAATAAGGCTTAAGGCCATTAGATTAGGATTTTCTGATTTCAATAAGAAGTTCTGCCCTTGAGGTACATGACTTTCTTTTGAAATTATTAGTTTAGTTATTTTTGTGGAGGACCATGAACCCTTTTAGTGCGGGGTAAGATATTATGCATATGAATACAAGACATAACATGTGGGTGCACAATTTTAAAGGGTGCAAGAGTCATACATGGTGCATAAGTGATTAAGGGTGCATGAGTCATTTAATACAATAGATTCCATCCATTTACGTGACAATTGGTTTTAAATACTCAAAAAAAGTGGGATAGTTGTTACCCACTTCTAACAAAGGTGCGAGAAGGAATGGACCATAAATGTGATAAGGGTAGCCTTAATAATAAGTATGTGAGTGGAATGATGGGATAAGTTTGTTAGAACACTAAATGCTCGATGAAAGATCCGAAGTATGAAGACCATTAGAAGATACACATTTATGACCAAAAATGACATGGAGAGGAAAGACATTAATGAAGTAAACTGGTCGGAGGACCTATAAATAAACAAGTCAAAGCCATTCTACACTTTACCTTGCTATATTCTTCAAATGCTTAAGAAACTAGAGAACCAGAGATGAAGTCAATTTCCTTGCAGAATAGAGTGATTGAGAAATAAATAAAGATGTGAAGAGGATTTCCAAGTGAAGGAGGAAGGTTGTTAAGTGCATACACGTGTGGAAGTGGGTTGAGGTCATTATTTATAAAAATTGTAGTTTGCAAGTTCCACCATTGTCAAAGTGTGAAGATCGAGAGCTGAGGTAAGTTTGATCACCACCACATATTTATTTGGGAATGTGGGAAGGGTAAGGGTTAACCTTCGAGTGCCATGGAGGGTAATGTGGCTAAAGAAAAAGGCAAAAAGACTTGAAAAACTATCAACTATTCCAGAGGAGAGAGAGGTGAGAGGAGAAACATCATTCCCTATAAAGAGATGAGCCTTTAGAAGATGTAGAAAAGACACTAAGGCAAGAGCAGTACATGGAAGTTCAGAGTGAGAGTGTGGAAGAAGCCAAGATGGTGAAAAAGGGAAAACAAATGTATGACTCTTCATCACAAACCATTCCACTATCTCTCCCTCAAACTATTTACATAGAAGATATGCAATACCTTGTTTTAGTCTTACGCATGGAAAATTGGGTCTCTAAGGTGGCAACTATGACTGTATTTGACTACAACCACTACCAGTCAAGAAATGAGGTATAGTTGTAAAATGATCATCAGTTCTAGACCACCAACACACAAAACCAAGTGGTTTATGACTTGACTATCAAGAACTAACTGGACAAATCTGGCCTCTTCTAACTCTTCAAACTACCATATTTTAGAAAGCCTACTAAGGTAGTTCAGTTCCTCCTCTTGCACGTTCATGAGGGTTACATCCACTTTGTAGAACACAACATGAAGATCAATGTAGAAAGGGTAAGCAAAGTCACAAGAATCCAATGCTCAGGGATTAATGTGTTGGATGACTTGGCAGATTCAGAGGAGATCTAATAGACTACTATCATGCTTATGTATCAAAAGTAGGGACATGCAATGCACATTAAAAACCTGCAGGATCCTAGACTAAGAGTTGTAGTGTAGATCATTTCCACCAAGGTTAGAGGGACTGACTGATGGAAGGAGATAGATATGTCTCACTTGCACATCATGAATCAAGTAGTGTAAGGAATGGAGTACAACTGGGAACTATAGTTTGCCCAAAAGATAGCCAAAGATGCATACAATGCTTAAGTTTAGGTTTTATTAGGGCAAATCTTATTATTTTTGGTTTTTGATGAAATTAACATGTCTGAATATAATTCAAGATATTTGAAGTGGGTGTACCCCCCACTCACAATTCCCCCATCGAGTACTACAAAGCTTTCACCTACCCTTAACACATCACTCCAACAATAAATTAAACATGAGATACTGGTTTGATGGAATGAAGGTAGATTTTGAGAACAAATGATGCATTCCCAAGGATCTACCCTCCTTAATAGAAGATCAAGAATTGTTTTTATGAAGTAGCACTTCTCGCTGGCACATATTTAGATGAATCATTTGGGGGAGATATCAATGTGGCTTAATCTGCCATATGCCTTCTCTACATGTTACTTCATTGATTTTGTAAGCAAAATATATGATGCACAATTGATCAATATACAAGTAGAATAGATCGATGCAGAGTGCCACACCCTCTAGAAGATGTTTGTATATCCCAACAAAAAGGCCTATATAGAGGGGATAAACAAACATGATCGGTATTAAGATTAAGAATATCCTAGTTGGGGAATAGGTGCACAAACTATTTTATATGTTACACCCCAACCAACACCCTCAAGTGTTGGACCTTAAGGAGAGGATCCTTAAAGTACCACTAAAAAAGAGGCCATATGATCCAAGCGTTAACATAAGTGGGAATCAGAGACCCCAAAAGAAGTAGAAGATAGTGGAGGCACAACCCTCTAGGGTAGTTCAACATCACCATTCATCACCACAACCACCACCTCATACTTCACCTTCACCTCATCCCTTGTCTTCACCATCATCATTTCCATTTCCAGCTCATAGTTCACCACCTGTATCACCTTCACCTCATCATACTCCTTCCCACTCACCTACCCCACCTTCTCTACCTTGACCATCTCCTCATCCAACTCCCCCACCTTCTCTACCACCATGACCACCTTTACCTCCATGTTCTCCAAGGACTACCACCAAGTCAGTGCCTCATCACCCTCTAAGACAAGCACCCCAAAAGGACCCCTCCTAGTAGCAGATACATAACTTGGAATCCGATCTAGATAAGACTCCATCCCTTATGTGAGATCTCCTAGCTCTTGATCAAGTTAATACTAGAGGGATTGAAATGGATGGGATGGCTATCGGATGCCATCAAGAACTTGAACAAGACCCAAAAAATGGGAAGGGGCCAGCTGAGGGGGAACTAGAATAAAGAGTGTCATCTAAACTATGTGAATGATACTAATTTTGCGTAGATGAATAAAAACTCTATCTTTAGAATCATTTCCACCCCAATGATGTGACCTAAGAAATAAGGAAGTAATTATCCTTCCAATTAGAGATGTATAATAATGAGCTTCAGTTTGACATTCCATTAGATTGCATTTTCTCTAACCTAGATGCCCTAGATCTACCAGACCTTATGAAGTTTGATCCACAGTGGCTCTCCTTGATAATGACAAGTGCCACATTTTTGAAACTTGCCATGGAAGTGATGCACCAAAATATTTTATGAAAATCAGACATGTGCATGGTCGAAAAGAAACATGGCAAGGTAGTGTAAATGTATAATAAAGTGTATGCTGAAAAGCAGGTGCTAGCTAACAAAGTGACCTCCTTGAAGTAACAAATTCAAGAGACCATCGAGGCCAAGGTGAAGGTTTTAAAAATTTGTAAAACAATTTTGAAGGAAGATCCATCACTGGTAGATTGCGTACCATTGGCTGGGGATGCCCTAGGAAAATTAGAGACATTGGTTGAACTTTTGCTAAAAAAGAATAAGGAGTGCCTCATGCCCAGAGATGAATCCCAAGAACTTTTGGAGTAGTTCACCATTAAAATATATCTATGCTATAGTAATTTTGAAAGAGTTGGGGAGGTTATCCCAATTTTGGATGGCATTTTTGCATTCATGGAATGCCCAAATAAAATAATAGAGGCCTAGCTGAATGATGAGGAGGTCTTGAGGTAGCAAGCGAGTGATGCAACTCTATTAATAAAAGACCACATCAAGCGTGTGAAGGCATTTAAGAATGTGAAAATGATGGAAGACACTATTAGTAACCATCATCAACAAATAAATGATAGTTTTGCCACACTCTAAGGATAGGTTGACAAGGAGGTCCCTGAATTGGAGAACATCCAAAAGAAAGCTAACGTAGCCCTGAAGGAATAAATGAAGAAGACTGAGACCCCAATTCAACTTGAGGAGTTAAAATCATTAAAGGAAACCATTGATAAAATAACTGTTAAATTTATTGATGCCTTATCCCATTGGGATGAGTTGAGGAAAGAACTAGATCAGAAAGGGCTTGAATTTCTTGAGGATGCTATTACAACTTAGTCTGAGATGGACTAATAGCTTAGTGTGGGGTGATGTTGGTCCCTTAATTTTGACCAAGTTTTGTTCCAACCTTGGTGAGCAGTGCTGTGGGACCATTGTCAATTTTTATGCAAGTACTAATATGGTGTGGGAGAACCATAGCGTAAGATGACCATGGTGCAAGATGAGTAGTGCAAGAATTGAAGGATGCAGAAGGATAATGACATAAAAGGCCCAGTGCAAAAGGACTCAATCAGGAGAAAATGTGGCATGAGGAACCTAAGAATAGAGGACCCAAAATAAGAAGTGGAAGACTAGGGGAACATGATGGAATTAGAGTGCAAGGAACGTGGGAGCAGTTTGAAAAATAAATCAAATAAGACACTTTAACCCCACAGATCAGAGGCCTTGTACAACCCACGAGGAACATAACACTTATAAATGAATGTATAGCATAGAGTAGGCATTTAGGGGCACAAAGGCCTGATTTTATAGGAATAATTAATTTTAAGAGCCATGACTCTCAACCCATTGAGAGTGCATGTGCCATGTGTCCATTTTGAGTTGGGAACTTGACACTTGGATAGGGAAAAACAAGTATAAAAACCCCTATTATAAGCATTCATGAGGGAATTGGTAGGGGAACCTTTGAAGGAGTATAGAGCATTCTGTCTTGTAATGCATAAGCACTTAATGAGAATTTGATGTTTATCATATGGTACTTCAAGCAATGGATTGTTAACTATGTTGAATATTGAAATGTGTTAAGTGAATAAAGTCATAAGTTTCTTTCTTCTTTTATATTTATCTAGTGATGGTAGTATAATCTATTATGTTAAGAAACAATAGTAGGATATTTATTTGATAAGAAATGAGTAAACACACATCATGTTTCAAAGTCTTCAAGAACTAGTCTTTTGCTATGTGCTTTAGGTGAGCACGTGAGACTCATTCCTCATGTGATAGGGCTAGTGCACTAGCCTCTTAGGAAGAGGCTTTAGTGTCTACGTAAAGAGAGATAACCAAATATTTTAGTTTAGAGAGAAAACCCAATAAAAATTTATCTCCTGACATTGTTTTAACGTTGCTCCATAGTGGGGTATATAAATTAATGCATGTATATTACAATTTATAGGGGGGTGAGTAGCTATCCTCTCTAATCATAATGAAAATATGAATTAGGTCTGGCTAACTGAGGGATTCCACTAAGAAGTACATGGATATAATTGCTATGCAAATGAATAGACCATTGCATAGTAAGTTATTTGGTATGAACTCAATTGACATGAGGCATCTCTAGTGTTAACCAAACTTGGGACCATTTAGATAGAATATTTAGTGTTAGAACAACCCCACTTGCCATAGGCATATTATTTATATAGGGAGAGTAACCCAAAGTTCCATGTCACCGTATAATCTATTGAGAGAAGGGGGTGTAAAAACCCTACTACTTCATACGCTTTTATTTTTGGATTAAAACTTAAAATCCTCTCAAGAGCATGTATATAGACAAAATTCAATGATACAAATCAACCTTATCTGTTTAAGGTTTTAGACGTTATACTTTGTTATATTTGTCTTTTCCTTTACTTGTTTGGTCTTAATTGAGTCTAAAACTTGTTTATGAACCAAAACATGTCAACCAAACACATTTGTTGTCCACCATTATATTTGAATAAGGAGGTGTTATGTTGAGAAAATCAAAATCATCTTTTGCCTTGTTCAAAACCTCATTTGAAACATTGTGTTTGTTTTATCTAAACATCGTTGGTATGCTACCCATTTGAGTCTAGACCATTTTACAAAAATCTCCAAGTCCTTCATTTTTAGTTCAAATTCAAAATCTCACCTTTTTGTGTTTTAAACCAAGGTGTTAATCGATTCACCATTTGCACATGGTTTGATTTAATTTGGGTACAATCTTTTTTACGTTGAAGACAATTTTATAGACTCATCATCATTTGATCATTGTGAATTTAGGTTATTTTGCATATTGCTCACACTTTAAGTTCTAGAACTAATTCTACTTCCTATTACCATGTGGTGGTGTTGTGTTGCCTATTTGGTTTTAGTTTTATACTTATGAATTCTAATGTGTTTTCACATCTTGAATTTCTTAGTTCACATTATTAATTTCTTCATTAGAAAGACTCTCTTCTAATTTTTTGGTAGAAACTCATCAAAGTTGTACCTAGCTTTTATGGTATTAACATATCTTTGACCTATATTTGGTGTACTAGTTTACACTTTAGGTTTCAAAGTTATCATACCCTCTTCTAATTTGATGATTTCAACCCACCAAATTTGAGTATTTTTGTGACCGTTTCTTCTAATTATGTGGTACTACGCCACCTCTCCTTTATTATAGTCTCTTATTAGCTTGTCATTTGTTTGAAGAAATCAAAACACACTTTGTTAATGTTTGTAAAACATATTCTAAATCTTAGAAAATGTAAAGAAAAAATTTAAACATGATGCTAAGGTATAGTCACAATGAACTACCTTATGGCCCTAGTTATGAGGAAAATCATTTTTATGATGGGCATGAGCACTTCGTCATGTTTGAGGATGCCACCCTTTTTGGGCATAGTCTTTAAACACCAATTCAATCCATGCCAATTTTTGTACATCATCCCCATCCTTCCCCTTTGATTTGTATGCCGTGATTGAAGGTTACCATTTTAGGTTATCCTCATTCAATTTACATGCCACATTCAAAGGTTACCATTTTAGGTTATCCTCCTTCAGCTTGTGTGAGTAATCAAACTCTGCACAGTGTGAAGGTTACCATTTTAGGCTATCTTCCTTCAACTTGCGTGAGCCATCAAGCTCCGTAGTGCATGAAGGTTACCATTTTAGGCCCTCATCCTTTAGCTTGCATGAGAAATCAAGCTCCATAATGCCTCACCATTACCATTCTAAGCCCATCACCTATATTTATTGAACCTATTGTTAAGGGAGCCAATATTTGTTGATCACTTCTTCAATAGTCTAATTTTTGGAGATCCATTATTGAATCACAAACCATTGTTCACCCTGAACTAATTATTCTCCACTTTAGAAATTTTGTACCAATCTTCGAGCCTCAACAACAACCATTACCTCTTCAAGAATAATCTTGTAAGGACCAAAATACATTCAAAGTTGATATTTTATAGCCAATTATAAACTAAACCCATGATGTTATTATTAAAACACCTATTTGTGATGAGTCAACTTGTGATGAATCACCCATTGATATTTTACCTATTTCTGAGAAGTCTCACTCTAATGAGCCAATATTTAATGGGTCACTTCTTAATGATTATAATAGCCTTTAGGAAAATCATTACCTCAACCATTATCCTATTTTTAAAGAGCTCCACCCCTTTGACAAGCCAATCTCTGAGGAGTTGTCTCTTGATCTTTTTCCCCTCATTGAGGAGTCGATGTCGAACCCTTCCTAGATGAATCAATTTTTATAGATCCCATTATGCCATCACAGGCCATTATTTGTCCAATACTAAGCATTCAATAAAATATCATTATAAAAACAACTACATCAGATGAAGAATCAACACTGAAGTTAGTTTCCCTTTCCAAATCAACATCATATTTAGCATCAGATAAAGAATCAACAGTAAAGTTAGGTTCCCTTTTTAAACTGACATCAAATTTAGCATGAGATGAAGAATCAACATTAGACTCAGGTTCCCTTTCTAGATTGACATCAGATTTAACATCATAAGCATAATAACTATCAACCTCAACATTGGATTTAGAGTCCCTTGACTCAGATTTAGCTTTATAATTAGAATATAGTTGTGGTTGTTAAAACATTAATTACACTTTCCTTACAGATAAATTTAAATATACTTGTGATCCTATTATGGTTTTTTGGGATGATTACTTCAACATCGACATAGGTTCTCCTAGTATCTTCTATGAGGATGGTGCTACCTTTCATCATTCCATTACCCCCATCCAATAGAGCCATTATATTGACATTCTACTTCCTTCAAGTGTCGATTAAGATTGACAAAATCACACTTTGTTGAACTATATCCATGGTGACATATCAGGTGTAAATTATTAGGGGGACGAAGTACACATTCATGCAGAAGAGGAACAATAGTCTAGTGAAACCTTTTTGGAGGCACTAGGGGATAATCAAAGTTCAAACTCAACACATTTTAGTGAAACTTTTTTGAAGGTGCTAGAAGATGATCAAAGTCAAATGTTAAACATCCCTTAGGGAAACCTTATCAGAGGCACTATGGGATAATCAAGACAAATTACTTGGTGAAAACCTCTTTGAGGAACCAATAACTAAGCACAAAAGTTATTCACTGCTTGACAAAGACATTACTCAAGATCAAATTAGTATAGCTGGTAATCTACAATGTAATTATATTTTAACAACTCTCAAGATCAAATAATAAAAATATATGGTTGTCTTATCAAGAGCATCTTCAAAGGTCTTTAGCCCTGCCATAACAAAAATTATGTCAAATCTAGAATCAAAAACATTATGTGTGCCATATTCATTTGTTGCCTAACCATTATACATTCCATTATCATCCACATTTTCATTATCCACTCATACTATTTATCTTATGCGGAACATTATTTACCATCCTTGGCTACACTTTCCTTTATAGAGGCTATAAAGACATCATGTCTCGATGTTTGAAGAAAGTAGAATCAATGACCAACAAGGATCACAAAAACATTATTGAAGTCCAAATCTATAGTAGATTCTTAACAGAACAACTTTTTAGACAAGCTATGGGCTAGAAATTTTTATAAATATTTTGGTTGTCTCATATGCTAATTAGGACAAGCATGTCCATGTCAACATGAACAATGAAACCATTTTTAATTTTCCATTTACCCTACCATTTCCCTTACCTTGTCTCTTAGGGGAAACCCTATAGAAAATTTAATTTTAGGCATCTTATACCATTGTGTCCCATTTGTTCCTTTGTTTGAACTACATTAACTTAAGGTCCTTCAGGACTATGTAGGTAGTGCTCAATTTCTATTGAGGTCAGCTAGGTCACCTTCACCATGCTCTCACCATTTTATGATAATTTTTAAGTTGAATACTCTCACCATTTTGTGAGCAAATTAAACCATTATCTCACCATTTTGCGAACTAATTATTGCTTGGGGGTATTTTTGTTGACATTATATCCAAGTGTTATCTTATCATTTTCTCTATACCATACCTTATACCATTTTATTATAACATGTCTTTATTATTGACCAAAACATGTTTTTAGATATCTTACCCAACCCATTTTTGATATTAGTTCTTTTGGTTCTTCCCACACTTTTTGTGATGGGATTTTGATCTAGTTTCAATAGTTTTTAGAATTTTATGTTTAAATGATAGTCTATGGAAGTGGTGTGACAGTTGATTTGGCAAGATATCTTTAATTTACATCTTATCTAGTGCCACTGATTATAACCACCTATAGGCAAATTAATATATTGTTTAGTACTATTGATTATAAACACCTTTGGGTGAATTAGTATTATCTAGACATCTTGGGTCTAGTGGTAGAAATTATGAGTAGGGACTTTCATGACATCATATTCACCATGTGTAGATGAATTAGGGAGAATTGGTCATATGGGTTTGTTCACATTAGTCCAAAAAACATATGCACCAAGTTTAAAATCATCTTTTGAAGCATGATAAACATTATGCATGTTCAAAATTGGCTCCTTAGTCATATTTCACTAAGTTTCCCATACTTATCCAAATGAAATAGACCATCATCCAAACATCATGTAGGAATGAATGGACCAATAAACTTGAGCATTTTTTAGACTCACTTAAAAGGCTTTCTAGACCAATAGATCAAATGGGTTCATTCCTTTTGGCCTCAAGAACATCTCCTAAAATTTTGGTACCTCCATGACTTTTATGCTTCAAGTTATAGGCCTTCAAAGTTGGACCTGCAACATAAGATGTTCATGCTAACATCAAAATAAAGAAAATACAAAGATATATGTGTGCTTAAATTTGATGATCTATAGGATGTCAAATACATTCTACGTGATGTCAAATACGATTTATGGGACATCAATTTTAAGCTCTATAAAGTAGTCGTTAGAGTTCAAACAATGGGTCCCAAGAAGATCTAATGGTTTGCATTCGATCATAAATTCAAATCTAATAGTGGTTGGAGGTCAAAGGGGTCAGTGAATATAAAAATAAAATGCGTGCTTGGTAAGTGTCAATAACACTCAACTAGTAGAGGATCAATGACTCATGGGCATTCGTATAGATCAAAATCAATGGAGTGAGATGAGTCAATATGTCAACGAGCTGAGTTGGATTTCAATGACTAATTAGGACTTAGGCAAGCTCAAGATTTTTGATGGATGTTGAGAAGTCAAGGACAATAAGGTTATATAGGGTCATCTCGACACCAACGAAGCTCATTCAAATACCATGGAGCAATCAATATGATGCAGTCAAGTATAAGGAATATAAAGGACTACCATTGGAACTTAATATGAACCTTTGGTTTAAAAGTTTTATGGATTATAGGGTTCATTCTAGTGACTATGATCACCATTTATAAATAAGGACCTAGGTATGGTGAATTCTTGGCTCTTGCAAAGACTGATGGGTCTTTTTAGACCTAATGGGAGTCTAAAAGAGGTTATGGTCTATAGGTCTGCATTAATATGGACAACTATGGGAAAACCAATGACCTTAGATTGGTTTTCTATATATAGGTGGGACCTATGATCCAAACATGAAAATAGAATAGATATGTGGTTAATGCAAAAGGGTTTCATCTATCTACATGGCTCCATCATCGACAAATTGGTAGTAACTACTATTCATGACATGACACTATCAATATCAAGATTTGAGGATTTGATCCTCAAGAATACATAAAGTGGACTTAGGGTCTCAAGGTGGCAATTTGGTAGTAGGAGAAGTAGCTAAGGCTATTGTTCCTTTTCAAATAGACTTTGACATTATATATAACAAGCCCTTGTCTTCTAGTGGGATCTCTCAGTCAATGAGAGGAGCTTGAGGATTATTGAGATAATAAGAAATAAATTTATTGATCAAAACATGCATGTAGAAAAGCAATCAATGAGCTGCCACCACATGATGATCCTTTCTCCACTTTCCCATGCATTATTCCCATCTTTCCTTCTCTCTTCCTGCTATATATAAAGGCTTTTAAGCCAAAAAATGGATCCTCTTAGCATTTTATCTACTCCCTCTCTTGAGTATGACTAAAATCTATCATGATGGAGCTTATAACCTCTTGAGATGAATACAAGACATTTTTTAAGTTTCATTGTTTTGGTATAGTGTGTACATGTTAGATTTGCATATGTGATAGAAATCTCTCCCTTGTCAAATTATGATCTCACCTAGTTACTAGTTTATCTTATTATACAAGTCATGTTTAGTGTTCTACATCTCTTTATTGACACCCACATGTGGATCTGTAACTGGTTAGTGTCTTTAGACCTCTCCTTCATTTCCCTCAGCTTAGATCATTTGGTGAACCTATTCATGAAACACTAAGGTATGATAGATATTTAGGATCCTAGATCTCGTCTTTTACTTGTTTCATTAGTGTTTTAAGAGTCAAGTAGGGTGGATCAACCATAAATTAGGTGTATCACTACTTTTATCTTAGGTTTCCCTTTCATGTTCTCTCTCTCTCTCTCTCTCTCTCTCTCTCTCTCTCTCTCTCCCTTTTCCATGATCATTAATAGGTTGTAATAGTGTGTAAATGAGCTAAATCATGCATCAGAGGAACTAGCCTCATTAAAAATTCTAGAGGTATGACCCCATTATAGGATACCATACCTTGGGGTTAGTCCCATGTTGAGATATATTTGGAAGTAGGACCTAAACACTCCTACCTCTAGCTAGGGTGAAATATTGATATCCAATAGTTCTGGCATGCCCAATGGGACTAAAGTCCAAAAGAGTGAAAATATCTTAGTGTGTATTTCCTTTAATAAGCTTTTAGAAGCAAGCATTAGCACCAATGGCAACTCCAAATAAACACTTCTGGTCATGAGAAGACTGGGTATGTTTCATTGAAAATTTTAGTCATTTCTTGCATCTCATTTGACATATGAGGTCAATATGAATAGTTATGGTGAATATTCCTATCTTCCACCTCCTTATCAACAACCCCAATATTATCCTCATGATCCATATGAGCCTAATCATCCCTACTAAGATTTCTATCAAAGTTATGAGGAGCCTTGGCAAGTTTTTCATGATCCTTATCATCAAGTGAATAACTCTTACCTTCCTCATGATCCTCACCAAAAATATGGGGACCCATATCAGTCATATATACAAAAATATTGCCCTGATCCTCCATATGAACATCAAGCCCATCATAATATTGCTTCTTATAAAATTGATCATGAGCTATCTATATTGACACTTAAGCATAATTTAATAAGCCTTGAGAAACATGCACTAGAATTGTGCTCATAGAGATGTTATGGCCAATATGTCTCTACTCACCTGATTCATCATGTGAGAGACTCATTACAGTGAATAAAAGAAGAATGGACACCTATTAAGAGAGAAAATTGGAACAATATCACAGGTGACATGGTGGATGTAGGTGGTTACATTCAAAGCATTGAGGACAAGCTAAAAGGCCTTGAGGAACAAAAAGTTCAACCTCACCAATATCATGTGCCTACATTTACACCACCTCAATGTTTTTATGTGCCACCTATTTCTCCCCAAGAGAGAATTCCAAGTGCCCCTTTAAGTATGCCAAATTCCTCATGTGTTCCTCAAACCTTTCCTTCCTGGAGATCTATCCAAGAGAGCTATCAAAGAAAGAAGGAGATTATTATGGGATACCCTGCTATTGAGATCCAAGACTCCATCCTCCCTCAAGAATCCCTTATGAAATCCTTCAAGGTTCCAAGCTAGAACAAAGTGGTGAAGTCATAGGGTAGGCAAAGTGAGGCAAATATACTTTTGAGGACCCAAGTTAAAGAAGGATCTGAACCTATGCAAACCTATCTCATCCCTCCTCAGGAGTATTCTTGTGTTCCCTACCTTCATGAAGCCATTGATCATCTTAAAGAGAAGATATTCCAAGAGAATATAGTGAAGAAAATCAGGGAGTTAGAGCTAAAGATAAGGAAAGAGGAGGAAAGCCAGAATCAGAAGGTCAAATGATAACCTCTATCTTTCCTATTTTGGAACTAAATCATGTAGTCTAACAAACCTAATGTCATTCAACCCCCATCCTTCCCTTTTCAAAAATCTAGGTCATTTGCATCTTGGAAATTCATTCAAAGTTGTAGGTAGAAGAAAGAATAAGTGGTGAATATGGAAGTAAAGAAAGAGACCATGCAATCTCCACTTTTTTCCCCTCAAAATACTAGAGCCTTCCAGTCATGGAGAGCTATTCAAAATCAAAGAAATAGGAAGAGGAGGTGAAGGTGATCTAAGAAGAGCAACTCCAGGAGAGAAATTAGGTACATAGGAAATCTGCTTTGGACCTCTCTCATCTTGTTGAATATTTTCAAGGGTCTGCTATGCCACTTTTTGAGAAAGAGCCTCCCTTTTGTAAGGCAAATTAAGAAGATGAAGCTAAAGAAGCAAGAATGGAAGATGACTTCAGTGACCAAGAAGAGGAGATCATTATTAGGAAACCACTTGGCAAGAACAAGCATGTTTCAATATTTTATGAATTCAAAGAGGATGAGTTATAGGATCAAGTGAAATTTGGAAACGAGATCCAACAATAAGAAGTCTCAGATGTGCATCAAGAGGTTATTTCTCAAGAACCTATTGATCACATATCAGTTGCACAAGATCAAGAGTTTTCTTAAGATCTTGTGGTAGATGATATATATCAGGTACAAGCTCATCCTTATTTGGAAGACAGATTAGAGGACAACTAACACAACACCATTGTTAAGGCAGAGAGCATTCTTGATGAAGAGGACCATTGGAAAAAGTTTTACCATGATTTATTTTAATGAAATTGAAGAGCTAAGATAACATATCTTGATGAGAAAATAATGCAGTTGGTTGAATCTTCATCTGAGGATTCTATTAATGTTTTGGAGCTTCAAGAAGATAATGCTACTTTGGGGATGCTCAATCAAAATGAGAAGGTTGGTATTGATGAGATATTGGTACAAATGGAGGGCATGGATGAGATTGAAATATCTCTTATCGAATATCTTTATCAAGTTGAGGATCAATTGCTTGAGAAGGTGGACAAAAAACTTCCCATGAGGACAATGATCAAGATTTGGCAAAATATGTGGAGCTCCTTGATGATCGTAAAGAAATTGAAACCAACAATAATCCCATTCTTACTGAGGACACCATGGAAATCAAAGAGGTATGCCTCATTGAACCATCATTGGATGTTGCAGTTGAGAAGCCTATGCGAAAGTTGAGACTATTTAGATGCATATAACTGACCTATTTGGAACTACCTAGTTCTCATTGAACATCATGCTAATGAAGTTTGAAAATATAAAAAAGGAGGCATCAAGGCCAAAGGTCAAGGAGTTGCATGCCTCATTCAATTCCTCATCCCATGATGCAAGAAAGTTGTCAAAATTTCCTTTTGATTTAGGAGGGAAGGTACATATAGTTTTAAGCTATATATATTAGATTAGTTTTGTTCACATTACTCTAAGTGAAGTTTTTGGCACATTTATTTATGGTCCCTATTTTGTTTAGTAGGTTAGTTTCCCTTTTAATAAGTGCCTTGGGCACTCTATCTTGTTTGCTCCTTTTGGTCCTTGTGTTTGTTTCAAAGAGAGGTTAGAGCAGGATTGGTATCCAATTCAAAATCTAGGTCAATATGTTGGATCCAAGTAGAGACTCCATGCTCAATGGACTAGACAAGGCACATGGTCTAGGTTCTTTTGCATATATAGGCATGCAACCCTTGTGAATTACTAAATATGTTGGCCAATTTTGGCCCACATATGAAGATCTTGTATGGTTTGATAAATCAATGGATCAAAAAGATTTGTGATAGGTTTAATGTTCTGAAAAGACCCTATGGGATGTCAAGAGTGTATGGAATAATTATGGAAGTGCATATCATTCATCTGATTCTTCATTGTGTTCATCTAGACATCTTGGGTCTAGTGGTAGAAATTTTGAGTAGGAACTTTGTTGACATCATAATTGTCATGTGTGGATGAATTTGGAAGAATTGGTCATTTGGGTTTGTTAAAATTAGTCCCAAGAACATTTACACCAAGTTTTAGATCATCCACCAAATCATGATATAAGTTATGCATGTTCAAAGTTGGCTCCTCATTCAGATTTTGCTAAGTTTTCCATACTTAGCCAAATGAACTAGACCATCATCAGGACATCATGCAGGAATGAATGGAATAGTCAACTTGAGCATTTTTTAGACTCACTTAGAAGGATCCAAAGACTAGTGGATCAAATATGTTCATTCCTTTTGGCCTCAAGAATATCTCCTAAAAATTTGGTGCTTCTATGACTTTTGTGCTTCAAGTTATGGCCTTCAAAGTTAGACCTGTAACGTTAAATGTTTGCATTAACGTCAAAATAAAGACACTATAGAGATATATATGTACTTAAATTTTATGGTTTTCATGACATCAAATATGTTCTAGAGGATGTCAAATATGATTTGTAAGACATCAATTTTAAGCTCCATAAAGTAGCTGTTAGAGTCCAAATAATGGGTCCCAAGTAGATCTAACAGTTTGCATTCGATCGTACATTCAAATCTAATGATGAGAAGAGGCCAAAGGGGTAAGAGAATCTCAAAATAAAATGCATGCTTTACTAGTGTCAATATCATGTTAAATTTATAGAGGATCAATGACTCGTGGGCATTCATACAGATCAAAATCAATAGAGTGATATGAGTCAATATGTCAACAAGATAAATCAAAATTTGATGGCCAATTAAGACAAAGGTGAGCCCAAGATTTTTGATGGAGGTTTAAAATCCATTTTTAACTAAGGGAAATAAGGTTTTTCAGGGTCATCTCGATGTCATCGAAGCTCATTCAAACACCATGGAGTGGTCAATATGATGCAATCAAGTATAAGGAATATAAGGACCATCATTAGAACTTAATATAAACCTTTGGTTCGACATTTTTATGGCTTGTAGGGTTCATTCTTGTGACTATGTTTACCATTTATAAATAAAGACTTGGGTATGGTGAATTCTCAGCTCCTACAAAGACTGATGGGTCTTTTTAGACCTAATAGGAGTCTAAAAGAGGCTATGGTCTATAGGTCTGTATTAATATGGATAACTATTGGAAAACCAATGACCTTAGATTGGTTTTCCATGTATAAGTGGGACCTATGATCCAAACATGGAAATGGAATAGATATTTGGGTAATGCAAAAGGGTTTCATCTATCCACATGGCTCCATCATTGACAAAGCAAGTACTAACCACCATTCATGGCATGGCATTGTCAGTATCAGGATTCGAGGATTTGATCCTCATGAATATGTCAAGTGGACTTAGGGTCCCATGGTGGAAAACAAGTAGAGGGAGAAGTAGTTAAGGGCATTATTTTCATTCAAATAGACTTTGGCACTATGCATAACAAGCCCTTGTCTTCTAGTGGGAGCTCTCAACCAATAAGAGGAGCTTGAGGATTATTGAGATAACATGAAATCTATTTGTTGAGCAAAACACACATGAAAAAAAGTAATCAATGAGATGCCACCACATGATAATTCTTTCTCCACTTTTCCATTCATTATTCCCATCTTTCTTTCTCTCTTTTTTCTATATATAGAGGATTTTGAGGTAAAAATTACATCCTTTCAACATTTTCTCCACTCCCTCTCTTGAGTATGATGAAACTCTACCAATATGGAAAGACTATTTTTAGATTTCATTATTTTGGTAAAGTGTATACATGCTAAATTTGCATGTGGTATAAATATCTCCCTTATCAAATTATGATCTCACCTAGTTACTGTTAGGGTGTGGAGCTAAAAGCTTCACCCGAATGCAAACAGGGAGGAGGATGCTGAGTATGCAGTCACCGGCATCGGCAGGATCACCGACGTCGGTCAGTGGATGTGCAGAAGGAAACCGACCTCTACAGATATCGGCCGACGTCGGTCGCCTCCAGTCAGACAGGGACCGACGTCAGTTGCCTGTGCGGTTTTAGAACTGCTGTTGACGAACAATCAGTTAAGTGAATGGGCAGTTTGCATGATGAAGACTAGTTCGAAGCCTTGAGCCGCAAGTCTAATCATTGTATGCATGAGATCTATATAATAGACTCATGGGCTGTATTGTTAAGCAGAAGAACTATGTAGAACCCAAGTAGAACTTGGAGAGTTCTTCCCATGGTAGAATAAAGTAGGATTCTCCATGTATGTAAGATTAGGTTTGATATGCAGGGTGTTGCAGGGTCATGGTGGAGATCTACATGTGATAAGTAAGATCAGGGTTGGTCTACTGGGATGTGTGAATGCGAGGGTCAGAAAGGAGATCGGTGGGGGAGCTAGATCCAAGGTGACAGCAATACATCAAGGAGCAGGATCATGGTGAGATCTACTTGGAGTACCGGTTCATACTCGATTGTACCAGATGTACAATAAGGTGAACAACATCTTGTGTTAGCTGTGTGTTGTGACCTATTGAGAGAAGATTACTCAGGTGAGAAGATTACCGGGAGCCCTTGAGGAGGAAGCCTCACAGAGGTGGAAGAAGAGTGTGATCTCTTTATTGTATCATGGATCGGCCGGCATCGGTCACCTCCAGGCAGACAGGGACCGACGTCGGTTGCCTGTGTGGTTCAGACTGCGAGTATTACGGGCAGTTAGTTAACGAACCAAGTGTTTGCATGAAGAGAGCCAAATTTAGACTAGAAGCTATGGATCTAATTATTGTAATTAGATGTCTAATTATTTTTTGGATGATATCTATATAATAGACTCATGGGCTGTATTGTAAAAGTGTGCTAGAGAGTAAGAGAGCAAAAAATAAGCTCCTTCTGTGTGTGAAGAGAGCATGGTGTGTTCCTCCTAGTGCCACAGTGCCAAGTGTGGGTGCTAGTTTTTTAAAGAATCAGAGGGGTTCTTCATGTATGTAGGATCTTGGTCAGCAGGTGTTGCATGGCTACTTTTGGAGATCTACATGGGTAAGTAAGATCATTGAGGTGCAGGTTATTGCAGGTTCAGGAGAGATCTACTTGAAGTATGATTGTATACTTGGAGTGCGTGGAGCACTTGTGGAGTGCATGGAGCACAGATTGTAACTGACAGTGGATACTGACTGGTTGGAGAGGTGAACACCAACTCTGTATTTGAGTTATGTGTTGGGACCATAAGAGAGAGCTTTGAGGAAAGAAGTACTATTCACTTGAGGTGTGGGAAGCCTCTGAGAGGTGGTGGAGAAGAAGTGGCATCTTCTTTATTGTATTCTTTTCTGTATGAGTATTAATACAAGTTGTGTATTGTCTCTCAAATTCTGTGTTGTTTCTGGTTTCTAGTTACTTGGTACTTCTGGTTAATTTCGCATCTTAAGTTGCTTGTATATGGTAATCAATTGTGTGCTTCCTCAGGTTCCTAACAGTTGGTATCAGAGCAAGGTTGGACGTTCTCAGAGCGAGTTTGACTAACAGATGGCCCAGATCTGGTTAGTGGTTTGTTGATTACAGGTTACTCACAGGGGTTGCTGTTTGAGTGGGAGTATAGCAAGGCAGAAGAAGGTAATTTGAGAAATTCAGACACAGGTGTAGCACCATAGGTTGTGTGGTGGGTGGTCTTCAGGGTTGAGCTTGAAGAGGGATACAAGCCAGGAAATAGATTAGACGAGGTATAGGTACAGGTACAGTGCAGCTGTTTATCTCCAAGTGGGAGATTGTTAGGTTGTGGAGCTAAAAGCTTCACTGATGCAGACATGGAGAAGGTAGCAGGAGGTTGCTGAGTGTCACACACACCGGCGTCGGTCAAGACAACCGACGTTGGCAGTATTAGACAGGAAGGGCAACCGACGTCGGTCATGGATCAGCTGGCGTCGGTCACCTCCAGGCAGATAGGGACCGACGTCGGTCGCTTGTGTGGTTCAGACTGCGAGTATTATGGGCAGTTAGTTAACGAACCAAGGTTTGCATGAAGAGAGCCAAATTTAGACTAGAAGCTGTGGATCTAATTATTGTAATTAGATGTCTAATTATTGTTTGGATGAGATCTATATAATAGACTCATGGGCTGTATTGTAAAAGTGTGTTAGAGAGTAAGAGAGCAAAATATAAGCTCCTTCTGTGTGTAAAGAGAGCATGGTGTGTTTCTCCTAGTGCCACAGTGCCAAGTGTGGGTGCTGGTTTTTTAGAGAATCAGAGGGGTTCTTCATGTATGTAGGATCTTGGTCAGCAGGTGTTGCATGGCTACTTTTGGAGATCTACATGGGTAAGTAAGATCATTGAGGTGGAGGTTGTTGCAGGTTTAGGGGAGATCTACTTAAAGTACGATTGTGTACTTGGAGTGCATGGAGCACTTGTGGAGTGCATGGAGCACAGGTTGTAACTGGCAGTAGATACTGACTGGTTGGAGAGGTGAACACCAACTCTATATTTGAGTTGTGTGTTGGGACTGTAAGAGAGAGCTTTGAGGAAAGAAGTACTGTTCACTTGAGGTGTGGGAAGCCTCTGAGAGGTGGTGGAGAAGAAGTGGCATCTTCTTTATTGTATTCTTTTCTGTATGAGTATTAATACAAGTTGTGTATTGTCTCTCAAATTCTGTGTTGTTTCTGGTTTCTAGTTACTTGGTACTTCTGGTTAATTCTGCATCTTAAGTTGCTTGTATATGGTAATCAATTGTGTGCTTCCTCGGGTTCCTAACAGTTACTAGTTCATCTTGTTATATAGGTAATATTTAGTGTTCTACATCTCTTGATTGAAGCGCACATATGGATACTGTAATTGGTTAGTGTCTTAATTTAGACCTCTCCTTCATTTCCCTCAGCTTAGATCATTTGGTGAAGCTCTTCATGAAATACCAGTGCTTTGGATCCAAGTCTCAAAATTAGTGTAGCTATGAAGATCAACTCTCAAAGCACCAATGAAACTAAACACCAATGGATTACGTGCAAGACTCTATCGAAGATGTGCATCTCTTGGTATACACTGAGTCTAATAAAAAAATGGTCCATTTTTATTCTATTTTTCATTCCTCATTCCATCTTCTCCCTTTTCTGGGTGAACTACATTGGATTGAGGTCCATCTAGACTATGTAGACAATGCTTGGATACATGACATATCTCGGGTCAGCTCAACCATGTTTTATTCTTCTATTCATCTCTTTCATCACTTTGTGCATCCTCATATGCCTAGTTTTTGGTGTCTTATTTAGTCATTAAACCCTGACAGCTAAGTTTATGCCCACTCATATTTAATCTATGCCTTAGGTTATATCTTTGAGCTATGCTTACCAATTTACCCTATTGGGGTAAATATTTAGACCCATCACCAAATTAGATCAGCCCTACTGTGGAAAAACTAATTATCAATGATCAAAATTAGCCCTATTAGGGGATGATTATTTTATCAACCTATTAAATCCACTCTATTTGGGTAACCTATTATTTCCTTTCTCTGGATGCTCTATTGTTTTTTCTAATTCTAGGCTCTTAAGACTTTTGCCTTCGTCCTGGTAATTTTAAAGTGTGAACCTAGTCTCGAGATCGATCATTCCCTAAACGTGCAATTTACACCCTCTTTTGGGTGTGTTCAAAGTATGTCATTTATATTTTTGGATTGTATCCTTCCCACTTCCCCCCACCTTGGGGTCCATTATATTCTAGTTATATTTTGATAATTGAGAATCAATGCATGTAAGCATTAGCTCGTATGGATATACTTTTATCCATGATTTAATTTCACTCTTTCTCTCTCTTTTTGAGAGTGCATCCCTCTCTTTCATCCTCATATGTCCTCTCAATGGGGCATCATGTGTCATTTCCTTCTAACTTCTTCTTGACAATTCTTTTCTTTAAAAAGATGTTACTTCACTAGAATGTCTCACCACACCTCAAATAGAGGCAAAATGTAGACATCCAATTCCTAACACCATTATGATGAAATTATCAATCTTAATTGAAAATTTTGAAAATGCACAATTTGAGCCAAAATCACTTAAACGCACTAAATGGTTTGAACTTATCATGTACAAGTGCTGATTTAGACTAATATATCCTTAAATGGGGTAATGAATTTTATGTGATTATTAACTTTTCTCGAGTCACTTTGAGTCAAAATGATGAAAACGTAATTTGACACTCTGAACCACTAAATTCTTCTAATTCAGAAGCACATGACATGTGCATGTGTTATTTCATGTCGACTATATCTTAAATGGGATATTGGTCCATATGCAACTAACACCTTCTTTTAATTCCACTCTAGTCAAATTACAACCTAATAATATGACATTTTGACTAGTTTAATTAATAGTGTGCAACTAATTGCTAAAGAATTGTATAAATTTTGATTAATCTCACTTGGGAAAATTAATCCAAATCAATGGCTTAAGTGGAAAATCCATGGAAGTTATTGAATATTTATTAATTGAAAATTAATTTCTAATATTTGCATCATCAGGTGACATCATTTGTAGGGTGGCATCCATAAGCCATAAATGTAATAAATATCAGGTTTATGGATTCCTATGCCTCTTTAATGCCCTTTCCTTCCAAATATTATAGGGATATTTTTTAGATATTGTCTCCAAAATTGAATTAATTCATGGCCACACATATTGGTCTTAAGATGAATCGTCATGATTGATTTTGATCAAATTCAAAAATCTATAAATAGGAGGGTCAATACCACCATTTTTTAAGCTTCATTTATGTAAACTTATTATGTAGAATTCTCTCCACAATTCATTTGTGTGTAATGTTATTATTCTTAATTTTCAATAGGATAAATTCACTATAGGCATTACATTGATCAAATATCATGAGCCTAGTTTCATTAGTGTACTTTAGATGATTCTTTGACAAAGTCTTGAGTGCCAAATTAAGGAAAAAATCATGTTTTGAGTTGCATTTGGAGATGGAAAGATTTTAGGAAGGTTTTTTCGTATATTACTTTTTTCAATAGCTCTTAATTCACATTTTCAAACTCTGTTGAAGGAGTTGGATTAGTTAGTTATGTTCTTTATGCATTTATTGAGTTTTATTAACTAATGCTTGATCTAACTCACTTTGTATTCCATCTCTACACATAGTGTTGGAGGAGTTCCTTGGAGGAAGAATTAGAATTGCATGTAAAGATGTGTTGATAGGATGCATGAGGTTTTGATTGGGGGAAAATTTAGTTGACAATCATGAGATGAGGTAGTTGATGCAGGTTTAGTTTGAGGTAGATTTGAAAAAGTGGCAGTATAAGGTTGAGTATCATTGGGTATGGGTAAAAGGGTTGGAAGAATTGTAAAAATGGTATGAAAAGTGTTATCTAATATGGGAGTTAGAATTGGTTCATCAAAAGAGATAAGGTCTTCTTTCCCTAACTCTATTAGGTGGGTGGGGGAAGAATCTTGGATAACATGGAAATGGTGAGATGACTTGTGAGTCTGGGTGGAATGAGAATAAATGAAGGCAATGATCCTTTGTATATTAGTCATGTTGACCACATTATCTTCAAAAGTTGGGTCTATAAGACTATCAACATTATTGGTGGAAGGAGTAGGCTTATCATTATTATCTTGGTGATTTAGAAAATGGTCTTTGTAGATGGTTAGATGATCATTATCCTAGTTAAAAGCTTGAGTTTTGTTTTGTGTTTTATGAGATTTGAAGGTAATGTCATAGGCTTCTTGACATTTATGAATTAGAGAATCATGGTCAAAATTGGGACCAAGGAAGAAGTCCATAGCTAAGTTACATAATTGCCTACAAGTCTCATGAGAATAACCCCAACTAACATGAAACCAACATAATTTGTTTGGATCGTACCATGATTTTATGGGATGAATGGGATTAAGCTCTCATGGAAGAAGCCTTGGTAGACATTTTATAACTCTACTAAGGATAAAAACTTATAAACATTGATGTTACTTGTTGAATAAAAGTGAGGATTAGGGATGTGGTTGAGAGGGGAAGCTTGTTCTAGAGCATGGTTGGGAATAATAGCTTGAATATTCTGAATAGTATCATAAGAATCATTGACACCATCATTATTAGTGTGATGGTTTTATTTTTTGATGAGCATACGAGTGCCCATAGAAGGTTTTGATGGCTCAAATTCATGCATGGATAAATATTGGTGCTTGGCTTAGTAAATGGCCTCTTCCAAAGTTCATAAAGAGAGAGTCTAGACTTGATATTTCAACTTAGGATAAAGAGCATTGGTGAATGGATGAAAGAGGTTATAATCTGCCATGTTGTGTTCACACTTGTTAGACAAGGTCTTCCACCATTTAATGAAAGCTTATGTAATTTCCATCTCAAGTTGCTTGTAATTAATAAAATGAGCTAAGGTATTTTTAGGGAAGTCACTATTTTGAAACTCTTGTACTAGAACATTAACTAGATCTTTCAAACTAGTGATGAAATGAGATTTGAGTTAGTTATACCAATCTAAAGCATCTCTGGATAGGGTTTTTTCTAATATCTTGGTAGCGGCAAAAGTATTTAACTTGATTCAATCTTTTTATATATTTCCAAATGTTTTTAAGTGTAGGGTAGGATCAGTTGACCCATTATAGGTAATGGTAAGGGTGATACCTCCTATATCTATGTTATCAATTTGAGGTGTAAGAGGTTATTTTTGAAGGTGTTTGATTGTTTTTTAAATAAGAGGAGGTTGATGAATAAGATTTCCATGGGATTCCCTAAGGGGGGGTGGAGGTGCATTTTGGTTGTTCACTCCCCATAGAACCTATTGAGGGTGATTTTGGAGATGGATAAGATGATTTTTCATTTAAATCATTTGGTTTGCATTATTAGCTTGGAAATCATTCATTTGGTTAAGAGTTTGTAACAAAATTTGATGGGTTTGAGTGGTGTTATTCATAACATGTGAAGCATTAGTATTGGTATTAGTGGTTTGGGTACCACTATGAGTGGTGGCATGTGTGCTATTAGTAACTTGAGAGGAATGGTTAGAAAATAAGGCACTAGTAGCATGATTTGATTTTGTTGAAAAATATGCACTAGTAGAAGGGTTAGAAAAAGAGGCACTATTGGCATGATTACCATGGGTAGCAAACAATACACTAGTAAAGGAATTGAGAAGAGTGGGTCTTGAAAAAGGCCCACTCGATGTGGAACCTACCATGTTAGTAGAGATACTTGGCATGGAGGTTGAGGAAATAAAAGAAGAAGAGGTCATAGTATGAGAAGTGGTTAAAAGAGAAGGAAGAAGTTAAGAGGCAAATAAACTATTGCCCCCTAATCCATGTGATAATGTGGGGGAAGGTGAATGGGGTTCTTCTATTTGACCACTTATCATGAGGTGATAAATAGTATAAGGATATTTTCTAAGATGTTGAGGAAGTTCATTAATGAATAAAAGCATTTTTGGAGTATACTTTAATTTAGGTTGATCTTCTAAAGAGAAAATAGGGTTGTAAACTAAAGATGTATTAGGAGGGATCCCATAGTTTGTAGTATGAATGGTCACATGCACATTACTTTCATTTAGAGTAGGAGCCACAAGTTGTTTATGGGAAAACCTATTTGGATTAGTAAAGTTCATCATATTTTTTGAGTTTAATTTTGTGTTATCCTCAAACAATAAATTAATGATGAGAGAGAAAGGTTAAGAAGGACAAGGATAATGCAAAGTCAAAGTGAGTAAAAAGGATACAGATTCATATAGGTTGATTGTGTGCTATAACCTAGTAGGTAGAGAAGAATACATAGTTGTGCAGGTTGACTCTATTTGCAAACAAGGGGATAAAATAGGCTAAGAAGGATACATAGTTATATAGGTACACTATGTATTGCTAAACATATAACTAAAAAGGGGGAAAATAGGAAGACACAGTCGTAGAGGTCAATTATGTACTATTGGTAGGAGGAAAAATATAATCTATAAGAGACTGTATCAAATAGAATGACAATGTTTTGAAATAGGAAAAAATTTGCAAGATAAGTGAAGCAAGAATGAAAGAAAACACATAAACAATTGGATCAGTGTGAGTGATCCAATTGGGGCACATAACACAAAACCTTGCACCAACATTGGACAATACAAGTTTTTTCAATACAACACACAATAATAAGAGAACAAGTAATCAACTGAAAATTAAATGTTAAATGGTCATCTTAAGTGTTATTAGATTATTAGAAAGTGTTGATTTAAATGTGATAGGAGAGTTGGTTGAAATGGGGAACTAGAAAGGCAATCCATGGATGGTTTTAGGATGTTTGGGTTGAAAGGGATCTATGTTAGCAATGGTACTCGCTTGGTATTAGGGTCTACCCCCTCACTTCACAATCCCATAGTGATAAGGGTGTCAAGTGCTTTGCCAATATATATCATTAACCACGTATTTATACTTGAAAAAAAAACCAAGTCAGATTCCTCCTTGATGATGAAATCCAAGTAGGTAGGCATTGGGAAGACAACTGTTTAAATGTAGTTTGAATGTTATGTGGTTTAGTAGTGCATGAAAATAGTAAAATAGTGTAACTAGGATGGTAATTTAAAAAACCATCGATTTAGACTATGTGAGTTACTCTAAGCATGTAAAAAACTAAAAATAAAATGTGAATTAATTGATAGTAAATAGTTGTTAATTCTTTGATTAAGAATAGTACAGAGTCAGTTCAAGTGACACTGTATGCAAATAGTATAGAGCATAGTTTATTGGGTCATTGTTGTTATGTAGAAGCAAGGTCTTTAAGAATAGAGTCAAACATGTTGACTATGTCTCTTAGATAGAAGATAGGCTATATAATTAAGTTGACTAGGTTGACTTAGTCATTTTTAGGGTTGCAATTTTAAAGACTACTAACTTGTGAATAATAAAACTGAAGAAAGTACTGAAATGATAGAGTGGGGAAAGAGAGGAACCTTAATGGGATTGAAGATGGTTAAGATTGAAAATTTTATGTTGAAGTGCCTTAACTGCTACTTTCAAATTCTATAAATTGAGTCAACTGGTTCGACCAAGTTCTACAAAACCCTTTATTTTAAAGAATAATAAAGAACAAGGTTGAATTTTTTGATAGTGTTTGTTAACTTGTATGTTGGTAGAAAGAATTGAAAGATAAAGTTGACCTATTTGACTTTGTATGATAATATGGAATTAAATAAGAGTAATGTGTCAACTTGTTTGATCCAAAAAATTGTAGTTGATGAAGACCTACACAAATAAAAAAAGTCATTTTGAAGTGATTGTGTTAAACTTATTAACAAAAATTTAGAACTAAATCGACTAGTTTGATACGATATTGTAAATATGAAAAAATATAATAAAATGACAAAAATGATAGTGTGAAATAAATTTTTTAAGGGTTAGATTCATGTTGGGTTCACCAAAATGTATGCAATGATAAATGCAACAAAAGTATAAATCAATCCTAGCTCAGAGAAGATAAATCTTACTTACACTTCTGATTGTGGATACATTAGATATTTTGAGTCATGATCAAGATGGATCCACTAGACCTATCCAAAGGATTACTTACCAAAATAACTTCACTAGGGAGGGTTTCAAAGCCTCTAATCAAGCAATACTATGAAATAACCTAACTAGGTCCTATATTTTTATATTCCCTAAACTAATAACAAGTAAAGAAAAATATAATCTAGTGGTCACCAAATATTGTGGCACAAAGTGGGGGTAATAAACATGAAAAATAAACATGCATAGAAGACATATACTCATGTCAATTTATATATAATTCTAATGCATGTTAGATAAGTACAAATGCATATCTATCTACTCTTATAAAGCAGGAACATAGTTAGGAATACTTACCTTTGAATACAAACCCGTTGAGCCTTAGTCTCTACCTTGGACAAGGTACTTTATAATAGGTTATTATGGTATGCAAGGATGATAAGGATAAATCAAGTTTAGGCTACACAACCTATCAATGCATCCAACAAACTTATCCATAAGACAATATCTGTATCTCTAAAGAAAGTATGAAACCCTAAGCTATGATCCTCAAGTAGAATGGTGGATAAGTAGTTGCACCATATATATCTCTTCCTCTTATCTTATAAATGATGAAATAAATGTGTTTATATAGGCAGATCTAACCCTAATCCTTTCTAAAATTTTAGGTCAACAAGGTCAACCCAATCAACCTTGTATTATTATTGAGAAAAATATTTTTGGTCTCGGTCTAGGCTGGCCAGGGGCCAACCTAGACCCTAAATAAGTTTTATCAATTAGAGTACAAAGTCAATAGGGCTAAAAATGTAATGTAAGCCATCAGAAATGATTTTACACTAGGGAAGGGCTAATAAAGGTGGAAAATGAATAGAGGAGGGTGAAAAATAGGAGGCAAAGCTTAAAGAAATGTTTTTAGGAGATGTGTGTGTAGATATAAAGTGGTAATAAGGGACAACAATCCTATGAATCACCAATGGTCTACCCACCCTTTTCTTAGTACACCCCTTAAGGTATGCACTTAGAGATATTGAGACTCGATGGGTTCTTGCAAGATAGAAAGCATTAGTAATTGATAAACTTTGAAAATATTATGTGTATACATAATATGTCTCAATAAAGCAATGAAAAAATTAATTAATACACCAATATTTTGAAAGAGAGTGCCCTGAACCATCACAAAAAAGAGGTGCACTTGATGGGTTGATCCATCAATAAAAAGAGGTGCAATGTATGGATTGAATCCATCACAAAAGAGTGCACTAGGTGGGAAGATATACCATTTAAGAATGCAATGGGTGGGTTAATTCACCATTAAATTAAGATAATTGGATGGTCTAATCCATCACACAAAATAGGCACTAGGTGGATTGATCTAACATAGAAGAAAGTGCAAGTGAATGGATACTTGATGAAGAATTAAAAAAGAAACTATAAGAGTGGTTCAAATACACCACTCAAACACTAAATAACTAATAGATTTTTGGGATTATATATGGTAATAATATCAAGTGATGTGTGAAAAATACAAAAAATCACCAAATAAATGCCATCAACATAAGAAATTTGAGATGTATATGTTGAAAGATACACAAGAGCGCTACACATAACATTCAAAGAGAGTAATATAAACATGCCTCTCCATAGTTATGGAGGGTTGGAAAAAATATGTTCAACATGAAGTAAATAGATCTGAGAGGATCAAGGCTAGGAAACACTCCTCAATATACACTCCATTAGATCTAAAACATTTAACACAAAATAAATGAGGAAATGAAATCAATAGGATAAGAAATCATATTAGTATGTCATAGATCAATCAATAATCAAATCAATATAAAAATTGAGATGAGGGATATAAATAGCTTAGTTAATATAAAACTTCAATTTCCCTATTAAAAAAATAAGTGGCATATGTGTTTAGTCTAATTAGAGGTGGCATTGATAAGTGATGTGAGCATTAAATGCTCACTTATCCTATTCTAAGCCTATATAAGTGTGACTATGATCACACTAGGTATAGATAAACTAACATAAATTACCTTAACATTAGTGCATGTATAGTATTTCACCAATACCCCTTTAAATGTAACTTAGGGAGGCCTATACAAAATAATAAGGCTAAGAATCCTCTAAAAATGGATTCTAAAAACTAGGCTTAATGAGGTACCCATGTATAATAAAGTATATTAGATAAAATGAGGTAGACCACAAGGGTATTTCAAAATAATAATAAAATAACATAAGTGTTTCAAGTTACTAATATATGCCACGAGGCATCCTTAGTAATAGTAAAATACATAAGTAGTACACTAGAATGTTGAAATAGGATGGATTGATCCATCATTGAAGATAATATACTAGATGGGCTGAATCAATAAAAGAAGTGTATTAGATGGGATGAATCCATCATGAATAATACATTAGGTGGGATAGTCCACCACATAAAGTGAAAATAAATTACCAACTGGTGAAGAAATCAAAACTACATGAGTGGTTTGAATCCACCACTGAATCACTAAAGAAGACAAGAAAACATTGGATGCACTAAAATAGATCCAAGGATACCATCAATAAATCAAATGAGGTGTCAAATATATAAAAGAGTTCTTAAAAATGAATTAAACTAAATAAAATAATGAATTAAACTAATGAAAATATAAAAAGTAGATTTTGAGATGTGCCACCACAATGATGAACAAGGGAGCTACACACAACAGTCAAAGAAATCAACATAGCCTTACATACCTACCATAATTATAAATGGGTGGAGTGTATGAAACTACATGTATGAGTGTTATGAATCCACTACTCTAACATTTAATAACTAACATATCTTGGGGATGTTAAATGACAACACTTCAAGTGAATTGTCAAAGAATTAAAAAAATCCCACATATAACTGAAAAGAGACATTGGGGATACCAAAACTTATTCTTTTTAAAAGATAATATTTGAAAGGTAAGATAGGATCCAAAACATGTAGGACTCCTGTAGATTATAGGGTGGAATGATCCACACTTACACATGGTTGTGTAAAATAAGAGTAAAAATAAGTGAAAAACCTTAAGATAACTATATGAGTGGTCCAAATTTACTACTTGAGCACCAATGAGATGTCAAAATATAAAATATATAAAGGATGGTGCTAATGGTAATGGGAGAGATGAAATATCTAACAAGTGACATGGAAAAATGGTGCGATATGAAATGCACACATGCATGAAGGTAGACAAGGTTGAAACAACCAACCTCCAAGTGAATTTATAGTTCAGTGTAAGTACTAGTCACATCCAAAAGAACATTAAAATGACAACAAAGACAATATATAAACCATAATGGCTCTAAATAGGGAGAATATCTATTTTTCAAAAGAAGGGCATCAAATTTTTTGCAAAATAAGGGAGCACTATTAAGCAGTATGAAAAGTGTGTGCAAGATGTAGCTGAAAGGTAAAAGAACCACGCTAATAAAATATTTTCAAAGATAAATGATGGTTGTTGGGCCTTATCATTAGTTTTGATTGAATAAATATTAGTCACACCCCTATAGGAAATGAGGAAGTCAATGAGATAGTGCACTGATATATCATGTGAGTAGTGACCTCGCATGCTCACTTGAAGCATGTAATCAAGATCGGTTCCCATTGATTTTACCACATGGTGGTGGATAAACTTAACTCTCTATCTACTCTTAGTCACTTGGGTTAGTTAAATTCATTTCTCATTAGTTATTCACTCCATAAATTCCACACACTTCTAATTATCACCATAACAATATATTGGTACATATTTTAAGATTTACAGATAAAAATAGTGATTCCATTCATTTCATTTGAAAATTAGTGTCACTCATACACCATTATTTACTAATTAAAAATAAAATATTAAAAATATAATTAAACAACATTTCCTCTCTAGTATTCTCTTTGTGTTCACAATTTTCTAAACAAAACTAAGGGGTATTTATACATAACCCAACCCCTCTCCTTAGCTTACATCATTAATACAATAGTGATGAATGGCTAATTATTGTTTAGAAAATAAGTCGTGGTGAGCCATTACAATAGAATCCTTTTGATTCAGACCTAACAACACCTATATATTCTCTCCATTCTATATATACATGCTCATGCTCCTATTATCTCATGAACTGGTGCTAGATTTGTGTTTGACTAGTCTCATCTAACACTTTCATGAGCTACTTCATACTTGTCTTCACTTTAAAATCTCTTGTCCAAGTCTTACACTTTTTTTTGAGTCTTACATCTTTTATTTCTCTACTTTTTTGTATCCTTTTCTCCCATAACTTACTCTTCCATGCCAAGGTCCTTCATGCCTTTCTCTTCCATGCCTATCTCTTCTGTGCCAAGATTATTCATGCCATTCGTTCACCCTTTCTCTTCCATGTTATGGATCCAAAACCCTTAGAATATATAAATACAAAACTTGGGTTCCAACATCACACCCAACTAAACTGATAGTCCATCTTGGACTATGTGTAAAATTCCTCAGATAATAAAAAATTAGGTCTTGCTTGCTACACTTGGCATTTGACCTCCTCCCATGGGTTGAGTGTAGTTGAAGATTGGAAGTAATAACTTACATCTCACCATATAGTTGATTCATTTCCTTAGGATGCTCTAGGAAATCATCTACTTGAGTCATTAAAATTTCAAGCTTAGAAGTTGTAGTCTTGTGTACATCCTTGAGCGACTCAATTTCTGCTAAAACCTACCCTTGAAGTACTAAAAAACTAACATTAAGTTCTTGGTGATGGGTGCTTATTTGTTTCTCTAATTATTTCATGTCTTGGAACACCTTGGCATGTTGGGCTCTATCTTTGATATTTAGTGTATCCTCAACTAATTTTTGGTATTGTTTCTCCTAGGGCTGAAGTTGTGTTTCCAAATTTTTTTTGGTTTTGTTGGCTCAAAAAATGTCAGGGGGACAAACTGGTGACTTTGAGTCAACAGTGTGAAAACTGAGTTCTTACATTAGTCAGAAATGCAGGACAAAGTCCCTCTCCTATTATCAGGTAGAGCTACCTTTATTGAAAGCCAAAAAGGGAGAAACAAGGGAAAAACTATTCACATCTATTTACAACAAAAATGTTTTCTATTGGAGGTTTCATACTTTTAACCCAAAAGAACATAAAGGAGATAGAAAGGAAATGAGGGGAAAGAAGGGAAAAATGGAAAGAAGGGAAGAATAAAAAAGGAAAGGAATAAGGGAGAATAGGTTTATTATAGTCAATTAAAAACATAAACTACCATGATAACCTTGAGAAAAATAAAAGACAAGTCTGGGTAGCTAGATGCAAAAACTTGCAAGAATAGTCCAAAAAGGGGAAAACACCATGTGCATGGAAACCTCTCTTATTCAATGGGTGGTAAAGACATAATTACACCCTTAGGAGTCTAAAACATACACTGAGATAATTTTCTAATACTGATAGTAGACAAAAGACAACTATTCCATATTTATCTATAAAAGACAATTAAAATATTGCTTAAACGTCATCGAGATTTCACATTCTTAGAAATAATACAAGAAGATTATAAATGAAATACTTAATGTGAAAATCCAATTTTATGATAATTTGATCTTGATTATGAAAAAAATTTCAAAGTAAAGATATAGAGATAGATGAATCATACGCAAAGTTATAACTCATGAAGAAATCCCAAACACAAAGTTTGCAAAATTTCCTTGTTCTAGTCTTTATTGAGTCAAAAATACAATCTCATCCTTCAAACGTTTCTACATAGTTTTACTACCAAAATTTCCTACTTTACAATGAGCCTAACATTCTTATTTATAGCATGGGGAGGTGGTTACAATGTGTAACCACCTTTTTTGCATTTTTGAAGGTGAAAAAGTGATTTTATAAAAATGCACCACTTAAGTGATGTAAAAGTGCATTGGTACAGTGGCACTGTGTGTAAAAATGAATTTACAAAATTACACCTCTTGAATGGTGAAAAAATACTTTGGTGCTTTTGCACCACTTGAAATGTGCAAATCAAAATTGCATGATTCACTTTAGAAACCAAACACTTGTAGATTTGTTTGGCATATCAATTATTTATCTCAAATTTCATTATGAAAACCTTTGCTTCAAAGATTGGTACCAATGTTGGAATTTTTATTTCCTTGTCAAAGATGCCCATGAGATAATTGCAGGATTTCCACACAACACCTTCTCTATATTTTTATAAAATGAATCAAAAGCCATCAATCTGATCTTTATCTTTGAAAATTATTTATGTCTTTAATAGATGGAGGATACTAAAAAAGGCCACCGAAAATGCTTTGGATTAGTTATCTATGCCAAGATGGACACATATACGAAATTTGGAAGCATATAGAACTCCTGTGAACCATTTGACAAATTGCCTCAAATGAATTTGATTCTACTTAGAGACTAGTTGATTGCATATCTTTGACTAGGTGGCACATGAACCATTGTGTTCATTTTTATTAGTCACATTCATTTTATCTGATGTAGTGTTTTGTTACCATATTATAGTCATTGTCATTGAGACATGTGATCCAATCTTTGACACACAAGTGCAAATGAAAAGTGAGATTCTAATGATAGATTTAGTTTGAGATAGCGTGGGATTGACAATGCTAAATCTTCTTTCACTTTATATGCTAATTGTGTCCTCTCATCTTCAAAACACATGATTCAACACATGGGATAAATATTGATCACCATCCCATTAGTCATATTTAGGGATGACATACGCAAAATTGTTTTTCTATTCAATTTGACTCATGCCATGAGTAACACAAGCTCATGATTTAATTATAATCAAATATTTGTTTTGGGATTTTTTGTGTGAATTTTAGAAAGTGTCATCTCAATTTTCTTTACAACTATCTACTCAATATCTTCGTGTAGCAAATATGAACTTTTGAATCTTTTATTTCCATGGGGAAAATTATATTGAGCATATAATTTTGTCCAATCTTCACCAACTTACTGCATGCATCCATAAATAAGTCAGATTCTTGAGGCACGATATTATAAGGAAAATATCTCGGTATTGGCATCTCTGGTTCATCTTTCAGAGCACCATACAAGTAAAATCCAACATTATATCTCAAATCCTAATTGGATGGATTAACATTCAAAGAGTTTACATATCACCTTGTATTTGATCAAGATTAAACTTATATAATTTTTTATCCCATTATGTTAACCTCCAATATATATATATATATATTTTATACAATGAACATCTATTTAGAACCCTAATTTTAGCTCAGTGCATCTTTTTCCATCTTGATTACCTTTCTTCATCATTGATGCAAATTCATCATAGTTAATTCATCCATCATTGTCTGTGTCCACTTCATCTATAATGTCATTTATAGTTTCCTCATCACCCATTTCATACTTTATTATAACTTGCTCTAGTTCTTCTCTTGTAATATACCCATTATTATCTTTGTCAAAGTATTGAAAGGCATTGTATATATGATATTTGAAAGAAAAAAATACTTATGTTAAGTGTGGTTGTGATAAGCTAAAGATAATCAATGGTCACACTCCTATCTACATCTGTAGATTCCCTCAATTGTTTGACTTCAGAGTCATAGATTCTCAAGCCTTATCTCGTAATTCTGATCTTCATATTTATTGAGAGTTATTGTACCACTATTATTGATATCCATACTTCTAAACATTTCCTTCAAACCCACTATTTCTTCTTCTAATAGAATTTATTATATTCTATGAGACAACATCTCGCTTAGGCATTTGGTCAAACACTTCAATTTGCCTTCTTGTTCTCCAAAGCTCCCATTCTTGTATGGCCCAAAAGGATGCTAGCACAAGTGGTGGTGTCTGATTTATACCTACCAAATGCATTTGCTTTAAAAAATAATTCCATAGAGTATTAGTTGTGGATCTCCATGGAAAAGATATCTTAATCTTAGTCACATCAATCAAGCTAAGATTCAAAAGGATAGCCAGTGCTAACTTATCCATGTTGAGAGTATATAAATGCAAAGTCTTAATTCCATGAGCCAAAATATTCTTGCACATTTTAGTGCCAAGATGAATACCATAATCCTTCACAGCTTCCTCATTATTTTTGATAGGCTCCAATGTAGCAATGATCTCCAAAGGAATCTCATTTTTTTAAAATTTAGTCATATGCACAAACCTTTTGTAATTTTTTATAGGCACAATTATAGGTACAAAGGGGTACTTTTTTGACCAATTTCAATGGATTATCACCTTCAAATGTATCTACAACTTTCACATATTTAAAGAAGATGAAAAATGGAACTGCTTAAATAGAATATACCTCTAAAACTTTTGGTTGTTTCTTTGCTTTGATCTTGAGTAATTTTGCATAAGGTGTATCCATGCATAGATGGGAAAATACTTGGTCCATTTGCTTGGAGGTTTAGTTCCATTCTTCCTAGAAGTGTAAAATTAGAGGCTCTCCTTGGTTTAGGTTGACGTCTAACTCAGGATTTGATTGGAGATATTTTACATGTGCACCCATTCAAAACCTACAAATAGTGTCTTTTCTTAGACTAGATGCTTCTTTTTTTGTTTATAATATCGGATTCAAATTTTTTATTATGGTTTGTTCACCAGTACTTGCAAAAAACCCCTGAAAAAAATACAATTTCCATTATGCTTACATGAATGCCGATATTTTATTCCAAATATTTCATTTTGGCACACATTGAGAGTACTTTAACAAAGCTAAAGTGATCAGGTTGGACACCCATTCATTGATTTTTGATGAAACATTTTCAAAATATGGCAAGGTCACCCATGTCTTCTCTAATATGCAATCATCACATTCCACAAGAAGCTAGCTTGATGTGTCATTTCATAAAACACTTCACGAGCATATAAAAACCACCACACTTGATATAAATGTTGATAATCTTGTTTTGAGCATGAAGCTTTTGGGAAGACTAAGTCTCACTTGCATGGCTTAAGGAAATAATCACAACAGTTGCATAGGAGTGAAGAGAGAAAATTGCAAATTACATAGCTAGGAAAGTGGAAAGCTTATTTTCACTGCTAGGGGAAACTTAAAAAGTATTTTCAAATTGCACGAAGGCTGAAAACATTTTTGCAATTTGCATAGGAACCAAAGTCTTTTTTTAAAATTATACGTCTATCGAAAAAGTTTTTGTAATTTGCACAATTTGTGAAAAAGGAAAGTGTGTTCATGCAACTCACAAAAAATGAAAAGTTTTTTGAAAAATATAGGGAGTGCAAGTGTATTTTTACATAGAGGGTTCAAACTTATTTTTAAACATTTAGGGTAAAAATCAAGTTGGCCATAAACTCAAATTTTTGAATTTTTCAAAATTTCTAGCTTTTTCGGGTGAAATTCAAAAATTTTATAATTTTTTTCAAAAAATGAAATTTACACCATTTTTTTTGCCATTTTTAAAAACTATGATAATAGGGTTGCATCAAGTTTACAAAACCCCCATAAATGATGGGAATAGTGGAACCTAATTTGGTCAAAAATCTTTTATAGATGTTTATGGCCTACATGAATTTTTCTATTGCCCACATCTATTCCTACTAGGGGTAACCTTTGTTCTTACATTTATTAAGTAGAATAATCATTAATGTCTCTAATTTATCTATGGGTTTACCATGATAGGATTTTCATCAATAAGTATTGGCTCTCTCTTCAAGATCGTCTGATAAAGGGCTAATGTCCTTAATTGATATGCCATGGTTATATTGTGTTGGCTATTGAAAGTCTTTAGTTACTCTTCAATATTTTGTCTTTTCTCATGTTCCTCGTAATACATATGGATGAACTCATGATGGTTGTGGTGAAGCTGGCCAACATCATTGCTATGGAGAATATTTTTCCTAGTGATCTCTAGGGCTAATTTTATTAGGTCCATGCCTGCTTGAGCTATAGAATATTTATGGGGATCAACCCAAAGTAACTCTAAAATATTTTCCCCTCTAAGATTAAATCTATGTTATCCTTAATAAGTTCAAAACTACCTCCATCATTATATATGTTCATAACAAAAGATGGTTTGCATCAAGTTTGAAAGGTGGATTTATTTTTGGGGAAATAATCCCACATATAAAGTTGCTCATCTGGGATTCCTTACTAGAATAGGGTGTAAGTAGGAAGGTCATCATTACCCTCATTTGCTTGTTATAGTTATTTAAATTCTTTAATAGGCCCCTTTCCCTTGTGAGGTTCATGCTCTATATCTACTGTAGACATTCCTTTTCATCCACATTCATGTCTAAAGTGGACTTCAGACCATTTTCTAGCAAATAACACAAATTAAGGCCTAAAAATCACTAAAATTCCCAAATTCATTTGCACATTAGATGTAAGTGCCCAAAATTACATCGAAGCATCCCTATTTGGGGTATTACTCTATACACAATGATAACTTCCTATACAATCATTCCTAGTCAGGTTATGGCCGAACAAATTGATATTTTCAACTAATTAAGTGGGGCACTTAATCCAATTCTTGAAATTACCAAAATCCTAAGAAAAGTTAATTAAATAAGCAAATCAAATTAAATGCTTAGTCAAATAATCCATGTTGAATTGGTGAATTTATAATTTCCAAAAATCAAAATTAAATAAATATCAAAGGGAAATGAGGTCATAATGACATTATCATCATCATCAAAATCAATAATTACAAAATATCAACATAAATGCCTTAAAAATAAGAAATGTTGAGCCATGTCTCCATAAATACATAATTAAGGAAATTATTTATTGTATTTGGACTCCCAAGTATAATACAAGGTTAACCTAGACCTAATCACACTTGGGATAGGGTTAGTTTGAAACCTATAAATACAAGGTCTCACAATCACTTCCAACAAGCTTTTTTTTTTTTTTTTTGTAATGTTATTATGCAGGAATACATTTAACAAGCTTTCTTATGTAGTGTTATAATAACAAATTATTAAAGAAAGAGCTTAATTTCCAATACATTCCAAGGCCAAAACCAAAGTGAACAAAGGGGAGGTGTTACCTACAAAACAAGAGTGCCAATGAAGACTCCAAGTTAGATACACGCTGAGAAATCCAATTACCATTTCAATAAGTGATTCAGAGATACAAGGAAGGTGAAAGTGAATTTCCTTTTATCTTTCTAGTTGTGTTTTGTCTTGTCTTGTTATTATCAATATCCCCCTAGTATCTAGTCTTGGGAATGTTTTGTCTTAATCTTGCTTATTTTGGATGTTTGATTCTACTAATGAGTGATAAATTCATCTTTTGCCTTGGATTCCTATTGATACATAATGGCATACCCAGTGGGACCATGCACCCCACATTCATCATAAGAGCATTTTTAGACCTCCTTGGAGCCAAGGAAAACTCATTGTAGAACTTAGTTTTAGAAAATTTCCTTCAAAATCTGGTGTTTTTTGTTAACTGCTAATTAACAACTTCAACATGAGAAATCAATGACTTTGCCATTTTTAAACATTATATGTGTGACTACATTTTTAATGTATATCAATGCCTTCACTACTACATATCGGTGACTTTGACATAAAATAACAACTTCACCTCAGAATGATGACTTTGATAGAAGAAATTAGTGATTTTGCCCTGCAAAATTGATGGCTTTTCTAGGTAACTGTCCATTATGAATTTAATAATTTTTGGCAAAAAATAGTGACTTTGATAAATCTAAACAGTGAATTTGCACTTGCTAATCGGTAAATTTACCAAGATTTGCATTTTTTGTTACATGGAAAATGACAACTTTGCCCTATCTACTAAGTGGTGACTTTGCCCTGAGACCAAAAGCTTGAGACCTTAAAAGTTAGAAAATTTTCTTTGTTAAAACAATATAAACAAGCACAAATTAATCCTCTAACATTTTATGTATGGAATTAAATAAAGGAGAGGAGGTTTCACATACTAACAAAGTCATTTCACTTGTCTTTTGGTGTTTAAAACACTTTTGCAAATAACTTTTTATCATTTCAAAGCTATAATAAAGGCTAAAATTCAATCATATTTCAATAAGTGATTTAAAAAGAACAATAAAACTAGACTTAGAGCCCTTAATAACACTTTGAAGCACTTAGTTTCATTTCTTAAAATAGTTTCATTTTAGTAAAGCCTTATGTGTATTCTCTTCCCTTGTCCCCTTTAGGGAACTTGGGTGACAAAAAATACATTGTTTTATTTTTTTCGTTAAGTCAAACCCAAAGAAATGTCGTGTATAATCTCCCCTTATTCCTAAGGACTTGGGTAATTCAAAAACAACCTAGTTATTCCTTTATTTTTTGTGTTTGTCTTGTGATTAGGAGTTCATTACCTCCTCATAGGTTCTTTAAGAGGGCTTTGATCTAGGTTTTATCTCTTAGCATCATTACAACCCTTCTCTTCAGTGGGGGATATAAATTGGGCATGCCATTATATTGGATAGTGGTTGAGTGGTTAGCCTTACAATTTTAATAGATTCTCAGGCCATGCAATGGTCTAGACATCGCACTTCACTAAGCAGTACATGGTTGAATTCATTGTGCAAGGTATAAGACCCTTGCATAAAAAGCTAGACGTTTTGTATCTAATTGTTGTGAATTTTGTACCCAAGTGTTTCTAGGAACTTGTGGACCATCTAGACAAGCCAAGTCAAAAATTTAGATTAATTGACCCTACTTACTATGGATTATCTGGATTATCTTGCCAAATGGTGAGTTGCTTTAGGGCTCTAAGTTCCTTGTCATGTATTAGTTATTAATAGACATAGGGGTGCTTAAAAAACTTTACCTACATACGCTTTTTATTTTTTGGATTAAAAATTAATTCCTTTCAAGATTGGTATATTGGTGGAAGCTTTGGCAGACACTGTGTGCACCTCATGTCAGTTTTAGTGTAGGAGTATGTATTTAAGTGCTACTTCTTCTTTATAATTGTATTGTTTGAGTCCAAATTTTACTTTTCCAAAATAAAAAAAATAAAACATCAAAACAAACACATGTTACACACACCACTTTGCACAAAGAAGTGTTACACTACCAAAATTATTCCAAGCTATTTACCTTATTCAAAATGAGATTGAAATCCATTTGTGCCCTTTGTTTCCAAGTAACATTGTTATGTCAACCATTTATACCTAGATAATTTGGAGTTACTCTTGACCTAGTTTTAAGCATCCTAAATTTGTGAATGCCATTCATATAGACCTTTGACCCTTGTGCTAAGAGTTAAGTTGTATTTTCAAACCAAGTCCAAAACCCACTTTCAAGTATATATCTAGGTATAACTAGTATACATTTGAGTCTTGCTTACCACTTGGGCTTGAATTTTTTACTTTTTGGCACTTGGTTCAGGATACTTGAGTTGGCTTTCCAATTGGTTTGCCTAGAACAACTTCAAACCATCATTTTATGATTATGAATTACTCTTAGATCAAATTAACTTTAGACCATGTTTCCAAGTTTACCTCAACCAAGTGCACTCCTTGTATCAAACCAATTACCATATATTTAAGTTCATTTTAAGTTTTGTGCCTAGATTGAGTTCATTTCTAATACTAGCTTTGTGACCTTTGTTAGAGACCTAGTAAAACTTCATTTTTAGACATAGACTAAGCTTGTTTTATCTTTAGATAGACGAAGAAATTTTTACGAGACCAGTTCCACGTTTAAATTAAAAATTTTCCTTAGACTTAATTCAAAATCAATGTCATGACCTACTTCACATTTCAATTTTTAGACCTCTTTCCAAGAGTTAAGTACATTTTTCATGATAGTTTTAGACCAAGACCAAGTTTGCTTCAATTTTTCCTTTTAGACCAAGTCTCAAATATTTGCAACAATAGATCAAATTCCCCTTTTAGAAAAAGTTTCAGACATTTGTAATGATAGATCAATATTTTTGTGAGGCTCTTACCATTGCTTCAACCATGCCTCACTATACACGTAGCACAACCATGTATAATTTAGAGAATGGAAACATTATCACAAGTGACCTTTTTGCTCAAAAACCTTATGGAGATGACATAGCATATGTAATGGATCCAAATACCTCATATGATGCCCACTATATAGAGAAAACCTAAGACCCATTAGCCCATTATATTTCCAACACAATGTCTTATCTAGGGTAGGTTCAAGACCAAACCATGCAATATCTTACTAGTGTAATTCCTAACATTGAATAGGTCCAATCATAATTGCCTTAATATGTGACCACTCCAACTTAGACCACTTATGATCCTTAATTTTTTGATCATCACCTCTTAGAGAATAGGGATGAAATCCTTGTTATAGTAGTAGAGGTAGGTTCTAGGTCCTGATCAAATTTCCACTTGGAAGTTCTACCTATATTAGTTAGAGCTCCTAGTAATACACTTACCATTATATCATTCAAACATGCACTATTTATCAATAGTCAGGCCCTGCTACTGATGAATAACCAAGAACTTACTACACTGATAAAGGGAAAGGGTCAAGTTGTGGACCAAATAACACAAATGCAAAAAAATACCAAACATACCTTAATTTGGCTAGAAATTTGAATGCCATGACTATTGCCAATATGTCACTCATAGAGTTAACTCTATCAATTGGGGTGAAAAATAACTCATTAGGATATACCAATATGACCATAGTACATTCATGTAAAGTACCCAAGTTGGGGACATGTTTAATACCCTGGCCATTGGGGAAGAAACTATGGCTCCTACACAAGACCCTTCAAAAAACATGGTGGATAACACGTAAGTGTACCCCAATACACACTAAGTTAGGTTGCATGTATAATAGATCACCTCATAATAAGTTTCTCCTACATACATCTTAAGTGGTTCATAACATCAGGGGGTAGGAACATCTAGTTCATAGATGCAACAAATGACTACTCCTTCACCGACCACTTGCTCAACTATATTTTAGGTAGCAAATAACCAAACATAGATCAATATTCCACCCCAATAGGGGGTGATCAATCCTCCACCTCAACAGATAGTAAACACTATTCCACCCCACCAAGGGGCAACCAATGTTATATAACAAAAAATAAAAACTAATGTACAACCACAATAAGTGGTGAATATATTACACATGTCTAATCAACAACATATCTTATTTAGTTAACAATAGCTAGAGGCTAGTCAACAAAAAAATTCTAAACATGTAACAAGTACCAAACAAGCAATAAGTGTTCACCAAACAATAGGGGCTTAACCCCACTAGGAAATCATTGCCTCTTTCCCAATGAATACCTCATATTCAATAAGGGCCTAACATGTAATATCTTTGGAAATAAACCTCTAGCTAGAAATGGGTGTCTTTTATACTATAGGGTTTGAATAGTCAACATCATGTTCTTATTCAAACCTAAAATACACAACACATTCCACAAATCCAAATACCTCCATCTCAACCATAGTTCCATCCAAACTAGAGTCATGTTGCTAATTCTAGCCAAAATATTTACTAACAACATGTACCATATCAACAATACAATCCTAACCAAATGATATGTATTTTGGGTTGATCGATCAACCAAGCTAATATTCTATAATACCACATTCCTCATTATACCTTGGTCAAGGCAATCCACCTTTGACCACCCAACCACAATCACAATTAAATGTATCATATAGCTTTATAGCCCAAGAATTACAAAAAATGAAGGATTTAATTATAGCTATTTAGATTGGGAAGCAAAAGAAAAAGTCTAAATTGGATGATGTATGTTCATACCTTTTTAACATAGAGTACCTTCAAATACCATTTCTAAAAGGTTATGAGCCACCAAAAATTTATAAATACAAGGGGAAAGGTGACCCTATGGAGCATTTGAAGGAGTTATTTGTTGCTTACCAACCAGTGTCCTATAGTGATATTTACTTGCTTTTGCTTTCCCCTAGAAGTTTCATTAGATAAGCCTTAGAATGGCTTCTCAAAATTCCAAAGAATTATGTATCTAACTTTGGTGACCTTTTAGACAAATTTGTACAAAATTTATCTTATAATCTTGAACACAAGGTTACTGTGGTTGATTTGGGTCAGGCTAGACAAAGGGTTGGTGAGAGCTTTACAAGCTACTTAAAATACTGGAGAGCAGTCATAAGCTACTTCATGCACAATTTACTTGATAGATAATTGAAAATTGTATTTACTAAAAAACTACATAGTGAGATATCTTATCACCTTGAGCTTCAATGTGCTCACACATTCGAGGTGATCATTGAAAAAGATATACAAATTGAGGAGGCCCTTATCAATAATGGGATAATCAAATTAATTTCTCCTAATCAAAACTAGAATTAGAACCAGAACCACAATCATAATCAAGGCCAAAACCAAGCCCAAATTCTAATTCAGTGCAAATTCTTGTGTAACTGCAGGCCAATATTTTTGAGAAACCCAAAGCTTATAACATAATAAGAATGTTGTTGGAAATGGAATTATGGAATCATGTCATGTTTAAATGGTTTAAACACCATTTTCTCAACCAACTCCATATGCAAAAATAATTCCATAGGCTCAGCCAGTTCCACAAATGCAAAAAATTTCATGTATGCAAGTACTCTAACCTCTTCTATCGCAAACACATCCTCCCAGAATAAAACTTAAGGATAAAGTATTTAGTGATATAGATAACCCTTTAAGTCAGTATTTGAAAAATTATCCACTATCAAAGTCATTTCTTGAAGGTGTTCCTTTCCTTAATTGGTACAAAAAGCATGAATTCTCTGACTATCATTGATTAAATGGACATTCTATACGTTGATGTGTGAAGTTAAGGCACCTCATTCAAAACATATTAGAAAATGGACATATTGAGTTGGACAATAGGGTTTATACTTCCAATCATAACCTATGTATTTATTGATACCCTTTTGCACAACATAACACTACCAATCATAATAAAAAAACATGAATGCCACCTCAACAATAATAATGAAATCAATAACAAAAACAACACGATGGTTGGAACCAAGGTCAAAGTGACTCATCTAACCAAGATGCTTATCACACTATCACATATGACTAAACTAAGGTTGTAGGTTCTATTGAGGGTGGTTGTATAGGCACCATCATGATCAACCCTATACCAACTACTAATAAACCCAAACCACTACCTAACAATGCCTATCAACCTTCGTATGCTAGTAATCCTCTTTAGACATGTGATTGCAGCTAAGCACAATAAAAATCAAGGATTATCATCCCAGGCCCTTTTCCTTCCTCATATATCTATAATGTCCCTTTACCCAATCCATATTATGCAATCATAACTTGACGGACTAAAGTCACCATTCTAGGACCACAACCACTTTCTACCAACTAGCCCATTCAGTCCACCGTACTAGCTATGAGTAAGCCAATTACCAATATTAAGGATAAAACATATGACATTATGGAGCAACTAAAAAATATGCCTGCACAAATTTATATTTTGAATTTTTTGTGCACATATACCATTCATAAAAATATGCTTACAAAATTCTTAAGCCAATCCTAAGTACCAAATGACATCACACTAGATAAATTACAAGATTTGGTTGAACACCTAACTCCTGGCCAATAATTAACCTTTGACCCAAGTGACATGTCATCCTTGGGCCCTCTCCATAATAACCCATTATATATAAAATTTGTCATAGTACAACACAATGTTAAGCATGTCCTCATAAATAATGGATCAAGTCTTAATATTATGTCTCTATGATTAGTCAAGCATTTAGGATACATAACAATTGACCTTTAGTAAAAGATAATTACCTTCAAAGCCTAAGATAATGAAGAACGAGAATCACAAGGGACCATCTATTTAATAATTTTCATTGGGCCCTTGAGCCATGACATACTTTATCATGTGCTAGATCTGGATCTATCATACAAGTTTCTTTTGGTCCAATTGTAGATACATGAAATATGGGCAATACCTTCCACATTAAACTAGTGCATCAAATTCACCCATTCTTGGATGGACGTAACTATTACTACCGACATACAACCATACTAATTCTAAAAAAATTTGGAGGTTCAGTATGAAAGCTATAATTATCATTTTGGCCTAGAACCTAAGCCTAAGAATGACAAAGACCTACTTGTTGAATTATCATATTCTAATTATATAGACCCTGAGAGCCTTCTACTTCCTCTATTCCCCCTCTTGAAATATTGAACCATTTTATTGTCTCTAAAAAAGGCCCTAGATAATATCTCATGCATAGTGCATTCCATATAGCTAACCTTCCACAGGTCCCTAAATCCTATGGAAGACCTAAAGCTAAGGCTGCTTGCATGGAATGGTGACAAAAAGGAAATCTTAATACCCAAATTCCTATTATTTTCACACCAACCATTAACTAAGAACATTACCCTCTTGTTGAAGATGATTCATGGATTCATAATGATGACTTGGTTGATTGTTACCAAATCAAAAACTATCCCATCCATAATCAGATAATGGATAATCAAGCTTATGAAGGCAGAGGCCTGGGGGCTAAATAACAAGGTACTATTGAACCAATTTCCATAACCAAGTACAAGGGAACTCATGGTATTGGATTTAAACCACTTGGAGGTGACCCTATTTACTATATCCATATTCCTACACCAATAACTAGTGATGATGTTACTAATAACGATGTAGAGTCTGATTAAAATGTATACAATGACCTGGTCAATACCAACTTGCTTGACCCTCATGCCATTTGTACCATTACACCTATTATCCATCCTTTACCACTTTTCCTTTTTTATCCACAACTCATTGATTGGGACCAACAAGAATCCATAGTACCACTTGACGAGTTTAATAATGATGAGGCAATTTATGACTTTATAGGCCTAAGATACCATATTCTACTTAGATATCATAAAAAAGGTTTCTCTATCAGATTATATACTACTACCTATTTTAGAGAGTGGGTGAATTTCCTTTGCCAAAGACAAAAATAAAATCAAATATTGAGAATAAAAAGTGAAAACCTCTTTGAGGATATTTTGGGCTAGGGTAAAAGTAAAGAAAAAGGTCAGTCTCTTGGTGAAAACCTATTTTAGGTACCATTAAATGGGGATTTTCATCCTTATTTTAATGAAGTCTAGGATGCCACAAAGGCCACAATCATATTTGAATCTAAAACTAGTGAAGAAGAACAATGGGAGTTTGCACATATTGTTTAAGAATGTCCAGAGGTATTTGTTACATGGCCCTTACCACCATTAGGTGATTATAATTCATCCTATTTGGGAGAATTGGACAAACCAATCTAACCAAAGGACTTTGATATTTCCAACCAATTTATAGCTTTTCCAAATCTCTTAGAAGATTGTTCTGCACTGCTCAGAGAGGACACTTCTGAGGTCAACATTAGAACACCAGCTGATCCAAAGTGGATCAAACTAGCTGTATCCCTCACTAAGGAGGAACATGAAGTCTTTATAACACTCCTTATGGAGTTTTTTGACATTTTTACATGGGATTATTTTGACATGCCAAGTTTGGACCTCACTTTGGTTGTGCATCATCTTATTTTACATCATGATGTCAAGCCAGTCAAGTATAAATTAAGGAAAATGCATCCTCGCATTACCATCTTAGTTGAAAAATAACTAGATAAACTCTTATATGTAGGATGCATTCATCCTATTAATTAATCAAAGTGGATATCCAATATTGTGCTAGTTAGTAAAATTCCAAAAGGTATCATATTATGCACTAATATTTGTGACATTAAAAATGCCTTCCCAAAGGATGACTTTCCTCTACTGAATATTGACATGATTATTGAATCCATAATTGGGTATGAAATGCTTTTCCTCATGGATGGTTTTTAAGGATATAACCAATTCAAAATTGCACCAAAATACCAATACAAGATAATGCTCACCACTCCTTGGGGAAAGTTTTACTATCAAGTCATGTGTTTCAGCCTCAAAAATGCAAGGGAAAATTACCAGTGATGCATAATGGTAATTTTACAGGATATGAGGCATGCTATAGTTTATGAATATGTCTATGACATCTTGGGTAAATCCAAGACCCGTGTTGAACATCCAGCTATACTTTGAAATATATTTGAATGACTTTGGGAGTACAAAGTTAGACTTAATCCTTAAAAGTGTGTTTTTGGTGTAGCTTTTGGCAAATTACTAGGCTTTATTATCTCTCATAGGGGCATTGAATTTGATCCAACCAAAGGCAAGTCCATTATCGATATGTCACTGCCATTTACTTTAAATCAACTTCACAGTTTATAGGGCAAGATACAATCAATAAGATGTTTCATATCACAACTAGTCGATAAGTGTCATCCAGTTACACATCTACTAAAAAAGGGCACTACTTTTTCATGGAACATAGATTATTAGAATGAATTTGAATAATTTAAAGAATATTTTTCCAATCCACCTATTTTTTTGTCACCTATGTTTGAAAATCCATTATTACTCTACCTCTCTACAACTGAAAATGCATTAGGGGCATTATTGACATAACATGATGAACATGGGAAGGAACATGAAGGCTATTACTGTTGATGATTTAAAATTGCACTTGTTCTAACATCAACAATGGGAAGTTTCAAGATGTGGGACTTGTGACTTGAAACAACCTCTAGATTTTTGAGAAGCTGGTTCTTCTTTATATCAAGTGTATACTAGGAAAAGGGATAGGAATTTTAACAAAAACACAAATGCAAGAAAGAAAATCTAACTATGGAAATGCGCCTGAATATAATTTGACCTTAATCCTGAGCACAATGAGACTATATGTAAGATTCACCTACATTTAAGAGCAAACAAGTGCATGATCAATGTAAAATACAGAAAACAATAGAAACAGAGGCTCATAACATAGACTGCTTTTGCAGTGATACAAAAAATGTCAACAAAGGCACAGGGTTCAATCTTCTTATTTGAGTTTTCCAGTCACATAAGAGGCACATAAACACACACAATTATATAAACTTTTCAACTCAAGAAAATGGAACAAAGGCAAATGACATTCCTAGTCACAGCTCTAGAAAGTCTAAAATCTTAACAACACAACCTAGACTACTTTTGCAATGACACAAAAAATATCAACAAAGGCATAGGATTCAATCTTCTCATTAATTCTCCAGTCACATAAGAGGCACAAAAACACACACAGTTACATAGACCTTCCAGCTTAAGAAGATAGAACAAAAACAAATGATATTCCTAATTACAACTCTAGAAAGTCTAAACTCTTAACAATAATTCTCTCAAAAAATTCTCTCTCTGGTATCTCCCCCTCTCTAGTGATCTCTGCACCCTTATTTATAGCCTTGGATTCACTCCAAATTGTCTGCTTGTTCCCAATCTAATGGCCCAACTAAAATCTAACAAAACTGGAATTGTTTAACAGAAGATATTTCATAGATTTTGAAACACTTTGTCTTCTGGTAGTTCATTGGCTGAAATAGATTGCAGGACGCTCCCTTCTCTTAAATGCTAGATAACACTTAGCCAATTCCTTGAAAACCTTCCTATTTCTTAAGAAACACCAAAAAATGACACTTGGCATGTTTTGCAGCACTTATCGAAGACACGCGACACTTTTCGTGTAACTTATACTCCTTTTGTCTTTGCTTATGAGCGTTCTGCCTTTGACACTTGTCACAATCTACTTCCTTGAAACTTTTAACAACTTAACATAAATAAGACCCACAACATTTCTTACTCGAGTAACTTTAAAAGGGCATAGGGACAGGTGGCAATCTCCGTTGCTTTTTCAAAGGACACGTGGCAATCTTCGCTTTACTTAACTGGGGTTATGTGGTGTTCTCCGCTTCTTCTAGCTACCTTTTTAAAAACCTACGAAAGGTGAAACGTGGCGGTCTCCACTTTACTCTGTTTATATCATGGAAACAATTGGGTCTCTTTTCATATTTACATGGACAATGACACTTGGCGGCTTCCGCTTGCTTCAGAAACAAAACCTGAGACCCACCACAGTCTTTGCTATATTAGTGAAGCAAAATGAAGATAATTCGGATCTTGACAAGTGGTGGCTTCCGCTCTCTTCTGCTGGGATATGTGGCATCTTCCGTCACTTTTAGAAAAGCAAAATTGAGACCCTCCGTGATTGCCACTTGGCGCTTTCCGCCTGATCTTGATACTTAGCTTATTAAAACCTTTTGGTAAAAAGAGATGAAATGCGGTTGCTGATATGAAACGTGGATGCTGACACTTGGCCCATTTTGTTGAGTCGCTATGAGATACGGGCACGTCCCGACCAACTCATATAAAAATTTAAAGGTGCCTCAGACGATGACACTTGGCAACTTCTGCTTGACTTTGACACTTAGACAAAAATGAATCAAAAGGAAAATAGAGCCTGTGCTCTATTTCAAAACTTTGCCATCTCAGACCAAAGTATGTGGGAACCAAAATTTTGCAGCGCACAACTAAAAAAATAGGATGAAACGTAGAGTAATTTTTTACTCTACAGTTACCTAAGCTACACTTTGGTCACTTATGATCACAATTATATGTTGATCAAGAAATATTATTTAATTATGGTCTTTACAACATAAACACTATGGTATTACATGCTAATAATAAGACCATTGTCATTACCAAAGTAGATTCACTCAAGTATCTACTTTCTAAAATAATTTTATAAGGATGCATGGCTAAATGGATTATGCTTCTAAGTGAATTAGAGATCAAATATAATAACCAAAATTCCATCAAAGGATAGCCAATTATAGACCAACTTGCAAAGGTCCCTCTTCTTGATACTCAACCACTCACATTTGTGTTTCTAGATGAGTCTATTATGATCATAATCTACACACCCCCTGAAGACTAGTAATGAAAATTTTATTTTGATGGTTATTTCATGTCTCATGGGTCAAGAGTGAGACTATTTTTCATAACACCATATGGGGATCTCATTCCCAAGTCTTTCTGTATCATCTTTGCTTATACCAATAACATGGCTAAGTACAAAGCACTCGTTATAAGGTTTTGTTTAGTGGAGCAATGAAACATTCAACATCTTTTGGTTTATAGAGATTCACAACTTATCATTAATCTTATCACAAACAAATTATAGAACAAGGATGAGAATTTGGTACCTTATAAAACCATGGTGGACACTCTTAAATAATAAATTACCCACCTTTATTTTCAATAAATACATCAGACCAATAATAGAACAACAAATGCCATGGCTATTATTGTTCTATTATCCGCATCACAATAAGGTAAGAGATTATTAATTCCTCATTTAACATCTTTTAACACTTGATCATGAACCCTTAACCATCAAAATGATCTATGATATTATTGGTTCTAGTTCTACCTAGTATTTTAAACTATATAATTAACTTCATGACGAAGTCCTTCCACTAGAACTTTCTCATAAATAACAAAAGACCCTTACCCACCAAGATTCATGTTATACCTATTGATGCCTAAATATGTATCATAAGGTGCTCAGAGTGTTAAAGAAACACTTCTCATTTTATAATTCAAAGAATTTAGTGCATGAGTTGCAGGTTGTGATAATCTTGTTATCTATTGATGGAATAGAGGCAAAGTAAGTGGACTGTTTCACAATATTTATAATGTTTGGTGGTTGAGAGCCATCGTGTCCTATAATTATTTAGAAACATGATGGAAATATATACTAATTAAAGTGAATTATGCCTAAATATAAGCCTAAAACTAAACTAAAATGGATATTCACAATGAGGCTTAATCTACAGTGAATTGGTTAAAAAAGAAGCAAAAGGAAGGGTAGGGTAGAGAGAAAATATATTGTTGATCTTTACTCCAGACATCATGACTAAGTTCAAATCTCATCTAGGGATGTACTTAACTAATGTATGACATGAAATAGCATAAGCTCAAATCCTATCAAACATTAGGCAAACATCTAAGGAATGTGGGAAATAATGAAAATAATAACCAAGTTTACTTTAAAGATTTATCCCTATGAGCATATATCATATATAAATATACAAATGTAGAGAAAATAAAATGAAGAAAACTAGAGAACCTTCAATTAACCTAGTATTGGCACAAGTTAACAATTCTGCATTCAAAGTTACACATCAAGAGTCTACAAGAACTATTCAAATCTTGAATTTAGAACAGATAAGTGAGAGAGAAACCATATAGAAATTCACACAAACAAAATGAGACAATATTTTTAGAATTCTCTACTTGCATTAGTTGCCCAAAAGTTAACACAAATTTGGCCTCAAAAACTCCCTCCCTTTTACAATTGACAATACCCATTTTATAGAATGATCATGATGGTATGTCAGTCAGTGATATCAAATTACATTCATACATGTGTGTAGGATAATATTCCTTTTGTTACATTCTACAACAAATGATCTTTTCTAATGGATTGACATATATATGATGTGCTATTACAAATTATACATCTATACAAAAAGAATATCCTATTTCAAAATATTATAAAATGTTGGTTATAAAAGGAATATTCTTATTTCATCTAACTTTGGGACCTACTGGCTAATGACGTCAAGTGGAGCTCTACATCTTCCCGAGAAATGCTTTTTTGAGTTGTCATTGATGCTAGCTCAACTTCTCTAGCTTGATTAAGGTGATGAAAGGGTTGAACTAGGGATTTTATATGTGCTTTAATGATGACAACTAGGTTGAATGGAAAATTTCATGCCTTAGACTTTACTTAGATTGAGAATTTATACCTTGGTACCACAAAGTCCACTAAATCTTTAATTCAATTACTTTCTACTTATGTGGCACCTTCATGGCACTCTATGTCACTTTGTTCATCAATGTTAAAAAAAATGACCATTGTCTTTTAAAATTATTGACTTTATCTGACACCATTCGATTATCCTTGTACATATTACCATGAGCCATTAATCTAGTTTTGAATGATTTGAAAACCATTGGTTGTCTACAAGTCTTTTACGAAAATGGTGACACTTGTTAGCTCCATGGGATTTTTTCACTCTACACTCTGTTAGTTCTATCAGGTTATCACGTTCTCACCATGTGGTGGTCTCGCATCACTTGTAACTTCATTAAAAAGTCTTTGTCAATCTCACACCATCAAATTATTTTCATGTGAGAAAACATTGATCATTGATCCTGTAGAAATGCAAAATGTTTAAGTCAGGCTCAAGAAAATAATGGAATTACATTAAATATTTTGGACTATGGTTCTTTTAATAAACATGAATTAAACTTTGAACAAAAATATTTAAGCTAGGTTTAGAGTAGAATAAGGAGGCCCACAAAAAATAGAAAGACATGGCCTAAAGTTTTAGCCCAAGTCTATGTCACAATAAAAAGGACCCTGATATTAGACTTTAATATTGATCTCTATCCATCTGATTATCATGCATGAATCAACATGGATCATTGATTTGAATCTAAGGATTAGATGCTATTAGCTATGTTTTATACTTGGCCTCTGAGGTTGTGCCACTTGGCACTTTCATGATTATTTTCTACATTCTACACTACCATTCTCTATGAGCTAGTATGTTCTCACCACATGGTGGTCCCTCATTTGCTTGAAGCTTAGTTAAAAATCCTAGCTTTGCCTCACTTGATATCGCACCATCATATTATTTTATATAGATCAACGCTGTTCATTGATCTTGATCATGAGAGTTGAAAATCATTAGCTATTATTTGAACTTGGCCCTGAGGTCATGCCATTTGGCAGTCCCACAGGCCTTTCGAGCTTTGTTGAAAAGTCTATATTAATCTCACATTGTTGGATCCTATGGGTATAAATCAATGCATACCATTAATCTTTAAAAGATGCTTGGGCTTTAATATGTACTAGGCCCCAAGGTTGTGCTACTTGGCATTCCCACATGCCTTTTGAGCTCTATATTCTATTAGTTCTACCAGATAGCATGCTTTCTCCATGTGGTGACCTCACGTTCATTCTAATCTTCATTAAAACTTTGACCTGCTACACTCTGATGATTTGGATATGTATGATTGAATGCGTACTATCAATCTTTGATAAAGTGCTTGATGTTTAAACTAGGGTCCATGGCTTAACTTTTCAACATCAATCTCACTCCATTTGATCCTTCTAGTCATGTGAATGCGAGCTATAGATTGTGATCCACTAGGTCGAATGTGAGTGGTTTTTAAAATCATAAAAATTAATTATGTAAGCTCATGAAATATAAATCAAAGCCTTAGATGAATGTTTTTAATATTATTAATAAACATGAATATAACTTTAGGATAAAGTCTTAAGCTAGGTTAGAAACATGATAAAAAGAGGACCCTATGTTTAGAAAATCATAAAGTCTTAGCCTAAGCTTGAAACATAAAAAAAGGACCCTTCAAATAGTAAAAGTCATAACATAAGTCTTTAGCCTAATGTTTTATTGTATTGATAAATATAATTAAAATATTAGGGTAAAGTATTAGGCTAAATCCATGTCATAATAAAAGGGACCCCTTTAGTTTCCTATTTCGATCTCGCATCATTGGATCCTGATCCTCTACTCGAATGTGTAATGTCGATCATGATCTATGGGGTTGAGAGAGATTGGTTACTTAACATTCTTTTAATGTAATGGCAACATCTGTCACCACCTTACTTGTCCTTAAGCTATGTTGAAATGTCCACCTGATATGCACTGTTAGATCAATATTTTTTAAGCAAACACATATTGTTGATCCTGGGGTCAATGAAAACATAGGATCAAGGATATATGGAATTTAGACTAAGGTTTTATTTGCATTGATAAATCTGAATAAAAATTAGCCTAAAATCTTAGACTAAGCTTAAAACATAATAAAGTGACCATGTGAACAATAAAGTTAGACCAAGCCAAGATAAACAGAATAAAGGGGGATCAAGAGATAAAGGGACTAAGTATGAAATCTTAGACTAAGGTTTGGTCATGTTAATAAGTATGACTACACCTTAGTGTAAAAATTAAACTAAGTCCATAACATATTTAAAGTACTCTCACATAAAATATTCTTGCCAATTTTAAATTTGTTCCAAAGGAACTTGTGCTACCGTATTTTGAGAAAGGGTTTTAGGATGATCAAAATGCATTTAATTTTGCTTTTGACAGACCAAAGGCTAGTAAAAGACCAGATTGAGATAAAACCATAAAATTATGAAACTTAGACATTGTTTATTCCAAATGAACTCCATTAGACCTATAACATGAAGCAAAAAGATCCACTATTAGCAAACTTAAACAAAGTTAAACTAGAGCCATGAAAAAATAAGCCAACCAAATCATGATGTGGATGATTTTCAAATATAAATAATGTATAAACATGCTAGTGACACTCTGATCAAGTGAATTTTCAATTTTAAAGTACACTTTTTTATAATTTGACACAAGGGTCCCCATTTTTAAAAAATGGGGGTATGTTGACCTCAACAAATGGTGACTTCTAGGGGAAACATAACAATATGTTAGAAGTTAGAGACTCTGGTTCAAAAAAATAACTAGATTACCTATTCCACTTGCTCAATACCATTATAAAGATCAATTCATGGTTAAAACAAGTCTTGCACCTACAAAGTTAGGAGCAAACTTCAAAACCTAGTCATACTATGTGCGTGCTTTGATTCCACTTATTGTTTGGCATGGGATTTAGGGAACAAATTTCATATTGTATGCCTTTAATCATTAACATTGACTTAAAACCTATTTGGATATCCATTAAGAACCATGCTTTAGCTTAAAGAAGGCTTGGGCATTGCTCTACTACCAGCTAGGGGTCCATATCCCTGCTAAAGATGCCTTTAGCTCCACTCAAGGCCTTGTTCCACTTCTAGTCATGTGTCCATATCCCCAATGGAGATTACCAAAATCACATGTTCCTGGAAAGCTTTTGATTTTGTAATAAGATCTTATTTTTGTATTTTTTAGATCATTTTGGCTTTATAACAAAGGTTGGGAACTAGGTTAGTCAGGTTTAGGGGTCAAATGTTTGATCTTTAGACAATCATCTATGGTTGCAACCTTTGTCCCAAGTAGGGATGTTTTTTAAGTGAAAGCATGACTGTGTCCTAATAATTTTAGCTTTCATCCCATATCTGCAACCCTTATAAAAACCAAGATTATATTAAAAAAAGGTTTAAAACCTTATGAAACAACCAACCTATCCATTAGTCCTGACTAATTTATTAAAACCATAACATTAAGCTCACATTTACAACCCATGGTTAATCACATGCTTAAGATTCACACCCACATTACTGAACTATGGAGTTTCTCGAGTGACTAGATAAACTTGAGATGAGAATTGTTCAAAAGGACTTATTAAAAGCAAGGAACAAAGCAAGATAAATAAAAAAAATATGTACATGTGTTACATACAAACAAGGGAAAAGAAGGAAAGAATAAGAGAGAAACTAATTTATAGACCTACGCTGACTCCATAAATAACCTACCTCAAGGATCAAATTGAAAGTTATTTAATCTACTATAGAACCTTGAAACATGATTACTTCCATTTAATGGCCCCTTATTATGGTTAAGAGCACTTGTATGCTTATGTCTTCTGTATGATGCATTTTGGTTTCCTATTTCCATTATCTAGTACATAGGTTGAAGGTATGGGTTTAAAACCCAATCATCTTCATCCTAAATTCTTCTACTTTGTAGTAGGAATGTTAGTTATGCTTCATCCATAGATAAATAGTGGCTTATATCATCTTCACTCAATAATGGTAGCTCAGCTAGCATTCTTAGACTGATGTTTTCATTGGGTTCTTTCTGAGGTGGAAATGGACTACCAATCTTTGCACAAAAATATTCTAAGTTATCCTAAAAGGATTTTTCATCCTGATCAATTGAATGATGCTCATCTGAAATCTTACCATCAAAAACATGTTAGTCCCATATTCCTGACCTTTTGATAAAGTCATATGACAATTCTTGATCTATTTCACCTGCTTCATCTTCATCCTCGATGAAGAAAGGCAACTCTTATACCCAATTGAGTTCTATCTCATCTATTTTTGGGAATTTTAGGACGTCATTGCCTTCTTGGGAAACCTCAATTTCTTTCAAGAAATCTTGGTGTAATTGCTTCCCATGATCATTTTCTTCAATAGTATCCTCTATTTGATTAGTGAATTCATATGAAGTGTCCTCATAGCTATCATTTGAAGAAAAATCAGCTTGTATCTGATCTTATTCATGGGGCTGCTCATCTTGAAGAGATGTTCCTTCTTCTAGAGTATCTTCAAGTTCACTTTCCTCTTCAAATGGAAAATCAAAAGCCTCTATCATGAAACCTTGAGATGTCCTTGTAAATCCATATATCCCTACAATATTATCTTGGTTAGGCATAATTTTAGTTGTATCCCTTTCACCTTTAGATGTTTTAAAAACATTGTAATGATCAACCAAATCTATATCATAAAAATTCAATTGTATGTTTTTAGATGATCCATTATTGCTATTATCATGAAAACTATTTAGAGACCTATTGAACCTTTGAGAAGAAAAGTTTTTGTTAGAGCCCTCTCTTGTATTTCCTACTTTTTTTTGAAAATGAAGAAATTCAATGTTCAGTTTTTGGACCATTTATAATATCAAGTTATTTGAATTTTTTGGTGTCTTAGGCTCATAAAATGGAACATTACTACTAGTTGTAGGCATTGGAGTTCCATGATTTTGTGGATGAAACCCACTAGTAGTGATATTGAGGAACCTTAGGTTTTGGCCAGGATATGGATGACTCAATAGTAATTGGTTCCAAATTGAAATTTGGTTCAGAGTAGGTATATTTTGACTAGAATTAGGGATGAAGTATTCCATTTGACCTTGGGTTTGTATCTACTCATTAATGATCACAACTTCAATAGAAGCCAATGTTAATGTATTCACAACATTTGTAGACCTTTTCAAAAACATAGAGGTCATGGGGTCTAAGTCATCCCTAAAAATCTCTAAATCCACAGCCACATTAGGTTTATATGGGGCCATGGTCCTACTAAATATCTTTTGGAACCTAGTATTAAAGGCTCTTATGGTCTCATTGAAATCCCTCTTAACTGTGATAAATTGTTGGTAAAGGATGCATGGACTTATAATTTTTACAAATTGATTAATGAAAATATTATTAAATTCATTCCAACTAGTAATGTAATTATTAGGTAGGTTGAGAAACCAATCATATGCATCATCTATGAAAGTGAATGGGAACAATCTACATGCTACATCTACATGAACTACATTTAATAATCTCAAAGCAACCTTGAATAATTTAATATGTTCTTTAACAGTGAAAACATTATTAGGACTGAAATAAGGCAAACACCTTTTAGTATTTTGAGTAAGATCATTTACTCTACCTGGCACATTGATTGAGAAACCACCTAGCCAAGCCATACCTTGAACATATGAGCACCTTGACTTGGTGAAGTTGGTTGAGACCTTGAAAGTTTACACTCACCTCAGTCTCACTTTTGGTAATTCTAGTTTTTAACCTTGAAACTTTTTTAAAATATGACACATCAAAGTGATCTTTGTAAATTAAAATGATTAAGTTTGCATGTTAAGCCAATTTTGAACAAATACATGTAAAGCATAACTATCTTTAACTCAATAAGCTCAAATATACATCTAGACTGATGAATGAGAGGGATATTTACACCTCTAAGCTTGAATAAACTTAAATTTGCAAAGAACAAAGTCAATATTTGTAAAAAATTAATATTACTAACCTTAAACATGGGGAATACACAAAACATGAACTACCTTTGCATGCATATCCATAAATATTTAAGGAATATTGATCTTTGGCTAAAGGAAGCCCATAGACTAGTCTAAAACCATAAATATCAATGATCTTTACACAAGTAGGGAACTACTCAACTATGCAAAGATTACACCAATATCTGATCAAAATACACCAAAACCAATAAATATACCACAAATTTACAAAGATCCACCCTCCTAGCGCTAGTGAAGCCTGCCCTATTGATGCCTAAATATGTATCACAAGGTGTTCAGAGTGTTTGAGGAACATTTCTCATTTTAGAATTCAAATAATTTAGTGTATGAGTTGCAGGTTGTGATAATCTTGTTATTTATTGATATAATAGAGGCAAAGCAAGTAGACTATTTAATAATATTTATAATGTTTAGTGGTTGGGAGCCACCATGACCTGTAATTCTTTACAAATATGATGGAAATCTATACTAATTAAAGTGAATTAAGATCAAATCAAAGACAAACTAAATTAAAATGGATATTGACAATAAGGATTAATCTACAGTTAATTGGTTAAAAAAGAAACAAAAGGAAGGGTAGGGCAGAGAGAAAATATATTGCTGATCTTTACTCCAAACATCATGACAAAGTTCAAATCTCATCCATGCATGTACTTAACCAATGTATGACATGAACTAGTGTAAGCTCAAATCCTATCAAACATCAGGTGAATATCTAAAGAATGTGGAAAATAATTCAAATAAGAACCAAGTTTACTTTAAATATTTAACCCTATGAGAAGATAACATATACACATCTACAAATGTAGAGCAAATAAAATGAAGCAAAATAGAGAACCTTTAATTAACCTAGTATTGGCACAAGTTAACAATTTTACATTCAAAGGTACACACCAAGAGTTTACAAAAACTATTCAAATCTAGAATTTATAATAAACAAGTGAGGGAAAAACCATATAAAAAATCACACAAACAAAATGAGACAATATTTTAATAATTCCCTGCTTGCATTAGTTGCTCAAAAGCTTACACAAGTTTTATCTCAAAAACTCCCTCCCTTTTATAATTGACAATACCCCTTTTATAGAATGATCAAGGTGGTATGTCAGTCAGTAATATTAAATTACATTCGTACATATGTATAAGACATTTTCCCTTTTGTTATATTCTAGAACAAATGATCTTTTCTAATGGATTGACCTATAGACAATGTCTTCTTACAAATTGTACATGTCTAGAAAAAAAGAATATTCTATTTCAAAAAATTATACAATGCTAGTTACAAAAGGAATATTTTTATTTCATCTAACTTTGAGACCCACTAGTTGAGGAAGTCAAGTGAAGCTCTATGTCTTCTTGGGAAATACTTTTTTAAGCTATCAAGGCTATGAATTTAGATCAAATTTATCACTAGTGGATCACACTTTGATTCCATATTGAGCTATGATTGCACTAACGGTAGTTCAACTTCTTTGGCTTGATTAAGGCAATCATAAGGTCAAAATAGGGCTTTTGTATGTGCTTTAATGATGATAGCTGGTTTAAATAGTGAGTTTTGTGCCTTAGACTTTATTTGGATCAAATAGTTATACATTAGAACCACCAAGTTCACTAAATCTTTAGTTTAGTTGCTTTCTTCTTATGTGGCACCTTTGTGGCACTCTATGGCACTTTGCTCATCAATGTTAAAAAAAATGGCTGTTTCCTTTTAAAATTCTTGCCTTTATCTCGTACTGTTCGATGATCTCCACATGCATTCCCATGAGCCATCGATTTATATTTGAAGGATTTGAATGCCATTGGTTATTCATAAGTATTTTACTGAAATGGTGACACTTGTCAGTTCCACAAGATTTCTACACTCTAAACTTTATTAGTTCTATTAGGTTAGCACGTTCTTGCCACATGGTGGTCTGCATCACTTGTAGCTTTGTTAAAAAGTCTCTTTTGTTCTTAAACCATTAGATTATTTTTGTGCAAGAAAATGTAGATCATTGATCCTATAGAAATGCAAAATTTTTAAGTCAAGCTCAAGAAAATAATGGACTTAGCTTAAATATTTTGGACTATGGTTCTTTCAATAAACACGAATTAGACTTTGAGCAAAAATATTTAAGCTAGGTTTAGAGTAGAATAAAGGGGACCCATGAAAAATAAAAAGACATGGCCTAAAGTTTTAGTCCAAGTCTATGCCACAATAAAAGGGAAACTGATATTAAAATTTAATATTGATCTCACTCTGTCTTATTATCATACACAAATCAATGTAGATTGTTGATTTTGATCCCAAAGATCCGATGCTATTAGCTTTGTTTTACACTTGGCCTCTGAGGTTTTGTCACTTGGCACTTCCACACTTGTTTCCTACATTATACACTACCATTCTCTATGGGATATCACACTTTCACCACATGGTGGTTTGTCATTTGCTTGGATCTTAGTTGAAAATCCCAAATTTGCCTCACTTGGTCTCACACCATCAGATTATTTTGCATGGATCAACATTGTTCATTGATTTCAATCTTGAGAGTTGAATTCCATTAGCCTTTATTTGTACTTGGCCTTGAGGTAGTGCCACTTGGAAGTCTTATAGGCCTTTTTGAGCTTTGTTGAAATGTCTACGTTGATCTTGGACTGTTGGATCTTGTAGGTGTGAATCAATGCATATCATTGATCTTTAAAAGATGCTTTAGATTTAATGTGTACTAAGCCTCAAGGTTGTGCCACCTGGCAGTCTCATAGGCATTCTGAGCTCTGTATTCTATCAATTTTTCTAGTTAGCATGCTTTCACCACATGGTGAGCTCACATTCATCTTAATATTTGTTGAAACTTTGACCTGCTACACTCCGTTGATTGGATATGTATGCTTGAACACGTACCATCGATCTTTGATAAAGTGCTTGATGTTTAAACCAGGGTCCATGGCTTAACTTTTAAACATTAATCTTGTTCTATTCGATCCTTCCATTTGCATGAACATGAGCCATAGATTGTGATTCATTGGGTCGAATGTGATTGGTTGTTGTAATCATAAAAATTAATTACGTAATCTTAAGAAATATAAATCAAAGCCTTAAACTAATGTTTTTACTCATGTTAATAAATATGAATAATGCTTTAGGCTAAAGTCTTAAGCTAGGTTAGAAACATGATAAAAAGAGGACCCTGTGTTTAGGAAAACATAAAGTCTTAGCCTAAGTTTGAAACAGAACAAAAAGGACCCTTCGAATGATAAAAGTCATATCATAAGTCTTTAGCCTAATGTTTTATTATATTGATAAATACAATTAAAATCTTAGGGTAAAGTGTTAGGCTAAATCAATGTCATAATAAAAAGGACCCTTTTAGTTTCCTATTTTGATCTCATGTCATTGGATCTTTGCCCTCCACTCAAATGCGTGCTGTCGATCACGATCTGTGGGGTTGAGAAATATTGGTTGCTTAACATTCTTTTAATAGAATGGTGACATATGTTACCACCTCACTTGTCTCAAAACTAGATTTAAAAGTCCACTTGATATGTACCATTAGATCAATATTGTTTGAGAAAATGCGTATCATTGATCTTGGGGTCAATGAAAACATTAAGTTAGGATTGAGGATATTTGGAACTTAGACTAAGGTATTATTTGCATTGATAAATATGAATAAAACTTTATCCTAAAGTCTTAGACTAAGCTTAAAACACAATAAAGTGACCATGCAAACAATAAAGTTAGACCAAGCCAAGATAAAAGGAACAAAAGGGGGCTCGAGAGAGAAATGGACTAAGTATGAAATTTTAGACTAAGGTTTGGTCATGTTAATAAACATGACTAAAGCTTAGTGTAAAAATTAAACTACGTCCATAACATCTTTAAAGTACTCCTACATAAAATATTCCTTCCAATTTTGAATATGGTCCAAAGGAACTTATGCTAGGGTATTTTGAGCAAGGGTTTTAGGATGATAAAAATGCATTCAATTTGGATTTTGATAGATCAAAGGCTAGTAAAAGACCAGAATGAGATAAAACCATAAAATTATGAAACCCATACATTATCTGTTTCAAATGAACTCCATTAGACCTGTAACTTAAAGCAAGAAGATCCACTATTAGCAAACTTAGACAAGGTTAAACTAAAGCCATGAAAAAATAAGCCAACCAAATCATGATGTGGATGATCTAAAAATACAAATAATGTGCAAACATGCTAGTCACACTCTGATCAAGTGAATTTTCAATTTTAAGGTACAAATTTGCACAATTTTACACAAGGGTCCCCATTTTTCAAAATAGGGGTATGCTGACCTCAAAAATACCTTAATTAGACCTACACTCTATCATATAAGCTTTGATGGAACTCTACTTCGCTATTTAACCTTGATAAAATCTAGACTGGCATTAAAGGAAGTACACAAAGGGGTTTGTTGGTTCCACACTAATAGGGCTATCCTTGCCAAAAAGATACTACGTACTAATCATTAGTGGCCAATCATAGAGGCAAATGTGGCTGCTTATGTTAAAAGGTGTAAACAATGTCATAAATATGCTCAAACCGTAACACTCAAGCCAATGACCACACCATGGCCATTTACAATGTGGGGACTTGACCTCATAAGGAAGATTAACCCTACTTCTTTAGATGGCCATAAGCATATCTTTACCACCACTAAGTACTTCACTAAGTGGGTAGAATCCATTCCCCTCACTTACATGATAGGAAAACAAATTTTCAAACTCATTTTCAACCACCTCATGTGCCACTGTGGTATCCCCTCCAACATGATATCTGATAATGGTAGTTCATTTAAAAATAAGGATGTCATTGTCCTTTGTGCTAAATACAACATTAGCCAACATTTTTCCACTACATATTACCTACAATGTAATGGCCAAGAAGAGGTGTCTAACAAACCCATTGCCAATATTCTTAAGAAGATCATCAATGATGCTAGTCATGTTTGGCACTTACAACGTTTCTAAACCCTCTGGGCCTACCAAACCAATTTTTGCACTCTAATAGGAGCCACACCATATTTCGTAGTTTATGGTACTAAGGCCATTATTACAATTGAGGTCGAGTTGCCTTCTCTATGTATTTTATTGAAACACATCCTTGATGATGAGGATTATAGTGTAACTCATCTGTAAGAGTTGGAAACACTAGATGAAAAACACGTGGCAACTATGAATAATCTTCAAGTGTACCAAAACTGATTTTGTGGTCAATATAATAGGTGTATGAAGCATATAGAGTTTGATATTTATGATATTGTACTCAAATAAAACTAGAACACCAATGTTAAACATTAGAAAAAGGCAAGTTCATGCCTAATTGGTTGGGACCTTATGTGATTATTGCTAATTATGGCTCTGGAGCATATAGGTTGGCCATGCCAAAAGGAGATGAACTTGATGAACCAATGAACATAATAAATCTCAAGTGTTTTTTCACTTGAGTGATCTGAAGTATTGTCTATGAATATAATTTAATTTGTGCTATAACATTACCTTCTTTATATTATACCATAAACCTTTTCCTCCTATACCTTTCCTATTGGCCCAAGTTTGTTTTACCTTCCCTATTCTCATTTTTGACCTTAGTTTTAATTCATTGGTACTTTGGATTCAGACATAGTTTTAGTGGATGATTCAGTCTTACGACTCTTTGAGTCCATTCATTCACAAAGGAGCAATATCTTGGATCAGTATGATAATGATTTGGCAACTACATCCTTTATTTTAGAAAACATTATACATCTGCCATACTAGGGTAAAATCTTTGTGCTAATGATTATAAAAACCTTTGGGTAAATCATTATGTTGACATATCTTACTTAAATGGGAAACCTACATGTCTAGGTGTTTATTATAGCCTAAGAACAATCCTTTTACCATGCCTTGCCTTATCGTCGTTTCATACCCTTCCATTTGCCTATTTTATGAGCACACTATTCTTAGTCAGATTCTACACTATCGGGAGAACTATAGTGGTTTGAGGTCCATTTGGACTATGTAGGCAGTGCTTAATGTTTTCTAAAGATAAATTGGCCATCCTTATTCTAAATTCTCTTGCTGTTTTGTGAACAACTTAAGCCATACTTTCACCATTTTACGAGTTAACCCAATTTGTATCTTGTAATTGTCCATTGAGTTGATATGTCTATAAGGGGCCCAAAAAAATGGAAACATGCCATAAAACTCATAAACAAGCTGCTAACATTAGGCCTTTCATATTGTGTCCATGTTACTCAAGACGTGCATCTCCTAGCCAATAGATATAACTGAAGTTCCCATGCTCTTATCATTTTGTGAATCATTTATGCTCTCATCATTTTTATGATTCATAAACCTCTCAGGCTCTCTTCATTTTGTGATACCATTCCTATTTTCCTCTACAAGTCTATCTCTTTTACTTCTCATTAATTTTATTCTATCCCACATCCTGGGAGAACTACATTTGTCCTAAAGTCTATATTGGAGCTTATGTCCATAGGACTATGTAGGCAATGTCTAATTACCTAGTGTATGTGGAGATAGCTTGACCAAACCTTCCTTGTTATTCTATAACCCCTGACCATTCTAGTGTCATTATTTCCTATAGCCTAGGAATAACCTTTGTCATCCTACCTTTGCCATTATTTCCTATAGCCTAGGGGAAACCTTTGTCGTCCTACCTTTGCCTTTGATACTTATAGCCTAGAGGCAACCTTTGGCCATGTATAACACTTCTATTACACATGCACAAACAATTAGATTAGTTGTTTGTTCATTTGTTTTAGAATGTTTGTTTATTCTTTTGTATCTTAATTTAGGTTGTCTATTACTCTTGCTTTAACTTAATTGTTATCACCCATGATTTAGCTTGTTTATTTATTCATCATTACATAGCTTAGGTTGTCTATTATTGTGCTTTAATGTGATTGACTATTTATTGTGATTTAGTTTGCTTGTTTATGTTATTTACCTTAGTTTAGTTGTTAACTTCTTTTTTAAGTGGATGATGACTACTTTTTATTTATTTTATTCATTCTTTCCTTAGGTTGTTTATTGTTTCCTTGTTTGTTTGTTTGATTGGTTTGTTTATTTTAGTTAGTTTTTGATTGACTTATTTTATTGTGCCATCTTTTCCTTAGTTTTCATTAGATTATTACATCTTATTTTGCATTTGAGTCTTGATTAACCATATCTTGTATTTAAGTTATGAATTTTTATTTATTCTAACACTTGATTTATTGCATTATATTCACACTTGGGATTTGATTGTTCATAGATTACACCTAAGTGAGTGATATTTGTAATTAAATTAAGTTTTCCATGCTTATGATACACTTTGTTATTATAGTTGTCTATAACTATGATGTATAATACTACAAGCTACAACAAAAATTAGGCCAAATGGAGATATTAACAATACTTCCACTTTATTCACAAACAAACCAAACCTATCCTAACAAATCCAAATACATAAATAACCAAATCACACTGACTATATTATGTGCTAATACATACATGCATCTCTGAATAAGCATATACTACTAGTCATCAACATAAGAAAATAAAAATAAGGTCCAACATCTCATATACATAGCATATAATGAATGAAAGAGAATACATGTTTAAATTAAAATAAACATACAATATTACAAATTAATCACATCTAAGTATGGAACCATGTCTAATCAAGATAAAGAAAATAAATGGAGCATCACATATATATCAAAAAATAACAATCCATGTACAAGTTTGTAAAACAAATATGAGTGTCATACATATCACACAATAATGTCATATAATTCATGAATATATACATGTAATAGTAAAAAATACAAACATATCCTAGAGCTATACAACATCAGCTTTGACTCTATGAGTCCATAGGATCTATAGGTAGTGGTCCTAGTGGTGGCAGTGGTCATGGTTGCTGTACTGATTGACCTGATGTTTTTATCCCATGTATCTTGGTCCTAAAACAAGATGACCTACTACCATACCTTTGCAGGTCCCATACCTAAAACATAGGAATCTGTTGATCTCTAAGAACTATAGTCTCATAGGCCCCTTGATAGTAGGAGGCCTCATCCTTAGCCTAAAGGCTCTCAAAAATCATCCTAGAAAAACCTACCTATCAATTGAAACCTCATGCCTCATCTCACTCACACTAGAGCCTCTAAATATTTACTAAGGCTTGATCCCCATTTTATATGGCCTAATCCTTCTTAGTCTGTATCTATGCTTTAACGTGTGTCATCTACGCCACCTCTACCTTTAGCTGGTCAATATCTGATTAAAGGGAAATAATATGAACATCTATGTAAGTCACATAAGTTTATAGCTAGCCTAATTTAGTTTGTAGGCCCTGAATCATGCCTACCCTAGCCATGATCTCCTCTTCTAGCATAACACTATCCCTAGCTACTCTAGTTATACCAGATGGCAATGCCTGGACTATATCTATCAAAGAACTTGCTATACCTACTAAGTTAGGGTCTACCATCATAGCCATAGTAGCATCCCACTCATCACCCCATCGTCTCCATAATCTTATCTACCCCCATTATTATGCCAACTATTTTTATAACTATTGTCACCACTAGTAGTCTCAGCCTTAGTCTCACTCTCCTCATTAATGTCCATCTGATCACCACCACCAACCTGTACTTACCAAACCTATACTTGTCTAGCCTAAACCTATCCTATTGATTAAAATGGTGCTATAAATCTCAAAGGAAAAACCTATGCCCATCATATATTGTAAGCTGAGGTCGCACCTACATCTATCGGGCCACCAACATAGGCCAATGGAATCTATGGAACTCTCTTGTAGCTGCCCATAACCGTGCTCTTAGGAATCACTAGAGTCTCATGACTAATTTATCAAGTATTATGTGAAAATCATCTCGAGTCAGTATGGACATCCTATAGCATGCTAAATTAATGTAGTACTCAATCAAGCATGTACTCCTCGATGCTATGGGTCTATCTACCTATCAAGAAGCATCGAGTGATCATAAACATTGTATATAAATCATCTCATGGCCACTACAACTTATAAGGTAAGTAAGGCCACCAAATGAATAACTCAAGTGTAAACTCATCCATCATCCACTAATATATGTATATCTCATTGTGATGTCCTCTACAATTTACTCCTATCTGAACCCAACCATATGCCACTAGATCATGTAGGCCCCATACCTATCTCTATCTAATTGGTTACTCGATAACAATATGATCCCACCATAAACCTAGAGCAATGTAGAATCCCCAATACTTTGGCCTCCTTAGTAGGCCATAATATGCAAGTCATTATAAAGTTGGACCAATACTAGTATCTCCCAAGCATCAGGCAATATCCTCCATCATCAATAGTATCACTCTGCTTAGGCCCATGTGAAAGAGTCTATCTCTCTTGTTAGGTAGAAGTATGCTATTGAAAATAGCCATGAACATGATGATACATTTATAAATTAGTGATGGTGGTGATGAATCCTCTAGGAGTAGGTCATTTAGCATAATATCAGTGTATTTCTCTAATAGGTCAATTTTGACCTTCCCATAGACCATTGGAATGTCTCTACAGCCAGTTAGGTCATCTAACACTATCTATTGTTATCTTGGCTCTATCTAGAACAACCTTTGACCTCTCATAGGTAACTTGAGGATATACCAAGTATCCTCAAGTGTCATTGTAGCCTTATTTATTTTTAGGTGTAAAATAAAAGTCTTAGATTTCCACCACTCCACCAATGCACTCAAATATGCTTGATTTACTTTGATAATATGCATCTGCACTATGTCATGCAGACCCAAAATGTAAAGAAAGGACACCATATCCTCTATCTAGATCTATGGAATCCTTAAGCAATGAGAGTGCTACTCACATACTGTCAACAACTCAAGACACTCTTGTAACCATAAAAAGCTTTGTGTTAGCCTAAACTATTATCTAGCCAATACCTATTTAAGGCCTATTTGCCCTAAAGTTGTCTTAATTGGTATTTTTGGATGAAGTTGCCATTTTATTGGAAATTATGGTGTAGTCACCATCTTCATTTTACACAAAAATGGTGACTTCACCTATTTTACCCAAATTCACCATTTTAATGTTTTCGAAGGAAAATTGGTAAAGTTGTCATTTTCATTTTACACAAATATAATGACTTCACTTATTTTTGGAAAAATCATCGATTAGGTGAATTCTACTAGATTTTAGTGAAGTCACTAAAAAGTGGGGGGTGAATCTATCATTTGCCTTGACACACAAATAGTGACTTCATCTTTTTCCCTAAAAACACTAACATTAAATGCATAATAAATACTCAAAATGCTTAGATGACGTGACCTACTAGTGGCTTATCATGCGGTGGTCACACATGCTCTCTTACTCGGTCACTAAAATGCCTCTGTCCTCATCCATAGGCCATTTTTCATTGCCTCTCTCACTAGGTCAGAGCTCCAATTTGCAAATATTTTGGGTGAAAATGAAAAACATTTCACCCCATGGGGTGAATTTATAACCTAAAAATTTATTTTTTCACCCCAAACACCTAAAGTTACTTTTCAATCATTGTAAGAGGTGTTATTTTTGACTCCCTAGTCCATTTTTTATGTTGTTCATTGCTACATTCATTATTTTTCAATTATTTTCTCACTAGACCATGCTATTGGACCTTTTAAAACCCATTTAACATCACTATTTTTTGGTCATGCCACGTGGTAGTTCAAATGCACATCTTCATACTAGATGGTCATCTTGATTTGTGATGTTATTCTATACCAACTCATCATTAATATATATTACAAATTTACTTCATGAAATCACCTTTGCCAATTTTACTAGATGAGGCAAATTCTTTTGATCACTTCATGGTATCTTAGACCTTACTAGGGAAAAACTATTTTTATTCCACGAGCAATCTAAACTACAATGGTAAAATTACTGAGATAATGATTATAACTGCCTTTGGGAAAATCATTATTTTGATCCATCTGTCCTAAAGGGGCCAATCACTAAGCCATTGATTATAACCACCTTTGGGCAAATCAGTATTTCAACTCCCATTACCACTATACCATGTCATTTTCCATTTTTGAGGGCCCATTTAATAAAATTATTTGTTGCATGATTTCTCAAGGGCACATTCAGGGCTCATCAATCACCCTCTTGGGCATTAACAAAAGCATCAACAAACTTTTCATTTTTTTAGATGTTATTGTGTTTATGTATTGCAACACTACTCAAATAGGAGCAAAATGTAGACACTCGTTTTCATCCACATTCATGTCTAAAGTGGACTTTAGACTAATTTATAATAAACAACATAAATTAAGGCCTAGAAATCACCAAAACTCCTAAATTAGTTCGCACATTGGATGTAAGTACCTAGAATTACGTCAAAGCATCTCTAATTTTGGGTATTACCCTACATGAAATGATAACCTCCCTTAGATTCATCTTGAGTTAGGATGTGGCCTACCAAATTGACATTTTCAACCAATTAAGCGGGGCACTTAATCCAATTCTTGAAATGACAAAAATTCCAAGTAGAATTAATTAAACAAGAAAATCAAATTAAATGCTTAGTCAAATAATCCATGCTAAATTAGTGATTTTTTAATTTCCAAAAATAAAAATTCAATAATTACCAAAGGGAAATGAGGTCATGTTGACATCATCATCCTCAAATTCAAGAATTATAAAACATCAACATAAATGCCTTGAAAATGAGAAATGTTGAGCCATGCCTCGATAAATGCATAATTAAGGACATTATTTATTGTGTTTGGGCTCCCAAGTCTAATATAAGGTTAGCCTAGAACTAATCAAACTTGGACTAGGGTTAGTTTCCAACCTATAAATACAAGGTCTCACACTCACTTCCAATAAACTTTTTTGAATAATATTATTATGAGAGAATACCTTCAACAAGATTTCTTGTGTAGTGTTATAATGCCAAATTGTTGAAGAGAGAGATTTATTACCAATACATGCCAAGGACAAAACCAAAGTAAGCAAAGGGGAAGTGCAACCCATAAATCAAGAGCACTGATGAAGACTCTAAGTTAGATACAAGCTGAGCAAGCCAATTGCTATTTCAACATGCGATTCAGAGCTACAAGGAAGGTGAAAGTGATTTGCCTTTTATCCTTATAGTTATGTTTTGTTTTGTCTTGTTATTATCAAGCTCCCCTAGTATCTAGGCTTGGGAATACTTTGTCTTAAGCTTGTTTATTTTGCATGTTTGATTCTACTAACGAGTGACTAATGCATATTCTCTATTGGATTCCTAGGTCATACATCTACAAGTTTGGGACCCATTTGTCATTGGTTATTTAGGCCAACATCTTGGTCCTCTACACTTGGGGATTCCCCTCTTATTAAAATTATGGATCCTTATAAGCATGCTATTATTTATTACGTTTAGGGGTGGGCTTTTTTTCAAGATGTACGACTAGAGACACTTCACATTGTTCAGAGATCACAACTTTAGGAGCCAAAAGATCTAAACCTGAATGTATAACTGATTATTATGCAATAATGATGCCATTTTTTATTTGTTCTTTAGGTAACCCCTAGTCTTTTGTTGGAAATCAGGCTTGCCTTTATCATTTGGTTTCAGCTCTAGGTTATTCCTCCTATGCCCTACTAGAATCAGTGGCTTCAAGTCTTGGCCTCTTTTCCTTTTTTGTGCCCTTGTTTTTGTTGGTGTTTCTGGTTAAGGAGTGAGGGGTTCTTTCTCTATTTCATAGCTTCCAAAATTTTTCTTCCTAGGCTTGAGTATATAGTAAACCAAAAATATTTTCCCCTACACGATTATCCTACAAGGATTAATATCAATTTTATCTAATTAATGTAATTCTATGTGTGCTTACTTTAACGGATAGACATATAAATTATGAAGAGTGAACCTTGATGTTAATCTTTTCAGCATCAATACTTACTAGGAACACATTTGTAATACAATTAACATAATCCATGAAGTATTTTTCAATGAATGGATAGGGCAACATAAGCTAGCCCAACAAGTTATCAATGCTCTCCATCCATATCCACATGAGTAAATAATGTTATTTAATAACAAACTCATCCTGGCTCCCCATATGTGTGGGAAAATATTTGGGTATGTGCCACTTATTACCAAAATATTCTTTCATCCCCTCAAACTAACCCTTCATCTTCATTTGGTAAGAGGGTGTGATGGTGCCTAGAAATGTAAATTGTTTGAACCTCTTAGAAGGGGACTTGTGTTTTGGTGGGTAGACCCACTTAAGTTATTTGTTGGAATACTCTAGGACACTAATTTCATAAAAAATAATCAAAAGGAAAATCATGCCCCATAGAAACTTGTAGTTAGGTAGTTGATGGGACTCATCCACATCTTATTCAATTCTCCAGGGTAATCTTTTCCCTCCAAAACAAAGATATAAGTAATAACTCCTCCAAATATAGACTTAAGGTAGAAGTGCAAGCAATAGAAATTGAAAATGAATGTTCCTCTCTATTGGATTGAGATGGTGGCTTATATTTATAATGATGAGTTACCCTAATACCTCTTGAATATTTAGATGAAAATATCAGCTAGTTGAATTCAGTCCTAAAATTGGTAGACTATCCTTGAGCTAGGTCAATAATGTCATCTTAGTTATGAAGCAAGCACTAAACATTCATAATTATAATGATATTATCGATGTAGCTAGGATGGGGTAGATAATAGTTAGAACTACATAGAATGGGATAACATAGTTGGAAAATGTAAGTCTTGATATGGTTAGAGGATAATAAATGGAAGGAGATAGCTTAAAGATCAAATCTTGAGAAGCTATAATGGATATGGGAATAATAAATAAATAACAATGTCTCTTACAAAGCACCATCGGTTTGCCCATCCCTTTACTATAAGACCCTTTAAGGTGTGCACATGGGATTAAAACTTGTCAAATTTCTATAAGAGAGAAAATGTCAATACATTACAAAGTTTAAAAATATTTTGTGCATATACCATGCTTGTAGCTCACTAACCCCATTTTTGAGGGTATAGTGAGAGTAACTTTATTGGATGGTACACTTCTCTAGAGTGCAACACAAATCAAATGGTTAAAAGAGGCTTCCTATGTTGTAAACAAGGGAACCTAAATGTTTATGATATACCATGAGGTACATGGAAACTAAACTCCATTTTTAGTGATATACAATGGCTATGAGTATTGGGATATAAACCCTCACACCATGATGTTGGTAAAACATATCATGGTGTAACTCATAATGATAGTAACTAAATAATTTTACAACTATCAAAAAATAATTCTAAAAACAAGCAAAAATAAAGATAAAATAAAAATCAAAATATTTTTGTGTATAGAATCAATAATTTCTAATTTGTTGAAATCACAAATTTATCTAAAACCCTAGACCAACAAAAATCAAACAAGTAGTGTTTTTAGAATAAAATTGTAGGTTAACCATAATATTTAATGTTATTTTTATCTAAGAATAAAATGTTAAGAAAAAATAAACTATTAAAATTAATTTAGATCTAGATAAATATACAAATTAGAATGTATAATACAAAATTTATAGAACTAAAATTGAGCTAGAAATATTAATTTGACACAAGATGTGCAAAGCTCCAAATTGATTCTGAATGTGTATGATGATTGTGACTAGAAACTGCCTAAAAGAACTTGTGAACTATGTCATGACCAAAATAATGAATTCAAAATTTGTTGGTATAAGGCCATGCTATGAGGAGAGAGACACACTGTGGCTTTTTCCATTGATTATGGTTGTATCATAGTTGATTGTGCAACTAATTCTATGATATGGGTGCATGAACCTATTTACAAGGGTTTATTAATTTCCTATGCATGTCTATTTGATGTGTGAAAGACCTAAAAAATAAAAAACCTAGTTCATACACAATAACCATAAGATATATTAAATGCAAAGAGGGAATCAATAAAGGGAAATATCCGAGCTATCCTAAAAAAATTCTATGTAATTTGAGTGTTCTGACATAACCCAAAAGAGATTTAGACTAATATAGGTCTCCCTCCTAAAGTGAGTGTGTGAATATTGACTTGAATATATGAATGTAAATAGATATATTGATTTGAATGCTTGAAAATAAGTACCATTGAACTGTAATTAAGTATATTCAAACATGTCCTATGATTGTTAAAATGCTTCAAAACTCAAATTGAAAGAAATATTTCTCTTTTACTCAATGTACAGTATAATTTGCTAAGTGATTTATATGTGTTTGGATAAGCCTTGATATGATTATATAGGTAAATATTTTGAATATTTATTCTAATCAGCCTTTCAAAAACCATGGGAGGGGTAAAATGCAATATCTCAAATCTTAATTTTCATGACCTAGTTTTGACTACATTATTTCACTTGTTGTTATGGTTTAGTTATGTACTATTTAGGACATAATTATTTAGATTACTATTATGTTACAGTTCTATGATCTATGTTTGATCTATTATTAATATTGTTGAGACATTTCTTTGATATACTTGTCTTTACAACATTGGATATTTATGCTTAACAAGTTACTGATTTATCATTCAATCTAGTTATAATCATGTAATGTTATTATTGCATTTATTAATATTATATAGTATATATACTATTGATGGTTTGTTATGACTATAGGTACCATATATGAGTTAGGTCAAATGTGACTCTAAGAAGTCGGGTGAGGCTGAGAAAGTGAGTAAAAAGAAATAGTGAACTTAAAAATTGCAATATGAGCTTTCATTATTATGAATGTTTTACATCATTTTTATATGTGTGTTCTAAAGTGACGAGTGTTATATTTTTTGAGTTTTATTTCATTGTTGTATTGATCATTAGTTAGTTTTGAATTCTTACTCGATCATTACTTTAGCAGTTGGTTTTTACTCATTTTAGTCAACAATTATTGGTATTATTAATATATGCTTAGTCTATTCTTGATCTTGTGCTTTTCATTTGGCTTAAGTTACTTATTATCTTGTGACATTATATTAGTATTTGGATTCTATTTTACTCATAGTTAGAGTCTTATTTTGTGTTTGGATTCTTTAGTGCCATTTTAGCTATTATCACAATCCTATTCAAATTTGATTTAAAGTCATTAATCTTTGATTATGTTTCAAAGACATGATTAACATTGAATAGCTCATTAGTTATTCTTTTAAACTACTTGGAGGTCTTCATTGTTTGTTGAGATTCTTCTTGCATTCAATGTTTATTATGACCAAGTCTTGGCTTGGATTTGCTTAAGTGTTTGATTAGGGGGTTGGCATTATTTGAAGTGGTTATTTTATTTGTGACTTTAGTTTGATGACATTGGCTCACTATTCAAGGCAAAATTATTCAAGAATCTTCTCAACCATATTAGGGTTCTTATTGGTAATTTTGCATGCATGTGGGAAGATCCATGCTTTAGGAAACTCTACCAAAATTTGGGTGTGGTAGTTAAGGGAAATGATAATGCAGTTAGTTACATGTGTTTTTCTTAGTGCTTGAATTGTATTGAGTTATTTATTTTATCAGCCATACGAGTTTTTTTGTGGATTTTTTGGTGGTTTGAGTTAGCTTTAAGGGGTCAATTGGTATTTTGCATTCAAAATGTAAAAACATTGGATACTTGTGGAAAAAAGAAGAAAATAAGTAATTTTTCCATCCTTTGCATTCTTTTGAATAGTTTTTCATGTAAGTAATGCATTAAAAATTTTAAGTGGTTTTATGGTTTGGCTTTGCTAGCATGGATTGAGATTTTTTTTGAAAATAAAATGAAACCATTTTTATTATCTTGGGTTGCAATAATATTGTTATGATCACTAGAAAGAATGGGTAAAACTCTGTAAGATTTTAGTACAAATGTAGTCATTGTTATTCTTAACAAAAAAGATTTTTATTGCCATACAACCTCAACTATAACGTGTAGATAACAACTCCTACGTGTATGTTGGTTAAATCCATTTTTTTTTCATGGAAGTTTTGTTTTAAAAAACCATTTCAGGTTACAACTATGCACATTATATTATGTTTTTTTTTGTTTTGAAAAGATATGTTGCACATAGTAAACCCTAGATGTATACTTAAGTTTTATTCAAGTTGTTATTTTGATTACATACAAGCCTATACATTTAGGCCACATTCTTAGAGGAATATAAGAAAAAACCTAAGTGACATATGGGGTTCGAATACCATCTGGGTTTTGGTTAAAATATTATTTTGTTATTATTTTAATATATTATTATTAGTTGTACCGCTAGGGTATTTGATCTAATCATTAAGAGGTTTTTGGACTATGATGGAAGTTTGTTCTTAATTTAATATTATCGATTATATACATGATTGTTTCACATCAAGTCATGGATTATTTTGGTGATCGCATTCATCATGATTTTGTAATCTAGTTTGACTGTAAACATTCATATGAATGATTTCAGTCATTATTATCACTACCAATTAGTGATAATGATCTTGGAATATTTTAATCATGATTTTTCATCAATTATATTAGTCAATATTGATCTGTTAATTAAATTATGTTCAATAATTATTTTATTTGATTGATTCGGTTGATTTTATTTACATCAGTTATGTGAATGTGTTTCTTTACATGATAACTTGAGTTGAGTTTTGATGTCTTTTTGGACAGTTATAAGTTGATATATTTTTCATAGAGGTTTTATAAAGCTGGTTTGAGTATTCAGTTTCGTTAATTTTATTTAAAGTCATTTGAGTTAGTTAAATCATTTTAATTAGATTAAAATATTTAAAGAATATTATTTGTGTTCAGGGTTACTAGCAGTAATACAATTTAATTTATTTTGGGTGTGTCAGGAAATCAGGGAACAACAAACATGCTCTGACTCCACTGGTTAGGATATTGCTCCTCAGATAGAGCACAGTATGATTACCAAATATATAAGCAATTGAATATGCGGAAATAACCAGAAACACAAGTAACTAGAATTCACCAATAGCACAGAATATGAGAGACAATACACTATCTTGTATTAACACTAACAGAAAAGAATACATCAAAGAGCCGCCACACTCTTTCACCTTACAGAGATTCGCCACACCTCAAGTGTACAGTAATTCTTCTCACACACACTCTCCTACACAAAAAAACGGTCCCAACAACCAACTCACACACAGAATTGGTGTTCACCTCACCAACCAGTCAGTAATAACCCTGCTGGTACATCAAGCACTCTATAGCACTTCAAGCTGATCTCTCATGAACCTGCAACCTGCAATTCAAAGACCAAGCTTACATGTAGATCACACAATGAGCTTGCAACAACCTGCAACTCATAGATCTTACAACTAGAAGGAACTCTTCCTTTCTATCTCATGCCTTAAACAATACATGCCAATGGGTCTATAAATAGATCCTTAACTCAAACAATAACTAGGACTCTTAATTTAGACAATTGTCCTTGCAGCCCAAGACTCTGGCTGGTCTTGACATGCAAACTCATAGTTCACTTAACTAACTGTCCGTGAAACGAACACTTCGGGAACACACAGGCGACCGACGTCGGTCCCTGCTGGTCTGGTTTTGCCGACGTCGGCCGACTTCCTGCCGTCGCCGGTTGCCTTCTGCACTGGATCCTGCCGACGTCGGTCATGCTGCCGACGCCGGTTCCTGTAGAACTCAGCAACCTTCAGTTCCTAGTTTGCAAAGGTTGAAGCTTTTAGCTCCACACCCTAACAATCTCCCACTTGGAGATAAACAGCTGCAACCTGTACCTGTACCTGTACACCGTCTAGTTTGTTTCCTTGGCTTTGTATCCCTCCTCAAGATCACTCTTGAAGACCAACCACCACAAAATCCGTGATGCAAAATCTGTCATCCAAATTACCTGCCACATCCGCATCTACAACCATGTAGAAAAAGAACTTGACCCTGCATAGCATGTGCACCTACTGCTGGTCCCACTGAACTGCCCTTCAGTATTACTCTCCCGGATTGACTCCAAACTTGTGACAACTCCCACTGCTTGGGAAAACTCAGGTTTAGTACATACCATGCACTCAACCTCACTATGTGAATCAAGACACCTGTTCTATGAACTGTCTATCCATCGGCGTGCTAACCGGCTTCACACAATCATCCTGAAACAAAGTCAACAAGACTTCCATGTCTCTAGAACACACTCATGCCAAAGAATCTTGCTGCTCCCAGATTCTCCATGACAAACCCCTGAACTAGCTTTACCTTTAGTTCAGCAATACCTGTATATGTAACCCTGCAACAAGCACATCATACAGAAAATAGAATAGTGTAGCTAATACTATCCAACCTGGTAAAGAGAAACACAATGATCAAACCTCCATTGCCCTGCAGCTAATACAAGATCATATACCCTGATCTTCCATCTCATGTATCCATTTCCGCTCTTCTTCATCCTCAACATCCATTCGTCTCTCAGTGCTTACTTCCAGCTGGCAACACTACCCAAAACACCTGTTTGGTTCTCCTCCAAGGAATCACATCCTCATCCATGCCAAGCTCCCACTGTTTCCTGGATCTACCTGTTCTGCTTCTTCAACAACTCCCTGGTCCTATGCCATAAGTGAGCAACAAGTAGTGTAAAGAAGGGAAATGACAAATTTAAGAACTTACTTACACCTTCAGTCCTCCATATAGGCGCTTGAGACTCCATGACAACTAGCTGTCCACCCAAAATTCGTCTCAGTAACCGATACCGGTCACATCTCAGTCTACAGCCGACCGATGTCGGTTCCCTGCGACTGCCTCCTCGCCGACGTCGTTTTCCCCTGGCCGACGCCGGTCTCTGTCTGCCCCGAGTCACCGACGTCGGGCTGCACATAGCCGACGTCGGTCCCTGTCTGGACGCCGACGCCAGTTTTCCTGCCGACGTCGGTCTCTGTGTTTTTCTTGTGAGACCTGACATTTTCCCGCGAGCTCTTTTTGGATCAAAACCTTGTCCAAATCACCTTTGCTCTGCTCAGAATTCCTCTGCACCTTGTGCTGAACTCTGTCCGTCACTTTCTCCTTGAAAACCAAGGCTTTCCCGTTCTTGTCACTAACATCGGATTCCTCAAAAAACCTTACTTTCTTCTTCTGCATACAGGAACCATGATCCATGCCTTCCAAATCCGAAAGCATATTCTTTGACTCAAGAACCAACATCTCCTTCTTATCTATGTGACCAAGCCTATCAAGCCACATCTCTGAATCTACAGCTGAAGTAGATAACCCAGAAAGAGAATCAGTAAAACAAGTAGATAGATAAAGCGTACCTACTTTCTTACCTCTAGCTATAACAAGTGTACCCTTGGTAACCTTCCAAGAGTCCGCTGAGAGAGTTACTGTGCAACCCTCTTCACCCAAGCTTCTAACTGAAATCAGATTCCGCTTCAGAACTGGGACATGCATGACCTCCTTTAACACCCATGTGTCACCTGTCTGCAATTTCAGCTTCACTTTGCCTTTGCCAACAATCTGACAAGGCTTGCCATCCCCTACACAAATTTCTCCAAAGTCTCCCTGGACATACTCATGAAAAAATTCTCTATGTGGAGATGCATGAAAAGAGGCACCAGAATCTAATACCCAAGATTCTACTTTATCCAAAGAACATACCAGAGCATCCTGTGCAACGTAGCCTGCAACATCTGCTTCTTCTTCATGTTCTTCATGATGATCTTCACCCGATCTGCAATCTCTCTTTAAGTGCCCTTGCTTTCCACATTTCCAGCAGGTTATTCTGCCATACCTGGGCTTGGATCTCTTGCCTGTCTTAGACCTTGATCTCCCACGCTCTGTCCTTTCTCTTGGCCTTCCTCTTCCTTCAACACTCAAAGCATTTCCGGATAATTCACCTGTGCTTTTCCTGCGTATCTCTTCATTCAAGATTACACTCACAACATCATCCACTTTTAAGACTTTTGAAGGAGACACAGTATTAGAAACTGCCATTACCAAACCTTCCCAACTTTCAGGTAATGAACACAAGATTAAGAGAGCTCTAAGTTCATCATCAAATACAATATTCACTGAACTTAACTGGTTTACTAAACCATGGAAATCGCTAAGATGGCTATGAATAGATCCACCTTCCAACATTTGCAAATTAAATAAACGCTTCATAAGAAATACCTTGTTTGAAGCCGAGGGTTTTTCATATAAATTTGCCAAAGATTTCATCAACTCCACCGTTGTCTTACACTGTGATAAGCTGGAAATCACAGTTGAATCAAGACTCAATCTAACAGATCCTAGAGCCTTCCGATCAAGAACCTCCCATTCTTCATCTTTCATATCCAAGGGTTTGCTAGCAACCCCACCCAACGGTAAGTACAAATCTTTCTGATACAGATAGTCCTCAATCTGCATCCTCCATAATTGGTAGTTCTTGCCATTAAACTTGTCCATTCGTAGTTGACTGCTTTCTGACATTGCTCAACTCCCACTCAAACAGAAACCCTGTGAGTAACCTGTAATCAAAACACACTACCCAGATCTACACCAATCTGTTAGTATCCCAACCAAAAGCTCTGATACCAATTGTTGGTATCAAGCTCAAGAACCTACAACCAAGGCTCTGATACCACTTGTCAGGAAATCAGGGAACAACAAACATGCTCTGACTCCACTGGTTAGGATATTGCTCCTCAGATAGAGCACAGTATGATTACCAAATATATAAGCAATTGAATATGCGGAAATAACCAGAAACACAAGTAACTAGAATTCACCAATAGCACAGAATATGAGAGACAATACACTATCTTGTATTAACACTAACAGAAAAGAATACATCAAAGAGCCGCCACACTCTTTCACCTTACAGAGATTTGCCACACCTCAAGTGTACAGTAATTCTTCTCACACACACTCTCCTACACAAAAAAACGGTCCCAACAACCAACTCACACACAGAATTGGTGTTCACCTCACCAACCAGTCAGTAATAACCCTGCCGGTACATCAAGCACTCTATAGCACTTTAAGCTGATCTCTCATGAACCTGCAACCTGCAATTCAAAGACCAAGCTTACATGTAGATCACACAATGAGCTTGCAACAACCTGCAACTCATAGATCTTACAACTAGAAGGAACTCTTCCTTTCTATCTCATGCCTTAAACAATACATGCCAATGGGTCTATAAATAGATCCTTAACTCAAACAATAACTAGGACTCTTAATTTAGACAATTGTCCTCGCAGCCCAAGACTCTGGCTGGTCTTGACATGCAAACTCATAGTTCACTTAACTAACTGTCCGTGAAACGAACACTTCAGGAACACACAGGCGACCGACGTCGGTCCCTGCTGGTCTGGTTCTGCCGACGTCGGCCGACTTCCTGCCGTCGCCGGTTGCCTTCTGCACTGGATCCTGCCGACGTCGGTCATGCTGCCGACGCCGGTTCCTGTAGAACTCAGCAACCTTCAGTTCCTAGTTTGCAAAGGTTGAAGCTTTTAGCTCCACACCCTAACAGGGTGTTGTAACCTATTGATGGATTGGGGCTTGTGTGTGGAATGCCATGGATTGCACTCATAATCTTAAATATTATAAATCTCTAAAAAGGTCTTTAGTAGTTGGAATAACTGCAAAGGTGTTAGTGTTGTTAGCCAAGAATGTAAACAATGTTATTTAAATGTTTTCATTATTTGGTTGTATTAAGTCAACCTCAATAATCATTATACCTTCCTCAATTATCTTGTCTATCCATAATCACATCCAATTGATGGATGGGGTGGTCTAGGGCCACTTATAGTTTGGCTCATTTGGATTAGAGAGGTAAGCATTTGCTTCATTGGATTGCATGTAGAAGATTGTTTGTTGTCACTCTTCTAGTTTATTTGCTTTGAAAATTGATTGTAAAATGAATTGATGTATAATTAACTTCATTGATTTTAATTAAGTTATATTATGTTAATGCAAATTGAGTAATGGAAACAAGTTCAAATAGAAATATTTTAATATGTATATGTATACATAAAAATTCTTAAGTGTTATGCCTAAATTTTAGATGGATAATACATTTATTTGCATGGATGAACAAGTTCATTTAGTTATCTTATATTATTAATGTTTTCATAAATCTTGAAAAAAAATGTATGATTATCTCATTAAGATGGTAATGATTACACCTATTATCCATCCTTTACCACTTTTCCTTCATTATCCATAACTCATTGATTGGGACCAACAAAAATCCACAGTACCACTTGACGAATTTGAGAATGATGAGGCTATTTGAAAATTTGTAGGCCTAAGAGACCATATTCTACTTGTCTATCATAAATAAGGTTTTTATATCAGATTAGATCCTACTTCCTATTTCGGAGAGCAGGTGAACTTTCTTTACCAAAGAGAAAAATAAAATCAAATATCGAGGATCAATCTTCTTTGAGGATCTTTTGGACCAAGGTAAAAGTAAAGAAAAATGCCAGTCTCTTGGTGAAAACTTGTTTTAGGCACCATTAAATGATGATGTTCATCCTTATTTAAATGAATTCTAGGATGCCACCAAAGCCAAAATCATATTTGGATCTAAAACTAGTGAAGAAGAACAATGAGCTTTTGTACATATTGTTCAAGAATGTCCTGATGTATTTGTTATATGGCCCTTACCACCATCAGATGATTCTGATTCATCTTATTTGGGAGAATTGGATGAAATATTCTGACCAAAGGACTTTGATATTTCCAACCAATTCATAGCTTTGCCATCTCTCTTAGAAGATGGTTCTACACTCCTCATGGAGGACACTTCTGAGGTCAACATTAGAACATCAACCAATCCAAAGCGGATCAAACTAGGTGCATCCCTCATTGAGGAGGAATGTGAAGTCCTTATGGAACTCCTTATAGAGTTTGATAACATTTTTACATGGGCTTATTCTGATATGCTAGGTTCGGAACCCACCTTGGTTGTGCATCATCTTGTTTTACATCATGATGTCTTGCCAATAAAGCAAAAATTGAGGAAAATGCATCTCCGTATTACTATCTTAGTTAAAAAATAACTAGAAAAACTCTTATATGTAGGATTTATTCATCTTAGTGATTACTTAGAGTGAATCTCCAATATTTTTCTAGTCAGTAAAAATCTAGAAGGTATCAGATTATGCACTAATTTTTATGACATTAACAGGGCCTACCCAAAGGATGAATTTCCTATATTGAATATCGACATGATTGTTGACTCCATAGATTGGTATGAAATTATTTTACTCATAGATAGTTTTTCAAGATACAAGAAAATAAAAATTTCACCATAATTCTAACACAAGACAATGTTCACCACTCCTTGGGGAAAGTTTTACTATCAAGTCATGTCTTTCAGCCTAAAAAATGCAAGGGTAAATTACCAATAGGTCATGATGGTAATTTTACATGATATGATGTATGATATAGTTGAAGACTATGTTGATGACATCCTAGGTAAATCCAAGACCTATGCTAAACATCTAGCTATACTTTGAAATATATTTGAATGACATCAAAAGTACAAGGTTAGACTTAATCCTTAAAAGTGTGTCTTTGGCATAAATTTTGGAAAATAAATAGGCTTCATTATCTCCCACATGGGAATTAAATTTGATCTAACCAAATTCAAGGCCATTACTGAGATTTCGTTGACACTTAATTTGAATCAATTTCAAAATTTGTAGGGCAAGATACAATCAATTAGATGCTTCATATCACAACTGGCCAATGAGTGTCATCCATTTACCCATCTACTGAAAAAGGGCACTAATTTTTCATGAAAATTATATTTCTAAAAGGAATTTGAACAATTTAAAGAATATTTTTCCAATCCACTTATTTTTTTACCACCTATGCCCGACAAGCCATTGTTACTCTACCTCTCTACAACTGAAAATACCCTAGGGGCACTGTTGGCATAACATGATGAACAAAAGAAGGAACATACTGTCTATTACCTAAGCTACACATTGGTCACTTATGATCACAATTATATGCCAATCAAGAAATCTTGTTTAGTTATGGTCTTTATAACACAAATGTTACAACACTACATGCTAAATAATAAGACCATTGTCATTACCAAAGTAGATTCACTCAAGTATCTACTTTTTAAAATAGTTTTATAGGGATGCATGGCTAAATGAATTATGATTATAATTAAATTACAGATTGAATATACTAACCAAAAGGACATCAAAGGATAAATAATTATATACCAACTTGTAGAGGCTCCTCTTCTTGATACTCAACCACTCACATTTATCTTTCTAGATGAGTCCATTATTATCGTAACAGACACACCTCCTAAAGAAAAGTAATGAAAACTTTATTTTGATAGTTTTTCATGTCTCACGGGTTAAGAGTGGGACTGATGTTCATAAAACCATATGGGAATCTCATTCTCAAGTCTGTCTGTATCAACTTTCCTTACTCTAATAACATGGCTAATTATGAAGTGATCATTGCAAGGTTTTGTTTAGCAGTGCATTAAAACATTCAACATTTTATAGTTTATAGATATTCACAAATTATCATTAATTAGGTCATAGACCAATTATATACCAAGGATGAGAAGTTGGTACCTTATAAAACCATGGTGGACACTCTCAAACAATAGATTACCCACCTATAGTTTGAACAAATACATCATGCCAATAATAGAATAATAGATGCCATGGCTATTATTGGTTCTATGATCTGCATCACATATAAGGTAAGAGATTATCAATTCCTCATTTAACATATTATAATGCTTGATCATGAATCCTTGACCATTAAAATGATCTATGATATTTTTGGTTCTAGTTCTACTTGGTATTCTAAACTATATAATTAGCTTCATGACCAAGTCCTTCCACTAGAAATTTCTTGTAAACAACAAAAGGACCTCACCCACCAAGTCTCTCATTATACCTTAATTAGACATACACTCTGTTATATAAGCTTTGATGTAACTCTACTTCACCATTTAACCTTGATAAAATATGGACTAACATTAAAGGAAGTGCACAAAGGGGTTTGTGGCGCCCATACTAGTGGGGCTATCCTTACCAAAAAGCTACTGCGTACTACTTATTATTATCCAAACATGGAGGCAAATACAATTGCTTATGTTAAAAAGTGTAAACAATGTCATAAACATGCTCCAACCCAAATACTCAAGCCAATGACCACACCATAGCCATTTTCAATATGGGGACTCGACCTCATATGGAAGATTAACCCTACTTTTTCAAATGGCCATAAGCATAATATCCTTACCACCACCAAGTATTTCACTAAGTGGGTAGAATCTATTCCCCTCACTTATATGACAGGAAACCAATTTTTCAAATTCATTTTCAACCACCTCATGTGCCACTATGATATTCCCTCCAACATGATATCTGATATTGGTAGTTCATTTAAAAACAAGGACATCAAAGTCCTTTATGTTGAATACAACATTAACCAACATTTTTCCACTACATATTACCTACAATATAATGGCTAAGAAGAGGCATCTAAAAAAACCATTTTCAATATTATTAAGAATATCTTCAATGATGTTGGCCATGTTTGGCACTTATAATGTTTTTGCTCCCTTTGAGCCTATCGAACCAATTTTTGTACTCCAATAGGAGCCATAACATATTCCCTAGTTTATGGCACTGAGAACATTATTCCTATCGAGGTTGAGTTGCCTTCTCTATGCATTTCATTGAAACATATCCTTGATGATGAGGATTATAGAATAGCTCATCTGCAAGAGTTGGAAACACTGGATGAAAAACACATGGTAACTATGAATAATCTTCAAGCGTACCAAAATTGAATTTATAGCCAATATAATATGTGCATGAAGAATATATATTTTGATCTTGGTGATATTGTACTCAAATAAAACTAGAAGAATACCAATGTTGAACATAGGAAAAAGGCAAGTTCAATCCTAATTGGTTGGGACCTTATATGATTATTGATAACTATGGATCTAGAGCATACATGTTAGCCATGCCAAAATGAAGTGAACTTGATGAACCAGTGAACACAATACATATCAAGTGATTTTTCACTTGAATGATCTAAAGCATTGTCTATGAATATAATTTAATTTGTGCTATAACATTACCTTATTTATATTGTCCCATATACCTTTTCCTCTCATACCTTTCCTATTGGACCAAGTTTGTTTTACCTTCTTTATTCCCATTTTTGACCTTGGTTATAATTCATTGGTACTTTAGATTCAGCTGTAGTTTTAGTGGATGATTAAATCTTATGTCTCTTTGAGTGCATTCATTCACAAAGGAGTAATATCTTGGATCAATATGATAATGATTTGGAAACTACATCCTTTATTTTAGCAAACATTCTACATCTACCATACTAGGGTAAAAGTGTTGCGCTAATGATTATAAATGCCTTTAGGAAAATAATTATGTTAACATATATTCTTTATAGGGGTAACCTACTAGTGTAGTTGTTTATTATAGCCTAGGAACAACCCTTTTACCATGCCTTTCTTTATTATTGTTTCAAACCCTACCATTTGCCTATTTTATGAGCATGATATTACTTAGTTGGATTGTGAAATGTAGGGGGAACTATAGTGTCTTGAGGTCTATTTGGACATCATAGGCAGTGCTCAATGTTTTCTAAGAACAAATCAACCACCCTTATTCTAAATTCTCTTGCCATTTTTTGAACAACTTAAGCCATGCTTTCATAGTTTTGCGAGTTAACCCAATTTGTATCTCATAATTATCCATTGAGTTGATATGTGTAAAAGGGGCCAAAAAAAATGGAAACATGTTATAAAACTCATAAATAATCCTCTAACATCAGGCCTTTTAGATTGTATCCATGCCACTTAATACATGCATCTCCTAGCCAACAGGTATAACTGAAGTTCCCATGCTCTTGTCATTTTGCGAATCTTTTATGCTATTATTATTTTTTGTGATTCATAAACCTCTCATGGTCTCTTCATTTTATGTACCATTCCTATTTTCCTCTACAATTTAAACTCTTTTAATTGTCATTAATTTTATTCTATCCCAATCCTAGGAGAACTACATTTGTCATAAAGTCTATGTTGGAACTTATGTCCATAAGATTATGTAGGCAATGTCTAATTACCTAGTGCATTTGGAGCCACCCCTTCCTTGTTCTTATATAACCCTTGACCATTCTAGTGCCATTGTTTCCTATAGCCTAGGAACAACCTTTGTCATCCTACCTTTTCCATTATTTCCTATAGCCTAGGGTTAACCTTTATTGTCCTACCTTTGCCTTTGTTCCCTATAGCCTAGGGGAAACCTTTGGCCATGCATAACACTTCTATTACACATGAACAAATAATTAGATTAGTTTATTTTTGATTAGCAGTTAGATTAGTTACTTATTCATTTATTTTAGAATGTTTGTTTGTTCTTTTGTACCTTAATTTAGGATGTTTATTGATCTTGCTTTAACTTAATTGTTTTTCTTGTTTATTTCTTCATTGTGCCTTAGGTTAGGTTGTCTATTGATCTTATTTTAATGTGATTGATTATTTCTTGTTCATTAGTTTGCTTGTTTATGTTATTTACTTTATTTTAGTTGTTAACTTATTTTTTAATTGGTTGATGACTAATTTTTGTTTATTTTATTCATTCTTTCATTAGGTTGTTTATTAATTCTTCGTTTGTTTGAATTGTTTGTTTATTTTAGTTAGTTTTTGGGTGACTTATTTTCTTATGCCATCTTTACCTCGGTTGTCATAGGATTATTATATCTTATTTTACACTTGAGTCTTGATTAACCATATCTTGTATTTAAGCTGTGAATTTTGTATTTATTACTACTTGATTTATTGCATTATATTCACACTTGGGATATGATTGTTCATATATCACACCTAAGTGAGTGATATTTTCATTTAAATTAAGTTTTCCATGCTTAGGATACATGTTATTATTATAGTTGTTTATAACTATGATGTATAATATTACAAGCTACAACAAAAATTAGGCTAAATGGAGTTATTAATGATGTTATTAACAATAATTCCCCTTTGTTCACAAACAGACCAAACCTACCCTAACAAATCCAAATACATAAATAACCAAATCATAGTGACTATATTATTTGCATCTCTAAATAAGCATATACTACTAGTCATCAACATAAGCAAATAAAAGTAAGGTCCAACATCTCATATACATGGCATATAGTGAATGAAAGAGCATACATGTTTAAATTTAAATAAACATAAAACATTGTAAATTAATCACATTTAATCATGGAACCATGCTAAATCAGGGTAAATCAAATAAACAGAGCATTACATATATATCAAAAAATAACAGTCCAGGTAGAAATCTATAAAATAAAGATGATTGTCATATATCTCGCACAATAATGTCATATACATGTCATAGTACAAAATAAAAACATGTCCTAGAGCAATACAACATTAGCTTTAACTTTGTGAGTCTATAGGACCTATAGGTGGTGTTCCTAGTGGTCCTAGTGGTGGTGATGGTCATGACTATTGTATTGAATGACCTGATGTTTTTATCCCATGTGTCTTGGTCCTAGAACAAGTTGACCTACTACTATCACTTTACATGTCCCATACCTCAAATGTTGGAATTCGTTGGTCTCTAAGAACTATAGTCTCATAGGCCCATTGATAGTAGGAGGCCTCATCCTTAGCCAAAGGGCTCACCAAGACCATCCTAAAAAAATATACCTATGAATTGGCACCTCATGCCTCATCTTTATCACACTGGAGCCTCCAAACATCTGCTAAGGCATGATCCCTCTCAGCCTATATTTGTACCTAAACCTATGTCATCTAGTCCACCTCTACCTTTAGTTGGTCAATATATGACTAAAGGGAAATAATATGACCATCTTTATAAGTCACCTGATCCTATAGCTTATATACTCTAGTCTATAGGCCCTAAATCTTACCTACCCTATCTATGATATCCTCCTCTAATGTAACACTATCCTTAGTTACTCTAGTTGTACTAGATGGCCTTGCTTGGACTAGATCTACTAAATTATTTGTTATACCTATTGATCTAGGATCTACCATCATATCCATTATATAATCCCACTCATTACCCCATCATTTATATCATCATACCCACCCCAACTATTTTTACAACTATTGATGGAACTATTGTCACCATTGCTAGTGTCAGCCTTAGTCTCACTCTCCTCATCAATGCCCATATAATCACCACCACCAACTTGTACCTACCAAACCTATGCTTGTCCATCCTAAACTTGTATTAGTGATTAAAATGATACTATAAATCTCAAATTAAAAACCTATGCCCACCATATAACATAAGCTAACATCATGCTTACATCTATCAAGCCACCAACATAGACCAATGGAATCTATGGAACTCTCCTGTAGCTGCCCAAAATTTTGCTCTTAGGAATCACTAGAGTCTCATGACTAATCTCTCAGGTATTATGTGAAAACCATATTGAGTCAGTAGGGACATCTTGTGGCATGCCAAACTACCATATCACTCAATTAGGCATTTACTCTTTAATGATATGGGTCTATCTACCTATCAAGATGCAACGGGTGATCATAAACATTATATAAAAATTGTCTCATGGCCACTGTAGCTTATAAGGTAAGTAAAGATGCCAAATGAAAAACTTAAGTGTCAACTCATCCATCATACACTGATAGATGTATACCTCACCATGATGTACTATACAGTTTTCTCCTATCTCAACCCAAACATACACCACTAGATCATGTGGGCCTCATACCCATCTCTATCAAATTATCTACTCGATAACAATATGCTTACATCCCCAAACCTAGAGCAATGTAGAATACCTAATACTTTGGCCTCCTGAATAAGACACAATATGTAGGTCCTTATACAATTGGGACAATACTAGTATCCCCCAAGCAAATTGGGTAGTATCATCCATCATTGACAATATCACTTTGCCTAGGCCCATGTGAAAGAATCTATCTCTCTTATTAGGTAGAAGTATGTTGTTGATAATAAGCATGAACATGATGATATATTTATCAATATGTGATGGTGGTGATTAATCCTCTAAGAGTAGGTCATTTGGCATAATATCAGTGTATGTCTATAATAGGTCAATGTTGACCTTCTCATAGACTATGGGAATGTCTCTATATCTAGGCAGGTCATCTAACACTATTTGTTGCTATCTCAACTCTATCCAGAACAATCTTTGACATCTCATAGGTAACTTGAGGATATACCAAGTATCCTCAAGTTTTACTATAGCCTCCCTTATTAGTAGGTGGAAACTATAAGTCTCCAAGTGCTACCACTCCACCAATGCACTCAAATAGGCCTAATTTGCTCTGATCATAGGCATCTGCACTATGTCATGCAAACCCAAAATGTGTAGAAAGGAAACCATGTCCTCTATCCATATCTATGGATTATATAATCAATTAGAGTGCCACTCACATACCTTTAGTACCTTGAGCCACTCTTGTAACCATAAATAACTTTGTGTTAGCTTACACTATTATCTAGCCAATACCTATCTAAGGCATATTTGCCCTAAAGTTATCATAATTAGTATTTTTGGATGAATTTTCCATTTCCCTTGAAATTATGGTGAATTCACCATTTTAAGTTTACATGAAAATGGTGACTTCACCTATTTTAACCAAAGTCACCATTTTGAAAATTTCCAAGGAAAATCGGTAAAGTTGTCATTCTCATTTTGCAAAATAATAGTGACTTCGCCTATTTTTGGCAAAAGAATCGATTCAGTGATTTCCACTAGATTTCAGTGAAGTCACTAAAAAGTGGAGGGTGAAGCCATCATTTGCCCTGATACACAAACATTGACTTCATCTTTTTCTCTAAAAATACTAACATTAAATGCATAATAGATACTCAAAATGCTGAGGTGACATGACTTACTAGTGGCTTATCATATGGTGGTTACCCATGCTCTCTCACTCGATTGCTAACATGTATCTATCCTCATCCATAGGTAATTTTTCATTGTATCTCTTGCTAGGTCATAACTTTTGTTTGTAAATAGTTTGGGTGAAAATGAAAAGCATTTCACCCCATGGGGTGAATTTATAGCCTAAAAATTTATTTTTTCACCCCCAACACCTAAAGTTCCTTCCCAATCATTCTAGGAGGTGTTATTTTGACTCCCTAGTCTATTTTTTATGTTTTTCATTTCTACATTCATTATTTTACAACCATTTTCTCACTAGACCATGTTTTATGACCTTTTAGAGACCCATTTAACATCACTATTTTTTGGTCATACCATATGGTAGTTTAAATGCACATCTTTGTACTAGTTGGTAAACTTGATTTTTGTTGTTATTATATGCTATCTCATCATTAATCTATATTATAGATTTATTTCATGAAATCCTCTTTGCCAATTTTCCTAGATGCGACAAATTCTTTTAACCACTTCATGATATCTTCTACCTTACTAGGGAAAAATCATTTTTATTCTAGGAGCAATCTGCCCTATAATGATAAAATTATTATGCTAATGATTATAACCACCTTTGGGAAAATCATTATTTTGACCCATCTACCCTACAAGGGTCAATCACTATGCCATTGATTATAGCCACCTTTGGGCAAATCATTATTTTAACACTTGTTATTAGTAGACCATGTAATTTACTCTTTTAGAGGGCTTGTTTGATAATAATATTTGTTACATGATCTCTTGAGGGTGTATTCAAGACTGATCAATCACCCTCTTGGGCATTAGACAAAGCATTAACAAACTTTTCATTGTTTGAGAAGATGTTATTATATTTATGTATTGGAACACTACTCAAATAGGGACAAATATAGACACTCTTTTTCATCCACATTCATGTCTAAAGTGGACTTCAGAACAATTTATGGCAAACAACATAGATTAAGGCCTAAAAATCACCAAAACTTCTAAATTAGTTCACACATTGGACATAAGTGCTCATAATTATGTCAAAGAATCTCTATTTTGGGTATTACCCTACATGTAATGATAACCTCCCTCAGATTCATCACTAATCAGGTTGCAGCCTACCAAACTAACATTTTCAACCAATTAAGTGGGGCACTTAATCCAAATCTTGAAATGACTAAAATCCCAATTAGAATTAATTAAACAAGCAAATAAATTAAATGCTTAGTCAAATAATCCATGTTCAATTAGTGAATTTGTAATTTCCAAAAATCAAAATTCAACATTTATCAAAGATAAATGAGGTCATGATGACATCATCATACTCAAAGTCAAGAATTATAAAATATCAACATAAATGCCTTAAAAATGAGAAATGTTGAGCCATGCCTCCATAAATGCATAATTAAGGACATTATTTATTATGTTTGGACTCGCAAGTCTAATGCAAGGTTAGCCTAGACCTAATCATACCTGGGTTGGGGATAGTTTCAAACCTATAAATACAAGGTCTCACACTCACTTTGATGCAGGGAATCATTCACCTCTTTACTCTCTTTGATAACTTGTTTACTTCACTAGTGCTTCATTAGCCTATAATGGCTTAAAGACTCATTTTGAAGGATAAATGCATTTAACAAGTTCTTGATGGACTTTATGGCTTCCTAACATCCTGATAACATTGATTTCCTTCTATCTTATCACTCCAAACACTCAAATTCTCCAAGTTTCACTCACTAGCTCCCTTCTTGCTTAGTTCTCTACTATCCCTATTATGATGCTAATTCCATTTTATTGAAACATTTACCAAAGCTTGTATGAAACTTAAGATAGATTCAAGGAGCTGTTAAGGCTTTTGTTTAATATACAATGTTTCATCTTAAAACTCTTTGCACAAACCCACTTTCTTGTTCACTCCAACTCTCATTTACCCTCAATTAGGCCTATTCAAGTGCCTACACTTAGATTCCATACTTGTCCAGACTCTAAAATTATATATTTTTTAATTCCTTTATAAGACCTCCAAATATTTTAGATTCCAAAGTTTGGTCAAATTTGACTAGGTGGAACTCTAACAAACTCAATTTCTTTTTTGCTAGACTTAGATTTAGGTCTTACAAGTCTGCCTGTGTATCGAGGTTATCTTAAATTCACTTGTTTGAATTTGAATCACTTTAAAAACTCCTTATCACCTCCCTAAGGTCTTCCCCATATATTTCCATCTTTCTACACAACTCTTTATACTTAATGAGACTCTAATTGATTGCATTTACCAAGAATTAGTGACTATACAGTCAATCTTCACCTATAATCCTCATCATTGACTACCTAAGGATGATTTAATTAAGAAAAACAAGTGAATTAAATATACATATAGGAATTTTAAAATAAATTAGTTTAATTATGTGGTTCAATCCCAATATGGACTTCTAAACACCTAAAGACAACTCTGAATTCACTCTTCCTTATCTACACAATCCTATATATACTTTCTTGGAAGATATGAACTAGTTTCCATTAATAAATGACTTGAAAATTATTATAAATAAGGTTCACATATACTATCAAATGAATTAAATCCTTAATGTGTATTTTGAGACTCAACATTAAGACAATATGACCAAACTTCAATTACTTTCTCTTTAAATGGTGACCTATAGGTTTAGAACACACAACCATGCATAAGTCAGGATACAGAGGAATTTTGAACTCCAAATAACTTTTAATGGTCCCCAAATAGTATCAAACAACTAATAACAATTTTTTATTAGGATTTAAGCGTTAAAACTCAAGAAAATTGCATTTACCCACTACCTAGGGTTGAAAAGGGCTTGTATCACTCAAGAGCTTCTTAAACTTGTTTCATGAAGTATAAAAGCTAACTGATAGTCTAAATGCCACCATGGGAACATAAAAGACCTCTATCAACCTATTGAATCCTTATTTCAAGCTCATGTGACCATTTTCATGTAAAATAGAGACCTTGCATGAAGTTACAGTCTGATAGCTCTGAGTACACACAAGCATTAGAGAGTTCTAACATAAAATGAAGGAAAGATTTACTCAAATGAGAACTTATTTATTAACAAAAAAACCATATGAATACAAAAAATTACACAATTAAATACCTTTATATACAAGAAATGATGCTTATAGACATGCACCCTGTCTTGGCAGGCTTTTACACACACTCTACTCTTACTCTCTTCTCTCTTCTGTCATCACAAAAAGTCTTTTATGTTTGTAGAGAGTCTTTGAAGTCTCCTTTGGTATAGGTTGCATGCATATCCATTTACTAAAGGCTTATCCAAGCTTAGAGTAACCCAATGTATCTCTAATATTCCTTTCAACCACTTACCTTAAGATAGAAAAATATCTTATCATGAATATTATTTTGTTATACTTGATCCTTTTGACTCTTCATGATGACTATAACCTATAAAAAATCTATAAGACTTCTTATTACATTGGACACCCTTATAAAACTTATACAAGTCATGAACTACTACAATTCCTACCTCTTTTTATATAAGTACATTTGAAATTTCAAATATTAAGTTTGGAGGGAAAATACTCCAAGAATCCTATACAAATTTCAAGGCTTTAATGAGGCTTATTGTGCTCAAACAAACCTCCTAAGACTTAAGTAGAAAACTTATAGTGATGCTCATGCATCAAATTAACATGGTTGAAAATTTTCATGAGCTCTTGCTCATGTATACTTATCCTTTCTCTTATTGAAATCCATTCAACTTCAACTATCTCTTCATATTGATGTATATGTTCTATATCACCACACTCAGATCTTTTCATGGACATTCCTGTCATTGGCATACCTACACATAACACAAACTTGTTAATAAAAACATATACAATCTTCTTTTTATCATGCATTAAAGACATATGCAATATTTTCACTTGTATAGGTTTCTCATACTATCTAAGTGCCTTCATACTGATGTCTATTGTCTCTCATTTGCTATGTTTCCATCTCAACTCCCATCCTCTATTCTATCTTGTAACATAGTTCAACTTTTCAACACTCTTGGTTTCCTGTACTTCCTTGCTCCCTTGCTGATTATCTTCTTCATTCATTTGATTTGTTTTCCTATCAACTACCATAAGATTTATTAGCTCTTCTATGGACTCCTCCATGTCTTCCATTAGGATCTTCATCTCCTTCGACTATTCACATCTCTTTTCACAACATACTCTTGAATTCTCATACAAGAAACTTGTCACCTTGTTGTCTCTCAATTGAAATGTCTACAACATTCTTCTAAGTTTCCTACACTTTTGTTCTCAACAACACCATTTTATATCCATTTGGTTTTGGGAATGACATTCTTAGTGTTTTCTTTTGAGTCATTAAACCATTCATATTCCAAGAATTCATCCAATAAACTTTGCACATCTGAAAGGAGGGTGATTACCTTATTGGTTTCAAGGTTGACCTTTTATTGTTTTGGTAGCTCATAATTCATTTCATCTTATTCAACTGATTACCATAGTTCTTCTTTACTTATCATTAGCATATCATTTTATAAACTCTTCATCTCTTGTGAATAATGCTTTATAAAATTTTTCTTACTGCTATTTCTTCTTTGTCATCCTCTTGAATGAGGATCTACTCTTGATGTTCTTCAAATTCCATAGTCATGCATTGACCTTCTTTTTTCCCTTGATTATCTATGAGTCTAGTCTTTGAATCAAGTAATTCTTCTCCATTATCTTCCTATATACCTGCAATCATTATTTCAAAACCAATATCAAATTTGAAAACTTGAGACCCTTGAGTCTCTTCTTGTACTTTTTCTTCTTTCATGCCTTCAATGAGGTAGTTTTATTCTTCTAATAGTATCTCCTTTTTTGGATAGCACTCTATTTGTTTTATAGGCTTATCATGCTAGTCATATCCTTTACTTGTCAAATACTCCTTGTTGTTTAAACCTTAAAATATGTTTAATAAGTGCTCATCTTCACTTATTATCATACCCACAGATTCATATTAAGTGTTAGAGACAAACATATGAGAATTAATTGCCACTTCATCCTCTTTTTCTAGTATTCTTATCCACTTTTAAATATGTGATCTTTTCCTTTTCTTGATAATCTGATCAATTGGCCATTTGACCATCCTCTTGAGCACATACCCTTGCTAACTTTGCATTGATTCATCCAAGATCTACTTCAAACTTACCAAATGTAACTTCATCATCTCCATCTCATCTTGGAAGTATTTCTCTCTCCTTAACTCTTTCTTTTTTTTTATCTTATCCATTGCTCCTTCACCAAGATCCTCACCCAAGTCTATTTCACCTTAGTCTTTTGGTCTCCTCAGGTCTTCACCTAGGTCTTTTATACCCTAGTTTGTTGGTCGTTGTCAATGGATTCACTTAGCCTATCACTTATTCAATGGTATTCAACAAAATACTTTAACCAAACATCAACAAATCAAAAATCCAAATTTATTTATCATGGAACTTCCTCTTGAGCATTCACTTTCTCTCTCAACCTTACTCTTTAGCTTTCCAAGCTCTTATTATTTATTGTCAAGCATTAATAGGATATAAGACTTCCTTTACCCTGTTCTCTTCTCAAAACATAATTCTTCAAAACATAATCTCAAACAAAATATCAAATTTTATTCATACCTTTCTTCAATAGGGTCTTCTAGTGCTTTGTCTTGTTGATCCTTATTCCTGTGATCCTATAACAACATTGTACTTGATGCAACATCAACAAAAAATTCAATCATTCCCAAATAGCTCCTAAGATCTGATACCAAAAATGATGCAAGGCATCATTCACCTCTTTACTCTCTTTGACAACTTGTTTACTTCACTAGTGCTTCATTGGCCTATAATGGCTTAAAGACTCATTTTGAAGGACACATGAATTTAATAATTTATTTATGGACCTTATGGATTGATGATAACCTGCAAACATTGATTTTCTTCTATCTTAGCACTTCAAACACTCAAATTCTCCAAGTTTTACTCACAAGCTCCCTTCTTGCTTAGTTCTCTACTAACCCTATTATGATGCTAATTCCATTTTATTGATACAATTATCAAAGATTGTATTAAAATTAATATAAATTCAATGATCTATTTAGGCTTTTATTCAATCTACAAGGTTTCAAATTTCAAATCTTTGCACAAACCCACTTTCTTGTTCACTCCAACTCTCATTACCCTTAATTAGACCTATTCAAGTGCCTACTCTCAGAGTCCATATTTGTATGAACTCTAAAATGATATATTTTTTTAATTCATTTATAGGGCCTCCAAATATGTTTGATTCCAAATTTTGGTCAAATTTGACTAGATAAAACTCTCACACACTCAATTTCTTTTTTTTCTAGACCTAGATTTAGGTATTGTAGGTCTGCTTGTGTATTGAGGGTCTCTTAAATTCACTTGTTTAACTTTGAATCACTTTCAACACTTATTATCACCTCCCTGAGGTCTGTCCCATATATATCCATCTTTATACACAACTATTTATACTTAATGAGACTCTATTTGCTTACATTTACCAAGAATTAGTGAGTATACAGTCAATCTTCACCTACAGTCCTCATCATTAACTACCTAAGGAAGAATTTATTCAGAGGCACAAGTGAATTCAATAGACCTATATGATATTTACACTAAATTAGTAAAATGATGTGGTTCAATCCTAATGTAGAATTCTAAATTTAGACACCTAAAAGTGGCCACCAATAACCTCCAACTAGGCTTTTGATCAATTTCTATCAAAATGCACAATTTATCCTAAAAACACTAAAACATGATAAAATATGTGAATCTATCATATAAAAGTACTAATTTTGGCCAAAGTATCACTAATTGGGGTAATACAATTTATGAGACAACTAACTTTGATCAAATCATTTCGAGTCAAAATGACATTTTCGCACCTAGGTGCTCTAGATTGCTCTTTTCTTTCAAATTTCTTACACGAGACACGTGCCTTTGTTATTTTGTGTTGGAAACATCCTAAATGGGATAATAGATCCAAAATGTCTAACATCTCCTTCCAATTCCAATCCAGTCAAATTTTGAGCCAATAATATGACATTTTGACTAGTTTGATTAATTTAAGCACAAATGGCCAAGATTAGCACCAAAATTGACTAATCATGTTTAAAGCTAATTAATTCGAATCATGAGCCTAATTAATAATTCCATGGAACTTTTTGGATATTTATATTTGGAAATTGATTATGATTTTTGCATCAAGTGACATCATTTTTTTGGAAGGCAACCCTAGGCCATAAATGCATAAAATATTTGATTAATCCCTCCCATGCCTCTTTAATGCCTCTCTATCCCAAATATTTATGAGGGAATTTCTTGATTTTATCCTACACTATTGAATGGATTATTATCCACACATATTCATCTTGATATGGATGGTTTAGGTTTATTCTGATCATTTGAAAAAAAAATATAAATAGGGGGCCTCACAACCAGAATTTCAAGCTCTTTTAGTGTAAAGTTATAATGCTAAAAAACTCTCTTAAGCCATTGATGTAGTGTTATCATGCCCAATTGTTGAGCCAATCCAAATCCATGATAAATCCATTGGTGTTAAGGAGTAGAGGAGATAGCCAAACCTCCTTTAATGAAGACACATTGAGCACAAACCGAGTAAGAACTTCAACAATCCATTTGGAACATCCAAGGGAGGTGAAAGATCATTTATCTTTTGCATTCTAGTTGGGTTTTCCATTTAAGTTTTGTTATTATACTCCCCTCTTGAGATAGGATTAAGGTGTTATATATTAGTGTGTTATTTTGTGTTTTTATTCATACACTAACACTATACTAATATCCCCTTATTGCCATCCTATGTTCACACTAAACACCTAAAGACAACTTTGAATTCACTCTTCCTTATCTACACAGTCCTAGATATGCATTCTTGGAGGATATGGACTAGTTTCCGTTACTAAATGCCTTGAAAATTCTTATCAATCAGGTTCATATAGACTATTAAATGAATTAAACCCTTCATTTGTAGTTTGAGACTCAACATTAAGATAATATGACCAAACTTTAATTGCTCTATCCCTTTAAATGGTGACGTACATGCTTATAACACATAGTCATGCATAAGTCAAGATACAGAAGAATTTTGAACTAAAAATCACTTGTAATGGTCCCCAAATAGTATCAACTAAATGATCATAAGTTTTTATGAGGATTGAAGGGCTAAACTCAAAAAACTAACATTTACTCGCTACCTAGGGTTTAATAGGGCCTATATCACCTGAGAGCTTCTTAAACTTGTTTCATGAATTATAGAAGCTAATTTATAGTATAAATGACACCATAGGGACATAAATAACCTCTAAAAACCTCTTGAATCCTTGTTTTGATCTCATGCAACCCTTTTCACATAAAATAGAGACCCTATATGAAGTTATAGTCTGATAGCTCTGAGTACACACAAGCATTAGAGAGTTCTAACATAAAATGAAGGAAATATTTACTCAAAAGATACCATAATATTATTTATTATCATAAAAACTAGATGAATACAATATATTACACAACAAAATACCTTATATATAAGAAAATGATGCTTACAAACCTGCACCCTATCTTGGCAGGTTGCTACACACACTCTACTCTTACTCTCTTCTCTATTATATCATCACAACTAGTATTTTATGCTTATAAAGAGTATTTGAATTCTCCTTTGGTATAGGTTGGATGCATATATATTTTTTAAAGGCTTATCTAAGCTTGGAATATCCCAATTTAGTTCAAATATTCCTTTCAACCACTTACCTTAGGATATAAAAATATCTTGTCATGAATAGTATTTTGTTACACTTGATCCATTTGACTCTTCATGATGACTATAACCTATAGAAACTCTATAAGACTCCTTATTAAATTGGAAACCCTTATATAACCTATACAACTCATGAACTACTACAATTCCTACCTCTTTTTACATAAGTACATTTGAATTTTAAAATATTAAGTTTGGAGGGAAAATACTCCAAGAATCCTATACAACTTTCAAGGCCTCAATGAGGCTTATTGTGCTCAAACAAACCTACTAGGACTCAAATAGATAACTTATAGTGATTCTCTTGCATCACACTTCTAATAATTTTTTTTTGTGTAAAGTATTATGCAAGAATACCTTCAACAAGATTTCTTGTGTAGTGTTATAATGCCAAATTGTTGAAGAGAGAGCTTCATTACCAATACATGCCAAGGTCAAAACCAAAGTGAACAAAGGGAAAGTGTTGCCAAAAAATCAAGATCATTGATGAAGACTCCAAGTTGGATACAAGCTGAGCAAGCTAATTATTATTTCAACAAGTGATTCAGAGCTACAAGGAAGGTGAAAGTGATTTACCTTTTATCCTTCTATTTGTGTTTTGTTTTATCTTGTTATTATCAAGCTCCCCTAGTATCTAGGTTTGGGATTTTTTTTTAATCTTGTTTGTTTGTCATGTTTAATTATAATAATGAGTGACTAATGCATATTTTCCATTGGATTCCTATTGTATACATCTACATGTTTGGGACCCATTTGTCATTGGTTATTTGGGCCATCATGTTTGTCCTCTACACTGGGGGCTGCCCCTCTTCCTAAATCTTCCTCAAATTGTGGATCCTCAGAAGCAAGATGTTATTTATTAAGTTTAGGGGTGGGATTTTTTTCAAGATACACTACTAGAGATGCTTCACCTTGTTCATAGATCACAACTTTGGGTGTCAAAAACTCTGGTCCTAAATATATAGCTGATTATTATGTGACAATGATGCCATATTTTATTTGTTCTTTAGGTAACCCTTAAGATTTTATTGGAAATGAGGCTTACCTTTATCATTTGGTTTTGGTTCTGAGTTTTTGCTCCTATGCCCTGCTATAATCAGTGGCTACAAGTCTTAGTCTCTTTTCCTTTTTCTGTGCCTTTCCTTATGTTGGTGTTTCTAGTTGAGGAGGGAGGGGTTCTTTCTTTATTTCCTAGCTTCCTGATTTTTTCTTCATGGGCTTGAGCATATAGTAAACCAAAAATATTTTCCCCTAAATGATTATCCTAAAAGGATTAATATCAATTTTATCTAATTCATGTCATTCTGTGTATGCCTACTTTCTCTGATAGACATATAAATTATGAAGAGTGAACCTTGACGTCAATCTTATTAGCATCAATGCTTAATGAGAACACATACACAATGCGATTAACATAATTCATGAAGTATTTTGAAATGAATGATCAGGGAAAATTGAGCTAGCTCAATAATTTATCAATGCTCTCCATCTATATCCATCTGAGTAAATAATGTTGTTTAAAAATAAACTCATCCTAGCTCCCCATAAGTGCAAGAAAATATTTGGGTACATGCCACTCATTACCAAAATCTTATTTCATCCCCTCTAATCAAACCTTCATCTTTATTTGGTAAGAGGGTGTGATGGTGCTTGGACATGTAAACTGTTTGAACCTTTTAGAAGGGGACTTGTGTTCTGGTGGGTAAACCCATTTAAGTTATTTTTTGGAATACTCTGTGACACCAATTTCATTAAAAACAAGCAAACATAAAATCACGCCCCATAGAAACTTGTGGTTAGGCATGTAGATGGGCCTTATCCACATCTTATTTAATTCTCCCAGGTAATCATTTCCATCCAACATAAGATATATGCAATAAATCCTCCAAATATAGACTTAAAGTAGAAGTAAAAGTAATAAAAATTGAAAATGAATGTTCCTATCTATTGGATTGAAATGGTGGTTTGTATTTAAAATTATGAGTGACCCTAATCCCTCTTGAAGATTTAGATGAAAATATCAACTAGCTAAATTTAGTCATAAAATGGGTAGACTATCCTCGAACTAGGTCGACTTAATTATGAAGTAAACACTAAACATTCATATCTATAATGATATGATTGATGTAGTTGGGATGGGGTAGATAATAGTTATAACTACATTGAATGGGCTAACATAGTTGGAAAATGTAAGTATTGACATGGTTAGAGGATAATAAATGGAAGGAGATAGCTTAAGGGATCAAATCTTGGGAAGCTATAATGGACATAGGAATAATAAATAAATAACAATGTCTCTTGTAAAGCACCATCAATCTGCCCACCCCTTTATTGTAGGACCCTTTAAGGTGTGCACTTGAGATTGAAACTTTTTAAATTTATACAAGAGATAAAATGTCAGTAAATGACAAAGTTTAAAAATATTTTTTGTATATACCATGCCTGTAGCTCATTAACCCCATTTTTGAGGGTTAGTGAGATTAATTTTATTGGATGATACACTTCTCTAGAGTGCACCACAAATCAAATCGATAAAAGAGGTTTCTTATGTTGTAAACAAGGGAACCTAAGTGTTTATGATATACCATGAGGTACATGGAAACTAAACTATGTGTTTAGTGATATACAATGGCTACGAGTATTGGGATAAAACTCCTCACACCATGATGTTGGTAAAACATATCATCCTGTAACTCATAATGATAGTAACTAAATAGTTTTACAACTACCAAAACATTATTCTAAAAAAAACAAAAATCAAGAGAAAATAAAGTGAAAATAAAAATAAAAATATTTTTGTGTATGGAATCAATAATTTTTCATTGTTTGAAATCATAAATTTATCTAAAACCCTATACCAACAAAAATCAAACAAGCAGTGTTTTTAGAATAAAATTGTAGGTTAACCATAATATTTAATGTTTTTTTAATTTAGAAATAAAATGTTAAGAAAAAATAAACTATTAAAAGTAATTTATATCTAGATAAATATACAAATTAGAATATATAATACAAAATTTATAGAACTAAAATTGAGCTAGAAATATTAATCTGACCCAAGATTTGCAATGCTCTTTCAAATTGATTATGACTGTGTAAGGTGATTGTGATTGGAAACTACTTGAAAAGACCTATGAACTATGTCATGACCAAGAGAATGAATTCAAAATTTGTTGGTATAAGGCCATGCTATGAGGAGAGAAATAGACTATGGCTTTTTCCATTGATTACGGTTGTATCATAGTTGATTGTGCAACTAATTTTATGATATGGGTACATGAACCTATTTACAAGGGTTTATTAATTTCCTATGAATGTCTATTTGATGTGTGAAAGACCTAAAAAATGAAAACCCTTGTTCATATATAATAACCAAAACATATATTAAATGAAAAGGGGGAATCAAAAAAGAGAAATAACTAAGTTATCCTTAAGAAACCTTGTGTAATCTAAGTGTTACCTACATAACCCAAAAGACCTTTAGGCTAATATAGTCTCCCTCCTAAAGTGAGTGTGTGAATATTGACTTGAATATATGAATGGAACTAGATATATTGATTTGAATGCTTGAAAATGAGTACCCTTGACCTGCAATGAAAGATATTCAAACTTGTCTTATGACTGTTAAAATGCTTCAACACTAAAATTGAAAGAAATACTTCTCTTTTACTCAGTGTGAAATATAATTTACAAGGTGATTTATATGTGTTTGGAGAGGCTTGATATGCTTATATAGATAATTTTTTTGAATATTTATTTTAACCGGCCTTTTAAAAACCGTGGGAGGGGTAAAATACAATGTCTCAAATTTGAATTTTCATGACCAAATTTGGACTGCATTATTTCACTTGTTGTTATGGTTTAGTTATGAAATATTTATTACATAATTTTTTGGATTACTATTGTGTTATAGTTCTATGATCTATGTTTGATCTATTATTACTATTTTTGAGACATTTATTTGATATGCTTTTTATTATAGCATTGGATATTTATGTTTAATGAGTTACTAGTTTATCATTCAGTTTAGTTGTAATTATTTAATGTTATTATTACATTTATTTCTCTTATATAATATAGATATTGTTGATGGTCTATTATTACTATAGGTAATAGATATGAGCTAGGTTGGATGTGAATCTGAAAATTTAGGTGACACTGAGAAAGTGAACAAAAATAAATAGTGAACTTAAAAATTATAATACTGATCTTTGATTGTTATGAATGTTTTACATCATTTTTATATGTGTGTTCTAAAGTGATGATTGCTATCTTTTTTGAGTTTTATTTCATTGTTGTATTGATCATTAGTCAGTTTTGACTTCTTGCTCGATTATTACTCTATCAGTTGGTTTTTACTCCTTGTTTTAGTCGATAATTATTGGCATTATTAATATATGCTTAGTCTATTCTTGATATTGTGATTTTCATTTAGATTAAGTGAATTATTAGATTGTGACATTTTATTAGTTTTTAGATTCTATTTTACTCATATTTGGAGTCTTGTTTTGTGTTTAGACTATTTAGTGACATTTTAGATATTGTCACAATCCTATTTGAATTTGATTTAAAGTCATTAATCTTTGATTATATTTTGAATATAATGATTAACATTGGATAGGTCATTAGTTGTTCTTTTAAACTACTTGGAGGTCTTCATTATTTGTTGAGACTCTTCTTGCATTCAATGTTTATTATGACCAAGTCTTGGATTAGATTTGCTTAAGTGTTTGATTAGGGTGCCATGACCCACCATAGGATTGGTATTATTTGAAGTGGTTATTTTGTTTGTGACTTTATTTTGATGGCATTGGATCACTATTCAAGGCAAAATGCATCAAGAATATTCTGAACGCTATTAGGGTTATTGTAGGTAATTTTTACATGCATGTTAGAATATCTATGCTTCGAGAAACTCTACCAAAATTTGGGTATGGTAGTTAAGGGAAATAATAGTGCAATTAGTTGCATGTGTTTTTCTCAAAGCTTGAACTGTAGTGAGTTATTTATTTTATTGTCCATACTGGAGATTTTGTGGAGTTTTTGGTGGTTCGATTTAGCTTTAAGGGGCTGATTGGTATTTTGCATTCAAAATGTAAAGAGACTGGAAGCTTGTGGAAAGAAGAATAAAAGAAGTATTTTTTCCATCCTTTGCATTCTTTTAACTAGTTTTTCAAGTAAGTAATGCATTAAAATTTCTAAGTGGTTTTATGGTTTGGCTTTGCTAGTATGGACTAGGATTTTTTTTGAAAATAAAATACAATCATTTTTATTGTCATGGGTTGCAATAATATTGTTATGATCACTGGAAAGAATGGGTAAAACTCTATAGGGTTTCAATACTAATTTGGTTGTTATTATTCTTAACAAAAATGATTTTTATCACCATACGGCCTCAACTATAGCATGTAGATAAAAAATACTAAGTGTATGTTGGTTAAATCCATTTTGTTTTCATGGAAATTTTGTTTTAAAAATCCATTTAAGGCTATGACTATGCACATGACATTATAGGTTTTCATTGTTTTGAAAAGCTGTGTTATGCATTGTAAACCCTAGATGTATACTTAAGTTTTATTCGAGTTGTTGTTTTGATTACATACAAGCCTATGTATTTAGGCCACATCCTTAGAATAATATAAGTAAAAACCTAAGTGGCATATGGGGTTCGAATACCATCTAGGTTTTGGTTAAAATATTATTTTGTCATTATTTTAATATATTATTGTTAGTTGTACGGCTAGGGTATTTGATTTAATCATTAGGAGGTTTTTGGATTATGATGGAAGTTTGTTATTAATTTATTGATATCGATTATATACATGATTATTTCAATTCAAGTCACGGATTATTTTGGTGATCACATTCATCATGAGTTAGTAAATCTGGTTTGACTTTAAACATTCATATAAATGATTTCAGTCATTATTATCACTACTAGTTAGTGATAATGATCTTGAAATATTTTCATCATGATTTTTCATCGATTCTATTGGTCAATATTGATCTAGTAATTAAATGAGATTCAATGATTATTTTATTTGATTGATTCAGTTGATTTTATTTACACTGGCTGTGTGAATGTGTTGCCTTACATCATAACTTGAGTTGAGTTTTGATGTCTTTTTGGATTGTTGTAAGTTAATATCTTTTTCATAAAGGTTTTGTAAATTTAGTTTGAGTATTCAGTTTAGTTAATTTTATTGAAAGTTATTTGAGTTAGTTAAATCATTTTACTTAGATGAAAATATTTAAAGAAAATTATTTGTGTTTGGGTTTATTAGTAGTAATGCAATTGAATTTATTTTGGGTATTGTACCTATCAATGGATTGGGGATTGTGGGTGAAATGCCATGGATTTCATTCATAATATTAAATCTTAAAAATCTCTAAAATGAGCTTCAGTAGTTGGAATAACTATAAATGTGTTAGTGCTATTAGTCAATAATGTAAACAATATTATTTGAATGTTTTCACCATTTAATTGTATTAATTAAAAATCAATAATCACTATACCTTCCTCACTTATCTTTTCTATCCAGAATCATATCCAATTGATGGATGGGGTGGTTTAGGGCCACTTATGGTTGGGTTCATTAGGATTAGAGAGGTGAACATTTACTTCATTGGATTGCATGTAGAAGATTATTTATTGTCACTCTTCTAGTTGATCTGCTTTGAAAATTGATTGTAAAATGAATTGATGTATAATTAACTTCATTGATTTTACTTAAGTTGTATTATGTTAATGCAACTTAAATAACAGAAACAAGTTCAAATAAAAATATTGTAATATGTATATGTATACATAAAAGTTATTATGTGTTATGCCTAACTTTTAGAAGGATAATACATTTATTTGCATGGATGAACAAGTTCATTTAGTTATCTTATATTATGAATATGTGTTTATAAAGCTTGAAAAAGTTTGTATGATTATCTCATTAAGATGGCAATGAGTTGGTAAGATATTAAAATAGATAACTGGTTATTTTTGCATGAAGTTGTTGAGGATTCATTTGAGAAATAATATGAATGTATGTATTTATATATATGTCTTTAAGTGGAAAAGTTATAAAACTCAATCAATACCAATTGTGTTAATTTTTATTGTATATAATTGTGTTATGGCATGTTAACTTTAAGTCTATATAAAGACATAACTATTACCTTAAACTATGAAGACTCATTAAATTATGCTACATTCCCCTGCCATAAGGTGATATGATTCCAATACCAATAGAAAGTAACCCATCCAAGAGAATTCAACATATATAAAACTACCAAATACAAATCATCCCAGGCCAAAATATCACAAGTGCCACCCCATCCCAGACCATCACAAGGAAAACTATAACAAATTAATAAGGTTATTTTAAATACTTTCAAAGAAGACATTCAAGTTTAATAAAATTTTAATGTTTATTAATAATGTAATCTTTTAATGAAATGATGATGATGTCTTAATTGGACTACAATAAGAATATAAATATTTCCTTAATCGATTAAGTTCTACAATGTTAATCTAGTCTATTTATTATGGATTGGTTTAAAGAACTTATTTTTTTTTAAAGTTTATTATCCTCTTAAGGACTATATTAAAAAGGTAATAATTTTAAATGGAAACTATTTTGTCATTGTTTGAAGTGATAGGACTATTTTGGACAACCTTGTATATTCACGTAGAAATTAATATTTAAATAATGTTATTCAATCTTATACAAGTCTTGAAACTAACTAAGCTAAATTGAAAGCAAGTATGTAAATAGACAAGTGAGATAAGGTTTGAAAATCCCAATGGATATTTCAATGGAAGGAAGATGTGAGTGAGGATCATCTGCTCCTTATCTAGAATGGACTTATGGAATAATAATCCAAGTTGTTCTACTTCAAAATAATGGTATGAAAACATTGAAAGATAATGATTTAAATTTTAAACATTAAGTTGGATTTGATAAATATCTTGTTGGCTAAGAAAGAAAAATGAATTAATCTTTGAAGGAGTAAACACTCTCAAACTCTTAGTCTAAAAGACATGGATCTAAGATGTTATTTAATTCACTTAAGTGAAAAAGATTATTTAGTAAACCTAATGTAAGCACATAGAGTTATTTGTACCTCATAAACAAATTAAAACAATGAATGTTTGAAAGTTTTGTGTGCATAAATTAGTATAAGGTATGTCTAAATTAATTAATTTATGCATGTATTGACTTGACCAATTGGGTTAAGGACACAATTCCAAATCCACCATGTGAAATGGATAAGATGTTATAAAACAAAACGTAAGCATGGTTATTGAAACACCTTAAGAAGCTTAATTGGTACACTTTAATTTTGATTTAATTTCCTAATCTACCTAAAGGGATGGTGCCAATCTCAAATCTCTCTTGTTTATGAACTTTGTAATGTGTTTCCAAGCTTTGTATTGCTTTTGGAAATTGTCCTTTTCTCTTGATCATTGCTTGCTACCTATGAAATTAATAGATCTTATTTATGCAAGTTTTATATGATGATTCTTCTATGAAATCTATTTTAATTCCTACAATTGGTTGCTAAAATTTTCTAATTTAACCTATGAGGTACAAGTGGTATTATAGCCTATGTAAGTACTCAGGTAAGTATGTTAGTGATATCTTTTCTATGAATGCCACACTAAGAGTATGTGGATAGGCATGTGTAAGTTTAATTTGCACTAAATCACTTCTATATAAATACTAAGTGGTTAAAATGATTCCTAATGAAGTTTTTCATAAGTTATGTACTTTGTCTAGTTCTCATGTTATCTATGACACAATTATAGATCTCATTATGTTTTTCATGCTGAAATTTGATTTTTTCCTTGCACCATTGTTGATATCTCAATATTTAAAAAAAATAAGGTTATTACATATTGGTATTAGAGCAAAGTTATACTACTCTAGGGAACTTTGGGGAATGTTACTCGATGTTTTTCCTCTTGAGTTATTTTTTCCCCCATAGAATGGTGAGAACAAGATTTAGAACAACAAACACCAATTCAAGGGATGTTAACCCTGGTAGAGGTTGTAAGGCCAAAAATCTTATAATAGAGGAAATTCCTACCAATAATGCTAGTAGTAATGTTGAAGCCTATAACCATAAGGAAAATAACCCTAATGCTAATTAGGAAGTAGTATTGAATGAAATTATGATTGCATTGAATTCACTTTAAATCAAACTAGACACCCAAGAACAAAGGTTGAATAATTTAGTAGGTGTACCACTTGAACAACTTCCACTTATAGAAGAAGGGCAAGTTGGTGAGAAAGAAATTCAAGATAAGCTTATTAATGTGGCTGATCTTATCATTAAAAAACTAATTTTTTTTCCATCAACCTTTTCAGGTGAAGAATCTAGTGATGCAACTGATGCATAATTGGTTCTCCTAAACAAGTACTTTAATCTATATAATATGTCCTCTAACATGAAAAAAATAGTGGTTGCTTATCAGTTAATAAGATCTATAGATCTTTGGTGGAACCATATCTATGCTTTAGAAGGTTACCATCCAATGACTCTTACCTTGCCTAATTTTAAAAGGTAATTCAGAAAGAGGTATCTCAGCTCTAACTTTAAGGAACATAAAATAACCAATTTTTAACTATTAAAAATAGAGAATATGACTATAACTGAGTTTGAAAACAAGTTTTTAAATTTAATACATCATGTTTACTACATGTATGATGAAGAAACTAAAGTAACCAAGTTCAAGCTAGAGTTAAAGGAGATATTAATGCATGATGTCGATATGACTAATCCTAAGACTGTAACTATTGCTATCAAATCTATTCATAGGACACAAGAGAAATAAAAAGCTCATCAAAAGGTGAGGCAAGATTTTAAGTAGAATAGATATCACTCTAAGAACAAAAATATGTCCCCTTCACCAAATAATTTCAAGAAATTTAATCAAAACCATAGATTTACCAAGAGTACCAGTGGTTTCAATAATTTTAAGGGCAGAATAAAAATTTTAAGAATCAAAGTTTTTTTAAGTCTACAAATTTTAAGAAAAATCAGACCCAAGGTAGTCAAAACATACTTGCCACTGGGGAAAATACCATTCTTGTGTCACCTTAAATAACTATAATGTGATAGGAAAGTGATGATAATCAGTATCAAAATAATTAGACCAAATTGAAATTAGGTCACTCAACTAATCATAGGGTGTATGCAGATGTGGATAATAGAAATATGGATTTTCAAATAACTTATATCAAATTTTGAGATAAATTAAATGATATTTATGTATCTATTTTGTTTGATTTAGGATCAACTAATACTTTTGTTATTTTAAAAGTAATGAACAACTATAATTTATATCTTATGACATTGAAAGACGATTGAGATGCTGAGTTTAGCTTAGGCAAAAGCGTGCCAGTTTCTAAATGTATTGAACAAGTTAACTTAGGAAATTTTTATACCCAAGTTAATCTATTTTTATCTCCTCTTGGTTATTTTGACATTATTTTGGGCATGGATTGGTTATAAAAACATAAATCCAATCTATATTTTTGTAATAAAATGATTAAATATTATGACGACATGGGAAAACTAGTAATAATTCATGGTTTGTTGAAACCTAATGTATGCAAGCTGCTATTAGCTTTACAATTAAATAAATTAGTGTGAAAGGGATATAATTTTATGATGTAAAAATGCAATAAATAACACTTATATCAGAAATAACATTCCAAGAATATCCTTTTCTGAAAGAATTCTCGAATGTATTTCTAAAAAAACTTCTTGATTTTCCTCATAAGAGAGAGTTTTATTTTTATATTAATGTAATGCCAAGGGTAGCCCTTGAATATAAAGTGCCTTATCATATGAATGTAGTAGAATTAAAAGAGCTAAAACCTCAACTACAAGAGCTGTTGGAAAATGGTAGCATTAGGCCAAGTGTGTTGCCTTGAGGTGCACCTGTGGTCTTTGTGAAAAATAAAGATAGAAATTTGCAATTGTGTTTTGACTATCACATATTTATTAAGGTAATTATAAATAATCATTATCTTTTTTTGAGGATAGATGATTTATTTGATCAAATGAAGGATGCAACTATCTTTTCTAAGATAGAATTGAGATCATGCTATCACCAATTGAGAATCAAGAATGAAGACATTCATAAAAATGCCTTCATAACTAAATATAGACACAATGAATTTATAGTAATGCCTTTTGGTTTGAAAAATGCACCTACTATATTTATGAACTTAATGAATAGTGTATTCAAAGATTTTATAGACAAGTTTGTTCTAGTTTTCATTGATGATTTATTGATCTATTTAAAGAATGCAACTGAACATGAACATCATTTGTATTTAGTGTTACAAAGGTTAAGGTGTTATAGGTACAAACCACTAAGAGGTGGGGGGGGGTGAATCAGTGGTGGCAAACAATTCAATTCAATTTCCAAACCCTTTAAACACTTAAGCATTCAATACAACCATTCATGAAACATTCAAGATGTTTATAACAATGAACAAATAGATAATAAAATATTAACCACACAACATAAGATCTATGTGGGAAACCCTCTTAAAGAGTAAAATCCACTTTCAAGCTTCAAAAAATATGGACTACTTGTCTTATAATAAGTATGCAAACATGAAACTTTAATAAAACACCTATTCCACAAGGAATACTTGCCCCCAGGATGGTCAGGGCCTTATGACCAAACTTTAGTGAAACACCTATTCCACAAAGAGAACTTGCCCCTAGAATGGTCAAGTCCTTCTGACCAGACTTTAGTAAATACCTATTCCACAAGGAGCACCTACCCATAGGATGGTCAAGTTCTTCTGACCTAGATGTTGAGCACCCTCCCAACACCTATATTATGAACATCTCCACCTTTGAACTTATGTATTCAAAACATTATGATGGACCTCTTTTTTTATAACCCCTAAAAAACACTCTCTCTATCTCATATAAACCTCTCACATAGGCATGCCACAATCTTTCTTCCTTTTCACTCAAACTGCCTTCATATACACACTCAAACCTTCAAATCTTTCTTCTATTTTCTTCTCTCCCCAATAGTAAAACATGCAAGAGCACTATCTTTGATATTGAAAATATAACCTATAGGTCATACACATAGTCATCAACCTAATCTAATATACAACCCATCTATTGGGCACACACCCTTTCTTCTTTCCTTCACTCTTCAAATCTTACACACACCTCTTCTTGCAAGTCTAGAAATCACCACCTTTAATTTCACCTTTTATAGAGCCATCATGATTATTTTATTATAGGTCAGACATAATACTTGTCTTATCCCTTAATAAATATAACATAGATCAATACCATCCATATAGGTTAGCCATAAGAATTATGGGTCATACTTAAGTAGATTCAGCTTTCAATTAGGCCTTAGTAGCCCTTATAGGTCTCATAGAGACCTATTCACCCATTTAGCACTTAATCAATCAATTTAAAAACATAAGACCACTTCCAAATGCATAGGTCCACTCCACATGACCTTTTAGACATCCTCAAATGATTATAGTCATGATTTAACACTTAATGCATAGGCACACACCCTTTCTTCTTTCCTTAGCTCTTCAAATCTTACACACACCTCTTCTTGTAAGTCTAGAAATCACCACCTTTGATTTCACCTTTTATAGAGCCATCATGATTATTTTATTATAGGTTAGACATAATACTTGTCTTATCCCTTACATATAATATAGATCAATACCATCCATATAGGTTAGCCATAGAAATTATGGGTCACACTTAAGTAGCTACAACTTTCAATTAGGCCTTGGTAGCCATTATAGGTCTCATGGAGACCTATTCACCCATTTAGCACTTAATCAATCAATTTAAAAACATATAACCACTTAAAAATGCATAGGTCCACTCCACATGATCTTTTAGACATATTCAAATGATTACAATCATCATTTAGCACTTACTACATAGGCACACACCCTTTCTTGTTTCCTTAGCTCTTCAAATCTTACACACACCTCTTCTTGCAAGTCTAGAAATCACCACCTTTGATTTCACCTTTTATAGAGTCATCATGATTATTTTATTATAGGTCAGACATAATACTTGTCTTATCCCTTAAGACATCTAATATAGATCAATACCATCCATATATGTTAGCCATAGAAACTATGGGTCACACTTAAGTAGTTATAGCTTTCAATTAGGCCTTAGTAGCCCTTATAGATCTCATGGAGACCTATTCACTAATTTAGCTCTTAATAAATCAATTTAGAAACATAAGACTACTTAAAAATGCATAGGTCCACTCTAAATGACCTTTTAGACATCTTAAAATTATTAAAATCATCATTACACACCTATGCGTATGCTCAATCTACTCAAACATTAGCCTTGTACACAAAAACACCATGAACAAATAAACATTCAACCTATAAGCATTTGTTCATACTAAATATGGATTGTTCAAACCTAAAAAATCCATATAGATAATCCTCATAGAGTTTACAACACTTTACAATAGCTCAGTCCCCTTAAAATATCCAAATACCATCAAAATAACTCAAATATCCTTTTTGGGTCACTTACAGAACATGGTCAAACACATAATCAACTTTATAGCTTAATAAATTTTATTGTACAAATATTCAGACCTTTTAACTAGATTCACTAGATGTACCTTTAAGTCCTCTAAACATTTCTTTTTTACTACATCAAGAAATTCATCTTGGATCAAACGTTATAGCTCAAAAACTAAGCACTAATTTTCCTTCATTAATTTGAATATTCAAATTCCAACAGTCACTATTAAACATCAAACACTTTTTCAACATCTCATGCCCTCTCAGAGCTTAAATGAATATGCATCATTAATCTCCCTTGAAATTAGCCTAATCTTTAACAATGTTAAACATCTATTAGCTTAACCTTATCTCATGCTCCTTGGTATTTTTGAACAAATATGCACCATCGATCTCCTCAGAAGTAGCTCAGTCTTTACCTTTTCTTATATTTAAACATCAAGCACTTATCATCATCTTGATACTTCCTAAAAATTTGAAACAAATACATTCCATCCATCTTTTCAAGAGTAACCTAGACTTTAACTAGCTTAAACATCAGCCACTTTGACCTCTTTGACTCAATACGCATCATAGATCTGCATCTGTATGAACACCCGCTTGCTGTTAGATCTTTATTTGGTCCTAATATTTAAATTTTGAAAATTTGGCTAAGTATGGGAACCTTTGTAATCTTCTTGGAAGGCCAACTTTGAACCTTAATAACTTTTTTTGTGCTCAATCACATATTCTAAAATTTTAAACCATATGATCTTCTTTCATAGGGGAATCCATCCATATATCAAGCTACTCTTGGAACCTTCATGAATGCGAAATATAATTCCATATAAATCCTTACTTTGATCTACTTGAACTTATACATTAATCTCATATTAATTTTTCATCATAGATTTATGTTGCAATTAAACACATACCATTAGATTTCCTTTACAAATTTGGCTAAGTATGGGAAAACATTACAATCTGCTTGGGAATCTAACTTTGCATAGTTATATGTTTTTATATACACAACCTCACAACTTGAAACTTGGAGCATATCAACTTGGAACTAATGTGATCAGACCCATGTGACCAAATCCCCCTGAATCATCCATATGTGGCAATGGTGATGTCATCAAATTACCTACTCAAATTTTTCTATCACAGAACCAACTATGTTAGGATGAACATAATGAATAAATAGTTGAATACCATGTAATTTAAAAAACTATCCAATCATCCTTGACCTCTGATAGGACCCATCACACATGCTCAATACTTCAGATCCATCCCTAACCATGCTAAAATTAAATATCAATCAAACCTAATTCAAGCATACTAGGACAAACATACTGCACACTTTGTCATTGACACTTAGACTATCAAGGCACTTCATCCATTCACATGAAAACCTCCATGACATCACTAAATTTTTTTCAACAATCTCCCCCTTTGTCATTGATGTCAACACCCATCATACAACTCACCTTCCTTCTTTCTCTTCAAACACATCATAATATGAACCTTCTCCCCCTTTGACACAATGACAAAGTGGGCACTAAAAGATCTTGAGGACTTGAAAAAGATACCAATAGGAGAAGACTACCTTATAAAGATGATAAAACTCCCCCTTATCTTGACCCTACCTCTTCTTGCCTTGATAACTTCCTCTTGCTACATGCCAACACTCTTTTTAACCAAGCACTACAACCAATGAATAAAGAACACACAAAATTAGTGAATTCTTATGGAACTTACCAAAAAACATCTGATAGGGACTCCCTCTAATATATATGAGCCATTTCACCTCTTGAACATCTTTAGATATTCACACACCATGAAGAACCACCACACAAGCTTACTAGACTTCTCTCTCAAGCCACCTCAAGGATGACCAACATAAATTCATTCCACTCACCAAATAGGAAACATGATCTAAACCAATAGAATAACTCACCTTGAAACACTCATGCCTTTATCTCTTGGATAAACTGAGCGAAAACATCAAATATCACACTAGGCCTGTCTAGACTCCTTGTAGCCTTACCTAGAACTTGTAGATCTCATAACTTTTAGTAGACATACTTTCAAGACATAGAACTTCATATATAGAGTAATCTCATATGCCCAATTAAGCACACCACTTTTAATCACCTATATCCTCCTTTGAAACATACTTCATAAATCTACTAGCTAATTAGGCCTCCATTTTGACAAAAACTTGAATAATTTGAAAAACACAAACCTTTAAATCTATGTGAAACTTTATTTTACAACCCATTTTCCCCATTGAACCTATTAAGAAGCCTTAGACCTCAAGTAATAAGGCAAATAATTTTTTTAGTATAGCCTAAAACTCTAGCATCTTGAAACAAATAAGGTCAACAAACCTCCTTCTGGTCAATGCCCACATCTAAAAATTCTTGCACACTTGGAGACAACCATCACACAATTTTGGACCTAGATTTGAGACTTAAAGCCTTTGGGAAGCTTGACTTCATATACCATGGATTTGATCTATAATAAAAAAGATAAACTTGGGAGTAAACAAAAACCTATAAAAGGTATAAACATGATCATCAAGACACAAAACCACCTGGAACACATCACAAATAAGTGCATAGACCTTTTTGAGAACCAAACTCTTCTTAACATTTCATCAATCTCATTATGCCACCTAATAACACCCATTCTGATCCTACAAACACTGCATACATAATAAAAACACCTTATGACATCACTCTGACCTCATCAAAGAACTTCTCCCATCTTGACACACCTACTTCAATTGATAACACTCATCTCTTGCATTTTTGGACCTTTTGAAGAACACAAAAACACTTACTTCTCCACTGAAAGGAGTCTCTTAAGAATTATAGATAGAGACCTCCTCTATACCACAATGTTCTAAAATAAAGTGAAGGCAAGAGTGGCTCACATCTCCTCAGTAACCACTATAATCCTTTCATATATATAAGACTTCTTTTTTTTGTTCTTCTTAGTCTAAACTATGATAACTTTTTACTATTATACATCAATCACTTTCTCTTCTATGATAGGATATAAAACATTTGGAGCAACTATGGAATCTTGACATACCTTGATCATTGAAGTATCACCTTCAGACCTTGACAACACAGGAACTAAGCTTGAAAATTTCTCCCACATAGCAGGTTGATCATTATCATCCAAATGTACCTTAGAACTAGCCTCAACTAGAACCTTGGTCTTCTCCTTGAGCTTGGTCTCTTCATTCACAACATGAGCATATAATGAGAGCTCTTGGCACTTTCCAACTTTTATAACATTCTCCACCACAACAAATAGATTACTTGGACCTGCAGACTCATCATGACTCACACTTACCACCTTTGGTTTTCATGAGTTAACTTGACTTTTTTATTTCACTCTAGGAGCTTGATTAAACCTATTCTATCTTGTAGGCCCTTTTTTATATAATCTATCAATGTGACCTCTCTATTTACGATTGAAGCACACTATACCTTTTATAAGAAGCTTATCCTACCTTTCCTGATTAGAACAAAATTTTGAAATATGTCCATTCTTTTGACAATTGAAACAAACTACTTCTTTTGAATAAGACTCACCTTTTGACTAATGACCCCCATCATAGTTCCATGCAAACTCATTTCAACAGGTCTCTTGCATTCTCTAGGTCTATGCCCAAATTGATCACATGTGTAATAATAACCATTAAAACTTTCATACCTCAAGGCTTTTGGTTGTCTGATCTGATTTGTCTTCATTCTGTCAGCATCTTCATTCTTTGATTGATTATTGACCTTTAAGGTCCAATTTACATTAGTCTTCATGTTGTGTTGAGTTGCATTTTTTGGTTCTTATTTGTATCCAAGACCAGTTCTATCATTTGCATGATTTTGATCACTCATAATATTGTCTATATCAATTGAGCTCTTTCAAATCTCACAAATGACTTCATCTTATTCGATTTCTTCTTTAACTTAATTTTTAATGACTCATTTTCAATTACATACCTTGAACATTCATGTTCTTTAGCTTTAAGGCTTGTAGATAAGATTTCTAATTGATAATTGAGATAATTTACTATATCTTCATGGTCCTTGATGTCTTCATTCATTCTTGCCTTAAACACACTGAATTGTTATTCATAGTCTTTAATTTGAGACTTCATCTTCTAGTTAATCTTAATCTCAATCTTCAGTTCTTCAAGAGCATTCATCAATTTAGTTTGATAGTCCACCTCATCTTATCATCATCTAAATCACTCTAAGTAGAGTCCTTTTGATATGAGCAACTTCCTTCCTCAATAATGAAGATGGATTTATCTTAAATAGGACCATCATCTTCATGATCATACTCTAAGTTACTGTCTTCACTCTCATCTAATAATCTTTAATCTTTATTGGTGTAAAGAATTTTCTTGTTCTTAAAGGACTTATTCTTGTTGTCATACTTTTTGAATCCTTTCTTCCTTTTATCAGACTTATATGTCTTATTTTATTCATCTTGGCCATCACTATGCTCTTTTCATCATTATTATAATGCTTATGATGGTACTTATTAGTAAAATTTCCTACCTCTCCACAATTGAAGCATTTGAAGGGTAGTTTACCCTTATACTTGCATAGGCCTATTTTCAGTTTCCTTGTAAACAAAGCAATTAGTTCATCTTCATCAATATCAAATATGTCATCTTCCTTGAATTTATTACCTTGGAAATTTTTCTTTAGCTTCATTTATATCTTGAATGTTGCTTCCTTCTTTAGTGGTATATCATCATTTACTCTCATCTCATAGGCAGTAAGGATGCCATGCCATCCATCTTTAATTGAGTAAGATCATGACTTTATTCTATAAGAGACACTTTTAAATTAAAATTGAGAGAGAGAGAGACCTTCATACCTTTTGAAATACAATATCTTATTTAATCTTCTCTCCAAGACCTCTGATGATGTTTACAATCTCATTAACTCTCTGTAGAAAAGATGCCATAGAACCTTATTCCTTCATCTTAAGACTCTCAAATTATCTTCAGTGAGTCTAAAAATTTTCCAAATTAATCTTTGAATCTACTTAATAAATAGTCTTCAATTTATCCCACATTTACTTGGTAGATATGCAATGGATTATCTTAGTGTATTCGGTCTCTGAAAGACTATAAGTGACAACATTCATTATTTTAGAATTGTTCTCAAATAACTTCTTATCTATAGAACTGGATAGAGGAATAGTAGGTGCAAAATAACCATCCACAATAGATTGATAAGTGTCAAACCCTAGGGACATGATATAGGTCCTCATCCTCACACTCCAAAAAACATAATTGGATATATTGAACATTGGTGCTTGCTTAGTGGAAAAACCTTATTGCATTTGATGGCTACCCATATTTTACCTTGGATCTCCTTTAAGATGTCAAACCTATACCAAAGGACCTAATTTGATACCAATTATTAGAGGTATAAACCATTGAGAGGGGGGGGTGATTCAGTGGTGGTAAACAATCCAATTCAATTTACATACCCTTCAAACACTTAAGCATTCAATACATCCATTCATGAATCATTCAAGATGTTTATAACAATGAAAAAATAGATAATGCAAGCTTAAACACACAACACAAGATCTATGTGGGAAATCATCTTAAGGAATAAAACCTACTCTCACGCCTACAAACACATAGACTATTTATCCTATAAGAAGTATGTAAACATGAGACTTTAGTGAAACACTTATTCAACAAGGAACACTTACCCCTAGGATGGTCAAGTCCTTCTTACCAGAATTTAGTGAAATACCTATTCCATAAGGAAAACCTACCCATAGGATGGTCAAGTCCTTCTGACCAAAGTTTAGTGAAACACCTATTCCATAGGGAATACCTGCCCCTAGGATGGTTAAGTCCCTCTGACCTAGATGTTGAACACCCTCCTAACACCTATGATATGAATATTTCCACCTTTGAATTAATATCTTCAACACCTGATGATGGACCTCTAATTTTATAACCCCTACAAAACACCCACTCTATCTCATATAATCCTTTCACATAGGCATGCCACAATCTCTCTTCCTTTTCACTCAAATTGCCCTCATATACACACTTAGACCTGTAAATCCTTCTTTTATTTGTTTTTATCCCCAATATTCAAACTTGTAAGATAATTATCTTTGACATCAAAAATATAACCTATAGGTCATACACATAGTCATCAACCTACTAAATTCTACAACCCATCAACTAGGCACACACCCTTTCTTCTTTCCTTCGCTCTTCAACTCTTATACACACCTCTTCTTACAAGTCTAGAAATCACCACCTTTGATTTCACCTTTTATAGATCCATCATGATTATTATCTTTTAGGTCATACATAATAATTATCTTATCCCTTAAGACATCTAACATATCTCAATACCATCCACACAGGTTGACCATAGCAACTATGGGTCACACTTAAGCAACTGCACCTTTTAATTAGGCCTTAGTAGCCCTTATAAGTCTCATAGAGACCTATTCACCCATTTATCACTTCATCAAGAGATTTAGAAACATAAGACCACTTCCAAATTCATATGTCCACTCCATCTGACCTCTTGGAGATCCTTAAATTATTACAGTCATCATTACACCCCTCTGTGTATGCTCAATATACTCAAACAATAGCCTTGTACACAAGAACACCATGAACGAACAAACCATCAAATTCTAATTATTTTTTCATACTGAATATAGATTGGTCAAACCTCAAAAATCCATATATATTATCATCATAGAGTCTAAAACACTCTTCAATAGCTCAGTCCCCTTGAAACATCCAAATACCATCAAAATAAATCAAATACCTTCTCGGGTCATTTACAAAACATGGTCAAACACATAGTCAAATTTAGATCTTAATAACTTTGATTTTTCAAATATTAATACATTATATCAAGATTTACTAGATGTGCCTTGAATTCATCTACAACTTTGATTTTTAATTCATTAATAAATTCATTTTGGATCAAAAGTTATAGCTCAAAAATTAAACACTGATTTTCTTTTGTTAATTTGAATATTCAAATTCCAATAGTCACTGTTAAAAATCAAACACTTTGTCAACATCTCATACCCCATAATATCTTGAATGAATATTCATCATCTATCTCCCTTGAAAGTATCATAATATTTAACTATGTTAAACATCTATGAGTTTGACCTCATCTTGTGTTCCTTGGCAATTTTGACCAAATACACACCATCAATCTCCTCAGAAGTAGCTCAGTCTTTACCTTTTCTTACTATTAAGCATCAAGAACTTGTCATCATCACACTGATTCTTTATAATCTAGAATAAATGAGTTCCATTGATCTCTTTGAGAGTAGCCTAAACTTTAACCAGCTTAAACATCAGACACATTGACCTCTTTGACTCAATACACATCGTAGATCTATATCTAAACAAACACCTACTCACCATTAGAACCTTATCTGGTCTTGATATTTACCTTTTGAAAATTTAGATAAGTATGAGAACCTATTCCATCTTCCTATAAGGCCAAATTTTAACCTTAATAACTTTTGTTGTGCTCAATTGCATATTCTAAAATTTAAACCATATGATCTTCTTTCATAGGGATATCCATCCATATATCAAGCTACTCGTAGAAATTTCGTGCATGTGAAATATAATGCCATAAAATTACTTACTTGGCTCTAATTAAACTTAGACATTAAGCTCATATTAATTTCACATCATAGATCTGTGATGCAATTAAACACACATCGTTAGATCTCCTTTGTAAATTTGGTTAAGTATGGAAAAACATTGCAATCTACCTGGAAAGCCAACTTTACATAGTTATATCTTTTGATATACACAATCTCACAACCTACAACTTGGAAAATAGAAACTTGGGACTAATGTGATCACACCCATATAACCAACTCCCCCTAACTCATCTATACGTGGTAATAGTGATGTCAAAAAATTGCATACTTAGATTTTTCTATCACAAAACTAACTATGCCAAGATGAACATGATAAAGAATTGGATGAATATCATGCACTTTCACAAGCTCTACAATAATCCTTAACCTATAATAAGAACCCTCACACATGATCAATACTTTATACCCATCCCAAATTATGTTAAAATTAAAGATCAATCAAGCTTACTTCTAGCATATTAGAACAAACACACTGCACACTTTGTCACTAACACTTAGACTATCAAGACACTTCATCCACTCACTTGGACACCTCTGTGACATCAATAATAACTATATATCATAAGGCAACATTAATTATTTGGTAAGATATCTAAATGTGCTTTCTTTTAAACTAAGATTCACTATTTGAGTCACATCATATCTAAGGCTGACATTGATGTTGATCCAATAAATATTAAAGCTATCCAATAGTAATCTGCTCTTTAAAATGTACATGAAGTACATATTTTTATGGGACTAGTTGGTTATTATAGAGGATTTGTTAATTTTTTTTCTAAGCTGGATAACCCTATAACTTATTTGTAGTGTAAAGGTAAGACGTTTATTTATAATTCTAAGTGTGAAGAAGATTTTTAGAAGCTTAGAGAGCTATTACCTACAGTATCTATACCTATTGTACCAAATCTTAATGATAATTTTTAAATATGATTTGATGCATCCAAATGAGACTTGGGTGGCATGTTAACTCAATATGGTTTAGTTATGGCTTATGAGTCATAGAAATTTAAAGATCATGAGAAAGATCACATACCTCATGATCTAGGATTTGCTACCATTTTACATGCTTTGAAGTAATGGAAACACTTTTTGTTGAGTAAGTATTTTGAAGTAGAATTTGATCATGGAAACCTAGAATATTTGTTTTCCTAGGATGATCTAAATGCATGTCAATGTAGGTGGCTGAAATTTCTTAGTAATTTTGATATGAATATTTCATAAATGAAAGGTAAGGAAAATTGTGTTGCTGGTGCACTTAGTCAACACAAATATCTTGTTGCCTTGTTTGTTATTTATAACAATTCTAGATCTAAAATTTTGTAACAATAACATTTTGATAACTTTTTCCAAAATGTAAGTATAAATTTGGTTGACGAGCCTATAGAAAATAAATTTTCTAACTTTTTTGTTAATTCTAATGGTTTAATTAGACATAAAAATATAATTTATGTGCTTGAGTGTAGTGATTTAAGGAAGATTTTGCTAAAAAAAGTGCATGAAATACCTCATTTTTCTCATCCTAGTGTCATGAAGATGATACATGAACTTAAAAGGCTATATTATTGGTTTGGATTGAAACATGAAGCTGTTTACTTTGTGTCAAACTTTTTGGAATGTCAACATGTGAAAGCTAAACATTATGATCTTGGAGGACAATTATACATTCTTGATGTTCCAAAAGGTAAGTGGGCTATGATTTATTTATATTTTATAACTATATTACCAAAATTATGAAGTAAGAATGATATTATTTTGGTATAAATAGATAAATTTACTAAAATTGGTCGTTTCATTGCTATAAATTTAATTGATGATGCATCTATATTTGCTAAATTATTTGTGAAATAAATAGTACTAATTTATGGCATGCTTAAAGTTATTATTTATAATCAAGATAAACTTTTTAATTCAATATTTTTGAAAACTCTGACTGGTTCTTTTGGTACAAGATTGAATTTTAATTCGTCTTATCACTCAAAAATGGATGGTCAGTTAGAAAGACTGTATCAGGTTATGTATGACATTAAGAATGTATGTGATGGATCAACAAGGTAAATGGGAAGATTATTTACACTTTGTTAAATTTGCTTATAATAACACATACCATTATGTTATTAAAAAGGGTCCTTTTGAAGCTTTTTATGGATGTAAATGTATAACTTCACTTGGCTAGGAAAGTTTGGAAAATGGAACTATTTTTAGTCTTGATGTTTTGTAAGAGTATGATAGGCAAATAGAAATCATAAGTAAAAATTTAAACGCTGCCTCTAATAGGAAAAAGAGCTATGTTGATTTAAAGAGGTCACCATCTGAATTTGAAGTTGGTGATAAAGTTTTTCTACATGTTAGACCTTAGAAAAATTTGATTAATTTTGGAAAGAAATCCAAATTATCTCCTCAAGTTGTAGGACCGTTTGAAATTTTGGAAAAAATTAGTCATGTTGCCTATTGGCTAGCCCTTCCACCTTCCTTATCTTGGATTCATGATGTTTTTCATGTTGCATTATTGAGAAAGTATATGTTTTAGCCTTCTCATGTTTTGGATTAGACTCATATTTAGGTTTCATAAGAGGAAAATATACAAGTGGATCCAGTGAAAAAGTTAGGCCATCACATCGTTAGATTATGAAATCATGAGATTTCTCAAATTTGGGTTCAATGGGATCCTTTGTATGAAAGAAGTGTTACTTTAAAGGATGAGAGTATTTTCAATCAATATTATCCTCAGTTGTTTTGATCATTGGGATGGCTCTTTTCCAAGTGGGGGAGGATGGCATGAGTTTGTTTTAACTGTATTATTTCACTTACTGTTATGGTTTAGTTATGAACTATTCAAGATATAATTTTTGGGATTATTATTGTGTTATAATTTTGTGATATATGTTTGATTAATTATTACTATTATTGAGACATTTATTTGATATGACTTTCATTAGAATATTGGATATTTATGTTTAATGATTTATTGATTTATCATTCAGTACACTTATAATGATTTAATATTGCTATTATGTTTATTGCTCTTATATAGTACATATATTGTTGATGGTCTATTATGATTGAAGGTACTATATATGAGTTAGGTTGGATGTGACTCTGAGCGGTTGGATGAGGCCAAAAAATTGAATGAAAAGAAACTTTAAACTTAAAAATTGCAATACTAAGCGTTGACTGTTATAAATGCTTTAAGTCATTTTTATATGCGTGTTATAAAGTGTTGAGTGTTATCATTTTTGAGTTTGATTTCATTGTTGTATTGATCATTAGTAAGTTTCAACTTCTTGATTGATCATTACTTTATTAGTTGATTTTTACTCCTAGTTCTAGTTGACACTGGTCAATGTTGTTAATATATGATTAGTCTATTATTGATCTTGTGTTTTCATCTAGCTTATGTGACTTTTTAGTTTACAACTTTTCATTGGTATTTGGATTCTATCTTACACATAGTTAGAGTATTGTTTTGTGTTTGGACTCTTTATTGACATTTAGTTGTTGTCATAGTCTTGTTCGAATTTGATTTAAAGTCATTAATATGTGATTATATTTTGAAGACATGATTATTATTGAATATGTCATTAGCTCTTCTTTTAAACTACATGTAGGTCTTCATTGTTTATTGAGACTCTTTTTGCATTCAATGTTTATTATGACCACTTTTTGGCTTGGATTTACTTAAGTGTTTGATTAGGGGACCATGACCCACCATGGGGTTGGCATTATTCAAAGTGGTTATTTTGTTTATGACTTTAGTTCAATGTCATTGGATTTCTATTCAAGGGAAAATTCATCAAGACTCTTCTCAACCCTATTAGGGTTCTTCTTGATCATTTTTGCATGCTTGTTGGAATCTTTACGCTTGGGGAAACTCTACTAGAATTTGGGCATGGCGGTCAAGGGAAATAAGAATATAGGTAGTTGCATGAGTTTTTTTTGGAGCTTGAACTTTAGTGAGTTATTTATTTTTTTATCCATGTGATATTTTTTTATGGAGTTTCTGGTGGTTTGAGTTGGCTTTAAGGGGTTGATTGGTGTTTGGCATTGAGAATGGAAAAATCCTAGAAGATTGTGGAAACAAGAAGAAAATAAGTAATTACACCATCCTTTGCATTCTTTTGACTAGTGTTGAAAGTAATTAACACAATAAAATTCTTGAGTGGTTCTATGGTTTGACTTTGCTAGCATGGACTAGGTTTTTGTTTGAAAATAAAATGCAGTTATTTTTATTATCTTAGCTTGCAATAATATTATTGTGATCGTTAGAAAGAATGGGTAAAACCTTGTAGGGTTTGAGTTCAAATTTGGTTGTTGTTGTTATTTTTTTAAAAAAGGATTTTTTTACCATATGACCTCAATCATGGCATGTAGATAAAAAATCATGTAGATTGCATTATGGGTTTTTTTGTTTTGAAAAACTATGTTGCAAGTTGTAAAACCTAGTTGTATACTTAAGTTTTATTCAAGTGGTTTTTTTGATTACATGTAAGCCTATGAATTTAGGCCATGTCCTTAGAAGAATATAAGGAAAAACTCAAGTGGTAGATGGGGTTCAAATACCATTTGGATTTTGGTTAAAATATTATTGTTTATTATTTTAATATATATTATTGTTAGCCATATGACTAGGGTATTTGATTTAATAATTATGAGGTTTTTAGACTATGATGGAAGTCTATTCTCAATCTCTTGATATCAATTATATATATGATTGTTTGAATTCAGGTAATGGATTATTTTGGTGATTGCATTCATCATGAGTTCATAAATTTGGTTTGACTTTAAACATTCATATGAATGATCTCAATCATTATTATCACTTCCAATTAGTGATGATGATCTTGGAATATTTTCATCATGATTTTTCATTGATTCTATTAGTCAATATTCATCTAGTAATTAAATGATATTTAATGATTGTTTTATTGTATTGATTCAGCTGATTTTATTTACACTGGTTGTGTGAATGTGTTGCTTACATGACAACTTGAATTGAGAGTTTTGATGTCTTTTTGGACTACTATAAATTGATACCTTTTTCGTGGAGGTTTTATGAAGTTGGTTTGAGTATTTAGTTTAGTTCATTTTATTGGAATTTATTTGAGTTAGTTAAGTCATTTTACTTAGATGAAAATATTTAAAGAATACTATTTATATTCAAGGTTACTAGAATTAATACAATTGAATTTATTCTGGGTGTTTTACCTTGCTAATGGATTAGGGTGTGTGGATGAAATGCCATGGATTGCACTCATAATATTCAATATTAAAAATATTTAAAATGAGATTCAATAGATGGAATAATTACAAAGGTGTTAGTGTTGTTAGCCAAGAATGTAAATAGTGTTGTTTGAATATTTGCATCATTTGGTTGTATTAAGTCAAGCTCAATAATCATTATACCTTACTTCATCTAACTAGAATAGCATCCACCTAATGGATGGGGTGATCTAGGGCCACTTATGGATGGGTTCATTGGAATTGGAGAGGCGAGCATTTACTTCATTGGATTGCATGTAAAATATTATTTGTTATCACTCGTCTAGTTGATCTAATTTGATAGTTGATTGTAAAATGAATTCATGTATAATTAACTTCATTTATTTTACTTAATTTGTATTATGTTGATTAAACTTGAATAACGGAAACAAGTTCAAACATAAATATTGTAATATGTTGTGTATGCATAGAAGTTTTTAAAAGTGTTATGCCCAAATTTTATAAGGAGAATAAATTTCTTTGCATGGATGAATAAGTTCATTTAGTTATCTTATATTATGAATATGTGTTCATAAATCTTGAATTTTTTTTAATGATTATCTCATTAAGATGGTAATGAGTTGGTATGATATTGAAATAGATAACTAGTTATTTTTACATTAAATTGTTGAGGAATTATTTGAGAAATAATATGAATGTATGTAGTTGTATATATGTCTTTAAGTGGAACAATTACAATACTCAATCAAGACCAATTATGTTAATTGTTATGTATATCATTATTTTGTGGTATTTTAACTTTAAGTATATATATAGACTTAACTATTATCTTAAACTATCCAAATCTTCATTAATAAGATAGACAAATTTATAAGGTTATTTTAAGGACTTTCAAAGAAGACATTCAAGTCCAATAAAATTTTGAGGTTTATTAATAACTTAATCTTTTATAATTATAAGATGGCGTCTTAATTGGACTAAAATAAGAACATAAACATTTACTTAATCGATTAATGGCTACAATGTTAATCTAGTCTCTTTGTTATGGATTCATTTAAAGAACTTAAAAAGTGTTTAAATTTTATTATCCTCTTAAGGAATATATTAAAAAGGTAATCATTTTAAATATAAACCATTTTATCACTATTTAAAGTGATAGGATTATTTTGGACAGCCTTGTATATTCACTTGGAAATCAAGATGCAAATAATGTTATTCAATCTTATACAAGTCTTAAAGCTAACTAAGCTGAATTGGAAGCAAGTATGCAAATAAACAAGTGAGTTATGGTTTGAAAATTCCAATGGTTATTTCAAAGGAAGTAAGATGTAAGAAAGGATCATTTGCTCCTTACCTGGAATAGACTTATAGAATAATAATCCAAGTTGTTCTACTTCAATATAATGGCATGAAAACATTGAAAGCCAATGATTTAAATTTTAAACATTAAGTTAGATTTGATAAATATATTGGAGGCTAAGAAAGATAAATGACTTAAGCTTTAAAGGAGTAAACATTGTCAAACTCTTAGTCTAAAAGACATGGATCTAAGATGTTATTTAATTCAATTAAGTGACAAAGGTTATTTAGTAAACTTAATATAAAAACATAGAATTCGTTGTAACTCATTAGGAAATTAAAATAATGAATGTTTGAAAGTTGTGTGTGCATAAATTAGTATAAGGTCTGGCTAAACCAATTATGTTAATTAATTAATGCATATCTTGACTTGACCAATTGGGATAAGGTCACAAGGACAAAACTACCATATGAAATGGATAAGATGTTCCAAAATGAAACATAAGCATGGTTGTTGAAACATCTTTAGAAGATTAATTGGTATAATTTACTTTTTATTTAATTTCCTAAGCTACCTAACAAGATGGTGGCAATCTCAACTCTCTCTTGTTTGTGAACTTTTTAATGTGTTTCCAAGCTTTGTATTGCTTTTTGAAATAGTATTCTTCTCTTGATCATTGTATTTTGCCTATGAAATTGATAGATCTTATTTATTCAAGCTTAATATGATTATTCTTATGTAGAATCTATTTTAATTACTGGAATTAGTTGTTGAACATTTTTGATTTACCCTACAAGATACATGTAGTGCTATAGCCTGTGTAGGTACTCAGATAAGTATGTGAGTTAGTGACAAATTTATTGGGAAGGCCAAAATAATAGTATTTGGATAGGCATGTGTAGGTTTAATTTACACTGACTCACTTCTATCTTAATACTAAGTGGTTAAAACGCTTCCTTATGAAGTTGTTGATAAGTTATGTAGTTGGTCTAGTGTTTATGTTATCTATGACATAATTATGGTTCTCATTACATTTTACATGTTTAAATCCAATAATTTACTTGCATTGTAGTTGATATCTCAGTAATTTGAAAAATTAAATGTGGTTATTACATAAATGTTACCATTAGGGCATGGGGGAAAAGGTTGCAATATGACCCTATTTGATCTCGAACAATATTATCCTTAGAGTATAGAGACTAATGGAATCTAAATCAAATGGGTTTGTAATAAGAATAGGGATGTTTTAATTATTTTATGAGTGGTTTCAAGTCAATTTTTATAATAATGAATTCTACCATATAAATTTTAAGTTAAAAGAATGGTGAATAGACCAAGTAGGGTAAGGATGTCAAGTTTAAATATTGTCAAACACTTATTAATTGAATTTATGTGTCTACATTCCCATGACAAAAACATTTTATAACATACTCATGGATTATTATTTATATTTATTTTATTCTTTTCCTAAGGGATTGGTGCATATTTTTCAAAAACTACTTGATCTCTCTTTAGTGCACTTCTCAATAAACATTAGTAAAAAAATGACATTTTCACAAATTAATAAAATCAAGTAAGGTAATAATGAATGCATTGTTGATTATGTGCTTAAATTCAAGACCATGCTTACTAATATGTCACATCTACTTCCTGATATAGATTTTAAATCATACTCGTAAATATTTTTATCAAACCTCTCAAAGATATGGTTATGATCACCAACTACAACTCATTCAATGAAATTTTTCATGCCTTGCACAACATTAAGACTAACCTTAGGGATGTGAATATGTTTATACACTAATTTATTAAACATATAATATGATAAAATATCAAGGAAACATAAAATTAAAAACAAATAATAATGATACCTAAATTTCAACCTAAGAATGAGGCCAAAACTATCAATGCAATATCATAAAGATATGATTGCGTTTTTGTCACATAAGAAAATGAATAAGTTCAAAAGACTACCTAATACACATAATAAATTATTAAATATGCTTATATAATGCAATTACATTTAATTATTTGAACCATTTTAGTGAGATCCAAGTGTATAATTACCTAATATCTATAATCATTATGCCTTTTGTGATTATCATAGAGGATCAAGTATTCAACCAATAATTGATATAAATTATACAATAAGATTCAAGACATAATTAATATAAACCCTATTACAATAGGATATAGTTAAAATTTAAATTAATTAGTAGCAACACCCAATCAACACTTTAACCCATCGTCAAACCATAACGAGGCAAAGCAAAACAATGTACGCATGGAAATTTTTTCACAACCTAAACATGAATTAGATAACATCATTGGTATGATCTCAGGATATTAAAAACAACCACCTTATATTAAATTATATGACTAAAATAATTATAATGATGGATCAAACAATGGTTCTATATATACATAGGTTTGTTGACTATAGATATTCTATGACACATGACATTATGATCAATAATGTTTATAGTGAAAAACTTGTCTCGATGACCCTCTTATCTAGTAAAGGCTTCAATCATACAGACTTGTGTGAGATTAACAAAACATTATTCAATTATGATGGACATAATCATGAACTCTTAGATGGTATTACACTTCCACTTAAAGTTGGACCTTAGATGTGTTTATTTTGGTTATGTTATACCTGATTAAGAATCATCAAATCCATTTATTAAGTGACATTGGATAACCATATTCAAAGTGATATCTTAAATAAATCATATGTGTCAAGTTTTTTCACCAAAAATTCATTCCACACTATTTTTTATTCACCTTATGAGATACCTACCTATCAACCACAATGTTTACCTTGAAGGGTGAACATATTTTATCCTATAGTGACTCCTTTGAATCCTTCACCATTAGAGTTATCTCATAAACATACTATATTTGATAAATGGAAAATAACATATTTTATGCAAACTCATAAAGATACAATTCCTATTACTGTACCATCAAGAAATATTCTATGTCTTAAGGTTGACTTGAAACATAAACCAACTATTTTAGCATGAACTGTTTAGGCAAAATTAACAACTCCTACTTCTTCTTATATACATAATATTCCAATAGATGATGATAATTATCACACATCTCACGATAATTCATATGACACATCTCATGAATATTTATCTAACATATAAAATGATACATCTTATCTTTATAATTTAGATTTATGGATTGACAACATCATAAGGTAGCCTTGTTGTTTTATATTTATTATTTATCAATACATATTTATTGAACCATAGTCATGTACATAGATTTATTTTTATTTGTTTTGTGCCTTACATGTGCCTTATTCATACTATTTAATTATTAAAAATTGAAAAAATATAAAAACATTCATTAAAAAAAATAAATTAGTATTTATTTTAGTCATAACCATGGTATACATCATGCATATCTACCTCCACTAGAGAGTTTTACACATCCATGTTTTCATAATTTATTCTCATGGTATAACTTGATTAATTTAAGAGGTAGGATAATTTGGATAGATATTCTTATGGTTAAATTTTTTCCTCTCTTATGAGGATAACATTGATTATTCATTATATTGTTACATTGAAACAACATTATAAGCAACCACATTAGCTATACATGGAGTCACTTTTACATATATCATGTTTCTTATTGATTAAAAACAAAAGGTATACGTATCTTAGCTATGTACATAAATCTCTTCATGTTTTTATTCGTATTATCATTAACATCCAAAAATATATGACTATGATATTAACATCTTTATTGAGCTTGATTGCTTTCTTCTATTTCTAAGAATTCACATGGCACATTCCTTTTATTTTCATTGACATTATTATAGCCAACTATTTACATTATTTGATATGTTTCATGGGCATTGACAATTTGAATATTGATCCCATTATTATCACTTATGTTATTATTCCTAAATATGATAACATATTTATCAAGACCTTCACAATATACATTGAGTTATTATGGAAGCTATAGGTGTTTATAATCCTCCTCATCTTATTCTTATAGTTTATAAGCCTTGATCCTTTTCTTCCATGTGTAGCCAGGTGCCTTTCTATGTTAGTTTCCTTTTTCTTGTACACATTTAATTAATTTTTTTTATAAAAATGGTTCATACACAATCATATCTATTTTCCTATGGGGGCATCATAAAAAAACCCGATCTCTACCAATGACATATATGTAGATGTATATTCTTATGGTGGCATCATATCTACACATGTTTATCATTGACATATTATGAGTTTCATTTTGGGAATGACTATATCATAATTTTCATTTAAAAATAATGACACATGTATTGTCATCCTACACATTATATTGACTTGACATACATCATGCTAACAATCCATATTACTTGAATGTCTTGCCTTGTTACTTTTGGATTTCATGTCCTTACCATCATTTACATTTTGACATGAACATTATTCAATTGAATATTTTCATATGAGGGCATTGTATCCATGCATATTTATTATATACTTTGGTATGACATAATCCCAAATTCAAACTTTAAAGATAAAACATGTAAAATTACATATGATTGGTTAGCACCAATAGTTCATTCATTGCTTTATCTTGCTATCTTTGAATATTTTACATTAGGAGATTTTACATCTTCCCCATGTGTAAAACTATCCTTAACTTATGATCCAATTATTATTTGGTCTTGCCACATAGTCAAATATATTATATGATCATGACATTCACATTTCATCATACATTTTGGTGCCTATATTACATATTTGGCTTAGAATATTACATCAATAGATCATGATATTTAGTACAATATATATGCACTCTATCACTCTATGCTTATAATTTTTAATACCTATGTATCTCATATTTTTCCCCTCTAGGGACTGAAACATATCAACATTGGAAAAAAAATTCAAAATTTCAAAAACATTGGAAAAAATATAAAATTAAAAACATTGCTTTATGCTTGTTAAATGTTTACCTACATTATATGTTTTTGTTATCCACGGTTTACAATTTTTTATAATGGTATTTACCTGATTAATTTTTGTCTAGATTCACATATTACATGACATTGGATTTCACATTATGCACCCACATATTGGAGTGGAATTTTCATAGACATGTATTTCCTTGGGGGTATTTGCATTTAAAAAATAATTAAATGAAAATAACCATCCTTATGTTTTATCAAAATTTATAATTAATTGGTGTATTAATTATAATTAAGATCAAATGAATTGAATGGTAGATAATGTTGTAAATGACTTATATCTAGTAGAATGAAAGTAAAATACCAAAGTGAACAAAGATTGACTGAATGAAAGAAGCTAATTATGAAAAACATGAAGAGGAAAAGAAGAATTAGTTGATTAAAACTTGGTAAGTTGATTATATGTGATTGAAAGATGACTAAAAATGATTACTCAGACTTGATTATGTGCATGAAACTAAAATAACAACTATCACTATTTTAGGTCAGGATTGATTGGAAATATTCAAGATTAACTGTCACTATAGATTATTGTGGATTGATTTTAACTTGTGTAGGAAAATACAAAATTGATGGTATAATCACCTATGCCTATTTTAAATAAATTTTATGCATAATTTTAACCTTCGACTATGTGTGGATGACTTGTAAATGATCTCTTGAGGGTTGAAACCCCACTAGGGCTTATGATAGCTAAAATTTTACAAAAATACAGGGGGAATGTAATGGGTTGTGTTGAACCCAATCACCTCCATGATAATCTAACATTACCTCCATATCCATAGTAATCCAAAGAGGTAATCGATCCCATGTAATTCTCCCACCAAGAGTACCTAGTGTGATAGTGCTCTTTTGTTACATGTATGCATATAGTGATAGCTAAAATACTTGTTAATGTTTTTATTGACTAAGATAGAATAAGATTGTGACTTGGATATTAGATTTGGAAATAATAAAGAAGATTTGATCAATGTTTTATAGTATGAGTGTGTCTAAATAATGAAAATTTTAAGTAGTAGAATAAGTGGCTTAGATGTGAATTTATAACAATCCCAATGGGTGAAAACTGATGATATCTATCCTAAAAATATAGATTAAACTATAAGGAATGATTTAAATTTGAAAAAAGATTCATTTCTAGGAGAGGGGAAAGATCAACCATAAAGGTCAAGATTTATTGTTGACCCCAATCCATGTGGGTTGATTCTCACTTGAAGAATGTAAATAATTTTAAATGTTTCCATAGATGATTCGAGTGGTTTTTATCAATTTAGAATATTTATGTAGGTGTAAAATAACAATTTAGGAGGGATGGGTCATATAAGTACTTAAAATAGAATGAGGTGGTGAAATATGACCAATTTAAAAGATTAAGTCATTTAAGGTAGAAAAGGGCCAAAACCAGAATGATCAACTATTCATGATTAAATTTAAATGTCTAAATTCCCCCCCACCTTTAATATAGAAGTGAAATTAATAGAGTAAAAGGAAAGATATACCTACATGTGTAAAATACACTTTTCCTTTGGAAAGAAGCTCCAATCATGCAAAGTGTTCCGTAGTGAATCCTACAATGGTGTAAAATTAGTTCATGTCTTTATGTTAAATACAAAATTTGAAATGTAACTTGAATTTATAAATATTTTAAAGAACAAGGAAAACACCTATATATGTGAAACTGATGTTTCTATTGTAACTTTTACTTGAATATGATGCTTCCTTGAAACATTGGAGAATTGATGCTTCCCATGAATCACTTGGAGGTATTGGTTCCTTTATCAAACCATGGTGATTCCCAGGCTATAATGTTGCATGGAATATTCAATATACCAAACTTAATTGAATCAACCACTACATATGGAATTTTAAATGCAATTGTCACTTTGTTCCTTAGTTCATGTATGAATGATAAAAATAGAATGAATAACATCCATTCCCATACCACAACCTTAAATAATAAGTAGTAATGAAAGAATGACATGAATCTGTATCATGCCCCATGTGATAAATGTAAAATTTATAAATGTATGTAGTGTAAAATTTAAAATTTATGCTTGAAGCTTATGCACACATGACCATGCATATGCACGTAAAATATATGAATATGTAACTTGTTCTTATGATATTAATGTATATACATGGCATATGCACTTATAATCTATACCCACAACTAAATTTTGAACTTGATGAATTCTAAGCAATTATATTTTGTACACAAAACTGATTTTTTTGGTTATAAATGCTTATCCTATGTATGAAAATCCCATTGAAATTATTCCTTTTGAGGTGAGAGACATGTCATAAAATTCACTCATCCCAAAATATAATTTATTTATATCATGTATATCAATATTTAATCATTAAATATTGTAGCATATGTGAAAAGGGTATGCCATCATAGTAAGATATGTATTATTAAAAACATATATGTAACATATTAGGCAAGGTCTAAAGTGAAGAATATAGATAAATGTATCAATGAAGCTTATAGACACTCATTTTTGGACACTTCTATGTCTAAATAGACATCAGACTGATTTCTTAGAAATAACACAAATTAAGCCTAGAAATCACTGTTCATCCTAAATTCATCCATACATTGGATGTAAGTGCCTTAAATCATGTCAATGCATCCCTAATTAGGGAATTAACATGTACACAACAATAAAATCTCTCCATTTCATCCTCAGTCAAATTGTGACCTAGAAAATTGATGTTTTCAACCAATTATAAAAGACAACCATGTCAAAATTCAAAAATTGCAATAAAATTTATTAGAATTACTTGATTAAATCCAATTAAATGGTTAGTTAAAATATCCATGGAGAATTATTATTATTTTTTTTTTAGAAATTCATAAATTCAACCAAAATATCTAAAAATGTGACATCATTCCAAGTTTTCAAGCCACTTACAAATATCAATAAATATTAGGAATTGTTTAGGTGACATAATCATTCTTGACTTATGTCTCTCACATGGCCCTCTGATTTTCATCCATTGATCTTGATCTTAAGATATATGGTCACAATTGAATTGATATATGGACACACATCTTAATATCTAGATGGAGGGTCATAAATCATTATCCTTATTTCTAAAAACTATAAATATAAGTGCCATGACCATTCCTAAAAAATCATATTAAGCCAAATTTATTTTGCAGGATTATTTGGAGGAGATTCACACAAACATACAGGCTAATCCAATTGACAAAGTTAACAAGGATAAATGATACATAACATTGAAAAATACTCCATTGTTCACAATCCAAGAAAGACAACTACCTCAACAAGTGAATTTGGAGCTATAAGGAAGTTCAAAAGGAGTTTTTCTTTTGTGTTTTTAGTTGTGTCTTAATGTGTTCTTGGTATTTATGCTCACCCAAGTACGTAGGCAAAAGTTAGTTTGTATTAAAGTTATTTGGTTTGAATTTTATTCAATAAAAATAAACTAACACATTTTACCTTGTAGTTATATATTACATAATGGCACATCCAGTTGGACACCTCTTTATGAGCACACACTCAAATTTTTATTATTGTCTTTTATTCTAATTTTTGCTAAATAATGTCCCATAAATTCATCATAACTTTTGATGGATTAATTGTTTTTTTATAATTTTTTTAAGGATTTTATTATGTTTATTTTTAAAATCCTCTAAAAATTTCATAAAAAACTAGATATATATTAGCATTTATCATCAAATTAGTGTTTGCCACTTTTATTTTCTAGTTTTCTAATAAAAATAATTGATACAGAGATCATAACATTTTGTCTATTTACTATTTTAATCTAATTTTTTTCAGAGATGTGAATATTTGACCTATGAACAACATCAAAATTTTTTGTGAATAATTGATATATATTTTAGAAGTTATGGTCAAAATATTAACTATTATTTTTATGTTTATTTGTATTCAATTTTATTTTTAACATTGATTTTCTAGGTTGCCTTTCCTCTTTTGGTCCAATAAAACTTCTAAATTTTTTTTTGAAGGTTTTATCAAAAAAGGATAAATAAATTGAATCCAAACACTCATTCACACTCATTACACATTTATTTTAGTTCTTTTAAAAACTTGAACAAAATAACTTTCATTTTCTTATTTCAAGTTTTCACAAAGGCCAAACTTCAAACACATTTCAAGTTGGTGATATTAAAAATAATTACTATTTTAGTTAGACATATTATTTGATTTTTAAATTCTTGTTTGTTATTTAGATGGTTTAAATTACTTATATTAAATTATTTGATTTTGGTAAACATAAACTATAGTGTGTATGCTCTCCCACCGTCCCTTTCAGGGAACTTGGGTGACCAAAAGTACTTGGTTTATTTATATTGTTTGTAAAGTTGTGTTAGAAATAATGTTGTGTATGATCTCCCTAATATTTGAGTGACTTAGGTGATTCAAAAGTGACCTCTAAAGTCTTTCTATTTTAATTTATTTCTTTTTATGCATTTGGATTGTGGGTAGGAGTTCATTGCCTCCCCACAAAATTTTTAGGGGTGCATTGAACTGGGGATTCATCTCTCAACATTATACCAACCCCATTCCATAATGATGTATACGAATTGGATAAACCATTAGATGAAATAGTGGTGATAGGTTATCCTTACAATCATAATGGGTACCCAAGCCATGTGATATCCATACACTAGAATTCACTAAGAAGTACATAGATGAATTCGTTACGTAAAGGATGAGACCATTACATAACAAGTTAGGCAATTTGGACTCAATTGATGCGATTTAAGCCTTGTGTTAGCCATACTTAGGTCCATTTAGTGTGTTTGAGATTTATATATTTTATTCAAAATCCCATTTAGCATATAATTTTTACCAAATGCTTAGTGTTCCTCAATTTAAGTTCATGCCATGTACTAATGTTTGAGAGATAGAGGGGGCATAAAAACTCTACCTACACATGTACTTTAATTTTTGGATTAACACTTAATTACTCACAAGCATTGGGATATCAGTGGAAATTTTGGTGGAAGATATGTACACCCATGTCAATTATATATATAATGTGAGCCATTAGTGATATTTCTATTTTTATTTGATTTACATGTATGTTTTTATACTAAAACTATTTGTTTGTATTGTCACATCAAAACAAGTCCAAAACCATCATGTTGTTTTCACACCCTTTTAGCTTAGGAAATGTTACTTTGTCTAATTTGCATCACATTTTTTACCTTAAAATTTTTATTCCAAAATTGTTTGAGTCACTTGTTTAAATGAAGTGTCATTGCGTTGCCCATTTCATCTCAAACATTTGCCTTAGATTTTTGATTCCAAAACCATTATCATGACATTTTATTTGAAGTAGCATTGTTACACTACATAATGTTAAATAACATAAAGGTTTAACTATTTATTAGTTAATGCCTAACTAATTTTTTTTTTAACCTCATTGTAACCAATTTTGTATTGCATAAATAAGATCTTGCAATGATCACAAAACATCATGTGCATCAAGTGATCATGATGGGAGGAGAAAGAGAAGGTCATGGACATTACATAGGTCATAACAATTCACAAAAAGAAGGCACAGTTAAAGTTATTCATTATAGTCCCATAAAGGACAATTTCATCAAAAAGTGCAGGTTCATGAGGTAAAAGGCTCATGAAAGGAAATAAAAACATAGTTGTAGGGCATGATAGATATCAAAGTTTATAGGGTAGAACGAAAAGAAGCACAGTCCTATGGGAAAATCATGGATCATGGATTGAGGGTTTGTTAAAAATAATGAGAGGACAAAATCATGATTTATAGCAAAAAGGGAGAAAGACACAAAGTTGAGTATTTGCACCTTCAAAGGATGTCGAATAAAATGATTTCCATTTCTCATGAAGTATAAATATTCCATTCATGGGGGAAAGCAAATGATTTGAATCCATTGAAGTCAATCCATTCACGAGGGAAAGCAAATGATTCGAATCCACTGAAGTATACATGAGCAGTCATGGGAAGAATGTCAAGGGCAAACATCAAGGGTTTTGCTGTAGAAATGTTGAGGGTTTCATAAAACTATGCATGTTTTAAGGGATATGCTACAAAAATGTTGAGGGTTTCTCAAAACTGTCTACAATTGATTTGAATAAAACCTAAACCAGATAAATCAAAAGCAAAAAGTGAGATTATCAAAGGTAAAAATGATATAGTAATGAAAGGATTATGGAAAATGCAGTTGTGCTAGGAGAAGTGCTCACTAAGAGGGCACAACATGATCATGAAGGGCATCTAGCGAGGTCATGAAATTTGTAAGAAATCTACAAATGAAAAGAAAACCAGTCATGGAAAAGGACACAAAAACCAACAAGGAAGAGGATGGACATAGTTATCAAAAATTTCTTGAGTTTTTTTATAACATTTTTAGATTTTTTAATAATATATTTTTTGAATAGTTGAAAGTGGAGTTGAACAAAAATTAGTAAAAAAAATTATAGTTCAATTTTTGCGAGAATTTTTTTTTGGTTTTTGTAAGAATATTTCAATTGGTTCAAAATAATTTTTCAGAGTGAAAAATGGCAAATATCCAAAGCCTAGTCCTTCCAGAGGCCCAAAAGTTGACTAGATGAAATTATAACGTGTGGAGTCATAAAATTTTAATGATTGCAAAATATCACAATTGTGACAAAATTATTCTAGGCATTGAGGCAAGGCTTCTTACAAATTTTTTAGATTATGAAAAGCATCATAAGGAGGCCTTGCTATTGCTAAAGCTATCTGTGTTAGATGATATGATTCTTGAGGTTTAAAATGCCACTAATGTAAGTGTGTTATGGACCAGTTTTTAGAACAAGTATCAGACTTTGAAGAAAAGTCAGGTGTTGTATTTGGAAAATATGTTATTATCTATTAAGATGAATGAGGGTGATTCTCTATCAGATCACCTACTTCGGATGAAAGATCTTTAAGACCATATTTTAGCCATTAACAATAAGGTTGATGATGATGACATGGTGGCATTGGTTCTGACCAACTTGCCACCATCCTATGAATCTTTCATGGAGGCTCTTTATTTGATGGAAGAAAGCTAGACACTAAAATTTGATAAAGTAAGCTCCTATTGACTACAAAAGGAATGGAGACAGACATAAGCAATGGATTCCTGTGTTCAATAAGAAGAGTGTACACTTGTTTCTTAGGTGAAGGGGAAAGGGAAGTGGAAACATATTTCTATGGATCCATCTTTGAAGTATCAGGTAACATGTTTTTACTATCATAAGGTTGGGCATATAAAAAAGGATTAATAAAAGTGATAGTTTGTAATTTCCCAATAAACCAATCAAGCAGCAAATGTGGTAGAAATTGAAGAAGGGGAATCTAAAGAAGAGTATGCCCTTATGGCATCATACTCATAGTCACATACTAGTAGTTGGTTCATTGATTTTGGTGCATCCAGGCATTTTACATGTCGTAAAGATTGGTATGTCAAATTTACTACAAGTATAAATCATTTTGGTTCAATTTATTTAGCTAATGACATGCCATATGTAGTATAGGGGATAGGATATGTTCGTATAAAATTGAATAATGCAAAAAAAATCATAGTTAGTAATGTTTTTTATGTTCCTAGCCTAAGTAAAAATCTCCTATCTATTATTCCATTAATGGAAAATCCTAGTATTATTGTAAATTTCTCTAGAAAATAGTGTGTTGTGTTTGATATAAGACAGGATAAGGTAATTTCCTAGGGTATTAGGAAAGGTGGTCTGTATAGACTCATTCACTCTACCAAAATCAATGTAGATGCATGAGTGGAAGATGAATCCACCATATAGGATTTGTATAAGGATAGGCTTGTTGACCCTGATCCAATCAACTTACATGTATTAGTGGTGGAGGGAATATCCACTATATAGGATGTTAAGGAGGATGCAATTCCTTAATCTCAGTTGAATGAACTTGTAATTATGCAAGAGGATGAAATGCCTTGGTCAAATTCACTAGCTCAAAGAACTAGGAATAAGGTTGTTTGTTCAATAGAGCATGGTCATTTTGCTCTAGATTCTAACCTTGGTATGGTACATGAATGGCCAATTCTACACTCTATTGGATATAAATGGGTGGATATATTTTTTACTTTGCACAAGTACATGACTCATCTTATTGCAAAAGGATTTTCCCAATAGGGGGAATTGATGAGGATGCATATACTGTGAAGATGGTAAAAAATCAATTGCTTATTTTTGTATGTCTGAATGAGGAGGTCTAGCTTGATGGTTTTTGGGTTCCCCATAGTGATCATTTACTTTGTAGGATGATTGAGTCCTTATATAAACTTTGGTAGGCTTCACAAGACTGGGATGTTTTATTTGATTAGCATCTCCAAGATTATGGATTCAGACTTTAGAGATTAGGCTGAAATCATCAGCCATTGATGATTCATTACCAATCAATGAATCACTCATTAGAGACTTGATGGATAACTTGCTACATCTTATATCCACATTTGAATCTTCATTTTTTTTTTTGGCTATCATGTTTGGTTGTTGTCTACACCAAAGTTCCCACATTATAAAATAGCAAAATGTTAGAGGACTATGGATTTCATATTTATATCTCTTGATCAATCTGTATATGTAATGACTAAACTATTTGGTCCTATTTTGTTTGTAAAATTTTGAGACAAACTTGGTGTTGTTTCTATTTTAATAATTAAGAGGAGGTTTTAAATATTTTAAATGCTTAATTTATTATTAGTTAATGCCTAACTAAAAACTTCTATAACCTCCTTATAACCAATTTTGGATTGCATAAATAAGATCTTGCATTGATCATAAAACATCATGTGCATCAAGTGCTTTCAATCATGTCTTCTCATTTGCTAACACATAAATCATTCCAAATATCTTTTCATATTTGAAACCATGTTCCAAAAGTATTGTTATACCTATCTTGTTTCAAATGCATGGTTATGCTACCCATTTTTGTCTAGCTCTTTTTTCTTTCAAACATTTGAGTCTTTTAGCATTAAATCTAAAACTCAACCTTTCAAAGTGAAAATATTAAACTAATTAGATTGACACTAAAGCCTCATATAATTTGGGTTTAGGTTGTCTACATTTTATTTTTATATTTTGTTACTTGGGTTAATTTCCTATTTGATCTAAAATACCCCTTGCCTTGACCTAGCAATTATTGTTTATTTTGTACCTCATTTGGAGAGTCCATTGAGCCAAGTTATTGTCATGTGTCTTATTTGAAGTTTGTTATGCCAAATTCTGAGTGTCCTAGTTATATTATTCTAAAAATACATTGTAAATCAAATATCAAGTCTTAGTGAGCTAATTATCGAGTTTCATCTGAGCTAATTACCTTAGTTTAATTTATTTTTGAGTTTTGGTTTATTTTTTAATTTCTGAGTATAGCCTTGTTTTTCATGCTAATGATTATAACCACCTTTGGGTAAATCATTGCTATCTTTTGATCCTATTTTTAAATTATTCTACCTTTGTATAGATAGTTTTGTCACTGATTATAACCACCTTTGGAAAAATCAACATCTCAGCCATATACGAGTTTTGAGATTTTGTGTTATTTTTACCACTGATTATAATTGCCTTTGGGCAAATTTGTATCATTTTTTAGACTAGTTTTGAGTTTTGTTTATTTTTTACCTCTACCTAGTTTAGTTGCTTTACCATTTGGGTCTCTTTCATAGAGCCAAAGGTTGTTTTTGTTTATACTTAAGTTATTTGTTACCTTTGGATCCTTTGTTTTAATGAGACCTATCTAAAGATTTGAACATGCTTCATTACACACATAACAGGACCATGTATAATTTGGGCTATAAAAATTTATAACCAATGACCCTTTTATTTAAGAGTCATATGATGATGTAGCTTATAATATATATCCCTATAAATCTTATAAAATTTCTTATGTTGAATATAGGCATGACCCATTAGTGTAGTATTTAGTGACACCACCTTCTTATCCATGCCCTCCTCCTTTAGCTTGCATTAGCAACCAAGATCCACAGTGCCCAAGGATTACCATTCTAGGCCCTCATACTTTGGCCTAAATTAAAAACCAAGATACACATCACCCAAGGATTACCATTTTAGGCCCTATTCCTTTGGCCTCCATTAGCAAGCTCCAAAACATCCAAGGATTACCATTTTAAGCCCTTGTCCTTTAGCCTACATTAGTAACCAAGATCTGCAACACCTAATGATTAAATTTTTGGGCTCTCATCCTTTATCCTATATTAAAAATCAAGATATGTAGATCCCATTCATTACCATTCCATTCCATTATAAATTTGGTATCTTATATCCCAACAAGTTTGAATAATTACCATCCTAGACCCACAACTAGTCCTTGTTGAGCCCATATTAGATGAGCCTATTTACAAATATATCATTATTGAACCAAAAATAATTATTTATCCATTTCCAACCTAACCCCACTTTAGAAAATCCAAGCTGATCTTTGAACCATAACATAACTAATCATTACCTCTCCAAGAGCCATCATTTAAAGAATAAGATGTGTCCAAATCTCATCCATGGGTTAGTTTATTTATTCATATTGATTATTTTCAAGGGCCCACACATCAATTGTATGTGTTAGCCAATCCCTCGAGGGGGCATCATGGGCTTCCCACAATTTGTTTGAATCATCATTTTTTAATCATTATCTTCATTTTTATTCTTAACAAATTTTTAATTCTCTGAAAAGATGATACTAGTCTTGTGTCTTGTAATTAATTCTCAAATATGGATAAAATATGGACACTCCTTTTTATCCACTTCTGTGTTTAAATAAACATTAGGCTGATTTCTTACAAACAACACAAATTAAGCCTATAAATCACTGTTCATCCCAATTCATCTACACATTAGACATAAATGTCTTATATCATGTCAACATATCACTAATTGGGGAATTACCCTATACAAAATAATAACCTCTCTTCAATTCATCCCAAGTCAAATTACAACCTAGAAAATTGATGTTTTTGACTAAGTGTGAAAGACAACCATGTCAAAATTCAAAAATTGTAATAAAACTAATTAGAATTACTTAATTGATTGAATATAATTAAATGGTTAGTTAAAATATCCACAAAGAATTAATGAATTTATATTTTTAAAAATTCATAAATTCAACTAAAATATCTAAAAAGGTGACATCATGCCAAGTTGTCAAGCCACTTGTAAATATCAACAAATATCAGGAATTGGGTGAGAGACATAATCATTCTTAACCCATGTCTCTCACATGGTCCTTTTATTTTCATACATTAATTTTGATCTTAATATAGATGGTCACAATTTAATTGATGTATGGCCACATATCTTGATCTTGAAATGGAGGGTCACAAATCATTCTCTTCATTTCTAAAAACTATAAATACAAGTGCCATGACCATTCTTAAAAAAGCTCCTTAAGCCAAACTTATTACGTAGGATTATTGGGAAGAGATTCACACAACCAATCATGCCAATCTAATTGCCAAAGTGACCAAGTAGAGATGATGCATGCACAACATTGATAAAGACTCCATTTTCTACAAGTTGATAAAACCAACTACCTCAACAAATAAATTTGGAGCTACAAGGAAGTTCAAAGGGAGTTTCACTTTTGTGCTTTTAGTTGTCTCTTAATATTGTTATTTATGTTCACCCAAGTGCTTAGGTAAGATTTGTTAGTTTGTATTGAAGCTGTTTGGTTTGAATTTTATTCACTAACAAGAAACTAACACATTTTCCCTTAGATTCCTATGTTACAAAGCTCACAATAGTAGTTGTAATATAATAATTCTATGTAATAGTTAGTGCATGATATGGATCATGACACTCATCAAACTCAATAAACTCAACAAGCATAAAAACATAACAAGTGCAAAGTCACTTAAAGGTTAAGGGCTAAAATGCAAAGGACATAAGAATGTCATACACTTAAACAAGACCAATCATTGCATAGAATAAGGCCAAGGACCATTCACTCAATGGACATGAATATGTCACAATCACATACAAGGGTAAAGGGTCATATACAAATAAACAAGCAAAGTATAATATACTATGTATAGGTAATATCATCAAAGGAACATTGAAATATAAGTATAATCTACACCATGCATGTGTAATGTGATCATATCCTATAAAATAACATATCCATGTACACAATATAAGATAGAGATATTATAATGACATTTGTAAAGAGTACATAAATCAACATAGTATAGTAGTTATATAATGGTAGCACCTATAATTTTTGTAATATTTAAATAAGATGCCCCTAACATAAGCATTGTTTCTGGTGAGAGGAAATTCCAGGATCTAAATCCATGTAAAATTTATCTTCCCTACATATCACTCATAAATAATAGTGAAATGCATGAGATAAAAACATATTATACTCTTTACCAATCATGACATAAATAACATAGGTCAATGATTTAAACTATATGTCTAATCATGTTAAGGCCATGATTTTAGATTTTTAGAATATCTTGAATTTTTTTATATTTTTAAAATGTTTGATTTTTTTGTACTTTTTTGAGTTTTAAAAAAAGAATATAGAGACTAGGAGATAAAACATGGGTTCAAAATTAGAACAAAGGGAAGGAATATGAATAATTTGTAACAAGTATCATGGTAAAGTATGTACTAAATATGATGGCATGGCCATGTATGAATAAGATTCCCCCATTGTATATGTGATTTGTAGCTAACAGGTATGTAATAGATATAATAAGGATGTGAAGGAATTATTTTACATCAACATATCAATAAATGTCCATTTATCATTGTATGTAATGTGTATATATGAGTAATATAGTGTATATCAAGATTTTTCATGAATAATAGTGTCATTTAAACATAAAACTGATTATAATATTGAAAAATTCAATGAGTTATTCTCTATTTTATTTTATTGTGTAAAATGATACATGTTAGTATTTATGGTTTTAGGATAGTATAGACAATCGATCTTGACTTTTTTATCACTATTATCTGTGATGGAAAATACAATTTTTTCTATTTGACTATGAAAACAAATGCTAAATGGAAAAAAGTGGAAATATCAGATTGTTTAGATAAGGTAAGTGAAAAATAAAATCCAATAGGCCAAGAAAACACACAGAGCTAAGGGATAAAAGATTGAGGTAATCGATCACTTGTGTAAAAATTAGGAGAAAAAAAGGCATAGGCAAGTGAAGAGCTATTTACACTAAATTTCTAATTTTTTATTCTTTTGAATGGTTTATTTATTTTTTTAAATGAAATGTGTTAAGCAATGATCATATCAAGAGGTGAGTCACAATAAGTATATTCAAGGATCTCCTTTCATGGATTAAAAGTGTTAGATTTAGATGACTCAAAATTAGAAAGGCATCAAGTGTTGTAATGTAAGTATCTAGATCACTACTCGTGTAATCATGTGTGGGATGAGTAACTATAGGATACCTTAGATGGTTTGAAACCAATGAGGAATGGTAGAACATTATTCCAAATGTTGAGATCTTTTTGGAATCTATTGATTTATATGTATCACCAATTTAGAATGTGTTTGATGTGAACTTTACATCTTTTTTTGTATGAGGCTTACTTTTATATTGGTTAATTTTGAGGCTTTTACAAATTTTTTAATTTTTTTTCATTGATGAAACAAAAGTGTTTTGTTATTGAATATATGTATCAATTCACTAAGGTGGTGTATGGGGAGGATGAGGTACCATATATTTTAGAGGGTACTCATATCTAATTCTTAAAACCATGACCACTTGGTTGAAATAACTATTCTTTGAGCATATATGTATCTAAGCTACAATATAGACCTTATGTAACCAAGGGATTCCTAATATCATGTAAAAGAGACAATTTTATGGTGTAAATATAAAAAGAGAGGATAATATAGTAGGAACAACCTGAAGATGTAACAAAATACAACTCAAAGTTGTTTGTTGTTTCCCATTAAATGTTTCTTTTATAACCTGTTATGTGTAATCCAATGAATGGTTTAATATAATTGTAAATTCATTATTAATTGATTCATTATCAAATAATACACTATGGATGGGTTTTTTGATGCATGTAAATATATCATAGGGTTTGGGTAGTGTTGGAAACACTTCTCATTTCAAGATTCAAATATTTTTTTGCATGAGTTACTGGTTGTGATCTTCTTGAGATCTATGGTGGAGTAGTGGCCAAGCTATTTGACTATTTCAAAAAATAATTATGTAAATGGTTGTTGGGAACAACCACGGTCCTAAATTTTATGAAAGTTGAAAGTATTTATTGCTAAGTCTAATGAATGATGATCAAAACCTAAAGTCTAAAAATATAATCTAGCATGAATATTTACAATGAGAAATTAAACTACAGTGATTTGATCAAAAAATGAGAAAATAAGTAGGGTAGGTTAGAAACAAGGATGATTATGATCTTTAGTCAAAACATATTGACAAAGCTTTAATTTCATCAAAGGTGTGCATCTTCAAACCAACATATGACATGAAATTACCAAAAGTACATATCCTATCATATACTAGGCAAATGTCTCACGATATTTGAAACATGCAAATTAGAAATTAGATCCACTTTAAAGATTTTATTCCATAATAAAATTGCATTAACACATATTCAAGAAAATAAAGGATATTTAAATGAGTTTAAAAACTTTTATTTAACATAGTGTAAGTTCAAATTAACAACTCTGCATTAACATATGCACATCTAAAATTCATAAAAGCAATTCAGATCTAAACGTCAAACCAAAAACTTGAGGAATAAACCATGGTAAAAAACAAACAAATATGAGACAGTATTTTTAGAATTATCTTACCTACAATACTTGATCCAAAATTTACACAAAAATTTTGCTCTAAAAAATTCCTCCCTTTTTACAATGACAATACCCCCTTTTATAGGCAACCTATGAGGTATGTCAATTAGCCATTGTCAAATAAGAATTATACAAGTGTCAAGGATAGGTGTCCTTTTACAAATATTATAGAACCAATGGCACTTTTAAAATATGACAAACCTAAAATCCATGTGCGCTATACATTGCACATTCTTTTACAAAATAAAATATTCTTTTAAAATGATTTACATGGTTTTGGTACAAAAGAATATTCTAAGTCAACTCAATTGATTTGAGATGCCCTTGCACTTGTATCCTTTTTATTTTGTGCCAAAATATTCATGGCTTTGTCATATTATTCATAAATCAATTTAATATTGATGATTGGCTCCATGAACAACTCCTCTGTTTGTCCTACCAAATATTTAAAGACTTCATCTATTTTATCCGAGGCTTCTTTAATGATCCTTGACAAAATCATGTCCAAAATACATTTCTTATCAGCCCCTGTGGTGCCTTGGATTTTATTCTTGACCTCTTAGATGAACTATGTATCTCTATGTTGGAAACCTTCATTAGTTATCAGACTTGTTTGACTAGGGATGGTTGGATCCTTGATTAAATCTCCTAATATCTGAACAATTATAACTTATAGTTATTTGAAGTCTCTTGAGAGATATTACTTACCTTTTAACCACTTATTCATGTCCTTTATCATCTCCATCAAGATTATCATAGCCACATTTAAATGTGATAGGTTGATTGTTTTAATCTCAGGGATTTGGCTTTCCATCAGTGTTTTGATCAATGCCTTCATTTTATTGTTTGATGTTTGCCATTGATTGACTTATTTCATAGACAAGGTATGATGTTTATTTACCATGTCCAATTTAGATCTTATTGTTTTCAAAGAGCTGAATGTATCATAGATAATTATCTCAAAATTATTGATAATATCTACTAGAATTGATAGGATGGATTGTTAATCCATATTCTTCTTCTCTTGTTTTAACCCTTTGATTGCATCTTGTAACCTCTCTACTTGGGATTATACTAGCTCTAGAACATCTTATTCAAATATAGGGTATTCCCTGGGTCTCTATTCTCTCTTTTAGGTTAGATGAACTAAAGGCTCAACCCTTTGGTATAAAACCTCTTGACCTCCTTCCATGACCACTATCTCAGTGACTCTTTGTAAGCTTGTATAAATTGGATCATATCTGACCCTAAATAAAGACTAGCTTATATGTCTAATTGGCACTTTAGCTTGTATGTCACCTGATTGACTTATAATAGAAAGAATCTTTTCTTATTCATCTTAAAATTCTAAGATCCAAGGATTCAACTTCTATTACATAGGGATGTCTGTTGTCTTTATTAGATCCCATGGATGATAACCAGTAGGTAACTTCTCCATTCTTGGTTCATATATGAACCGTTTAGGTATAGATGGTCTATATATTAGGTTATCCTCACTAAACAAGTTGATATCCTTAAAAGGTGGTGTGATGGCCACTTTATTTTTCTTTACATTTGAGATAATTGTAATCTCAGCTTTCCTCTTGGGAGGATCAATGGCCATTAAGTCTAATGACTTTTATTTTCCCTTTTCCTACTTGGCTTCAATTATATCCTCATCTACATCAGTGTCTGATTCATATTTCAAGGAGAGAATTCTTAATGCATCTTAAATAGATTATTTAGAATCCAAAGCTATCATGTGAACCTCCTATTGAGGAAAATCCTACTCTGTTATTTTAAAAGATTCATGGACTGAGGAGCTTGAAGCAGATTTACTTGGTTTCCCTTCTTCAGGCCTAGGCTCTATTTGTATATTATTTTGGGGAAGCCTAGAATGACCAACATCTATTAGATGATATTTCCTTGGACCAAGTTTCCATTTATCTTCCATCTTTTTATCTCTTAACAATCTGGATTCAGGATTTATATTTTTTTATCCTTCTAACAACTTCATAATAAGTGGCTGCCTTAGTGTACACAAAGTCAAATGCACTAGGTTCCTTCTCATGAGACACAACCATAATAACTTTGATCTTCAAATGTTATTTTACTCTACCATAGTGATCCTATTGTCTATGGTCATCTATCTACAGATTGAAGGAAATCTTGTGTTTTGAAGTGGCTTAAATTTGATCCCATTGCCTAAAAATGATTTTGCCAATTGTCATGGGAAAACTATGGAGAAGTCCCTTCCTCTTTGTCTTGTAAATCCCATTTATTCCATTGAACAATTTATATGCAACTTCTTGTTCTACCAACTTATTAAACACATGTATGGGTAGTTTGAGGGGGGCACTTTGAGTTCCCTCTATTTTAATAATAGTGTAATCAAGATGTAGCCATATGTCTCCCATTGTCTCAACAAATTTATTAATCAAAGAACTTATCCCCATCATGGGGATACCATTGATGGATTGGCTTAATGCAAGATGTACATAGTCAAAAATGAATTAGATATTTTCCCTATATTTGTAAATATATAATTTGGAATAATATTGGGACACAGTTTGGGTACCATTAGGAGACCAATCTCTTTGATTTGGGATTTTGGTTATAGCACACAAGGCATATAATAGATATGACACCATGAAGAATTTAGTCCTCTTCTTTATTTTAATCACATAGATTTATCTACTCAAGGAAATACTAATGATTTCACCCAAAGGAGGAATAACCACTTTTTCAATAATGAAATATACCATAAGCACCCATATAGGTTCTACACGTGTTGTATGTGCAAATCCATATAGCTTGTTCAACATGGTCATGACCATTATAACTCCAAGTCTAAATTGGCTCACAAGGATTTTCTTGTTGGGATCCATAATGACCTTATCACCAACTTCTAACCATTTTCTTAGGATATCCATCATGATATGCTTCTGGGCCCACGTATTGATGGAGGATAAGTCTATTTGTGGCCTAGGTAATTTATAGTAAGACTCAAAATAAATAGGGGAGATGTATGCAATTTTACTCAAAACAAGTTCATGAATGAGCATACCCTTATCATTTTTAACATCTTTGAAAATAGGAATTTAGATATTGATACAGTGCAATACCTCTAGTTTAGCAACAACATAATGGAGTCTTGTCATTTGAATTACCATGATGTCATCATAGAGTCTCTTTATGAGGAGAAACTTCTCCTCTTCCTTGGTCAAAATTCCTTGACTCTCAATAGTCTAGAACAAGTTTGAGTAATTATTGTCTCTAATGTTCAATGAAGAAGCCAAAAAATTTGTCTTTGAATACTCAACCTTCTGCATATAATGATAGGTATAATTCAATCAACTTCTTTGAATTAGTTCTGTATGTCACCATTGTTATAATATTGATTAAATTATCCTTTTTTAAATTATAATTCAACTCTCTCAGCTCAAAATAGTGAATCCAATAATAATTTAGGGCTTTTCTATATGTCTTAAGTCTTTTTGAAGGTTTAATTTTGTTTTAATGGCATAAAGTGAGTTTAAAAGATGTGCTTTGGTGATTTAGATCATATTTGGATCTCATATTTATACCTTTGCATACTTGGGTCCACACAAAATTTTAATCTGACATGCTTGCCTATATGGCATCTCCTTGCCACACTACTTATTTATTTTTAAAATGTGACCATTTTTGCTTTGGACATGTGTGATCATCTCGTTCCCCTTAGAAATTTGATTAAATTCTCTTTTTCAATCTCCTTAGGAGTCTCATATCCTTGACTTTCATCTTGACCATCGATCTTTGATCTAGGGTTTCGAGATTGTGACACTTGGCATCTCTGCATGCTTTCTCTATACCCTACTATCAATCTCCATTTGATTAATAATTTGATGCCATGTGATGGCCTTTTGTGAAATCTGGGCTCTTTGACTCCTTGACTCACTTCACACCATTGATCCTTATCTACATAGTTGAATGTGTGCTATTGATTTTTATCTATATGGTTGAACACATACCATTGATCTGCTAAGCATATGATCAAATGTGGGATATTGATCTATTATTTATACATTCAATCAAATGCAGGTTGTTGATTTGCATATAATTCACCATGAGTGTGACACATGTCACCATTACATTCAATCTCAAGATCCTTTCACATATTGAATTTTTGCTCACCATTAGATCTTAATTTGCATGATTAAACATGTGTCATCAATATTTTATCTTGACTTATTGACCCCAACCTTCAACACAATTCATCGATCAGGATTTGTATGTAAGAACATGCATCATCGATCTTTGATCTAAGGAACTTTGACTTATTGACTCGAGTGATCACCCTCATGTTATTAATCTTTGATCTGATTGAGTGAGGCTTTGACACTTGGAAGTCATGCATTTAATTCATACATGTAAATATTAAAATCAAAGGATAAGAGTTCAAGATATATAAATACTTAGCTTAAATCTTAGACTAAAGTTTTAATGAATTAATAAAATTGATCAAAACTTATGCTAAGGTTAAACCAAGATTAAAATGTATTAAAGTGACCTTTCAAAAATATGAACCCATTTTAATAAAAACTTAGGCTAAATTTATTTAGACTAAGGTTTTGAATGTTAGTTAAACTTGGATTCAATTAATCAATTAAAGGTAAAATTAATCATTTAAGCATAAAACTATGAACATTTTCTCATTCTAATAGAGATCCATTGATCTTGTAAGATGGAAACATATGAGCCAAATGTTAGCAACATTAGATAAAATCAAATAAAGATTATGTACTAACCTGTCAATGTAAGCTAGATCAAAACATGATATTCAATAATGCAATTTGATCAAGTTGAATGCCTAATTTATAGCATAATTTTTAAAATTGAATAAGGGTCCTTATTTTTTAGAAATGGGGGTATGTTGGTCTCAACAAATGGTGACTTCTAGGGGAAACATTGTCAAATGTTAAAGTTTAGATACTCTTGGTTCAAAATAATAAATAGAGTAATCATTCCACATGATCAAGTACCATTATTAAGATCAATTCATAATTTGAACAAGTCTTACAAATATAGAATTAAGTTTAAATATCAAAACTTATCCATGTTGTGTGTGTGCTTTGATTCATTTACTAATTTCCATTATAATTTAGAGAACAACTTTTAGATTTCATGACCTTAATCATTAACATAGACTTATAACATATTTAGATATTCATTATAAATCATGATTTATGAAAGGGGAAGGCTTGGGCAATGCTCTGCTGCCAAACAAACATCTATAGCCTTGACAAAGATACCTTTGGTTCCACTCTAGGCCTTGATCCATTGCTAGCAAAGTGTCCATAGCCCCGATGAAGGTTACTAAAATCACCTTTGCTTAGAAATTTTTTATATTTTCAATAAGGCTCTTATTTTTTTTGTATTTTTCAACTATGTTTAGCTTACCAAAAAAGGTTGGGAACCAAAATTAGTCGAGTGTTTAGGATTTTTTTTCAAATGTTTGATTTTCAGACAATCATCCTTGTTCATAAACTTCAATCCAGGCAATAATGTTCTTTAAGTTCTAACATGCCTTTGTTATAATAATTCAAAATCTCACTCAAACATGTGCAATCCTCATTAAAATCAAACCTAGATAAAAATATCATTTAAGAATTTTAAGGAACAACTAATCTACTTATTAATATTCATCAATTTCTCATAATCATAACATTAAGATTAGAATTTTCAAGATCCATGATCAACCAATGTTTAAGAGTCATATCAACATTCTTGGTTTATGAAGTTATTTTTAGTATTTAGATGGATTTGGAGCTTGAATATCTATTTTGGAAAAGACTTATTGGAAACTAGAGAACAAAAAAAATGAAACAAACACACAACAAGAAAACAAATATTCATAAACACTATTTACAAATAAGAAATAAGAATGAATCTAATCTAAACCTACCTACATTAACTCTAAATAATTTAATAAATTACTTTATAAAGACTTGAGGTGGAACAATAGAGAAGTAATGTTTGAGATATTGCTCATTGGTTGGCAAAGTGAACTCTACTCCCTACAAGTCTTTGAGCTTAAAGGTGTTTTCTCTAAATGTCTTAGAAATTTGGTAATGGCCAATCCATAAAGGAGTGAATTTCCTATGTTTCCCTTTTTGGCTTAGATTCTTTGTTCCATAGGAGAACTAGGTCTCCCTATCTGAACACCTTGATCTTTGACCATTTTTCAAACCATATTTTGAGAGTGGTTTGATGTCTACTAAAGTTAGAAAATTCTTCCTCTCTTGAATCCTCCATTTGGATGATATCAAGCAACCTAGAATTAGCATATTCTTGATCTTCTTCCGTATACTCCTATATAAACTTTTAAGTTAGAAATTTGAGAGTAATTGGAAAGATTGGTTCTTGTCCATATACCATTAGAAATGGTGATGCTTTTAGAGATTGTTTCACTCTGTTTCTATCTACCCACAAATTAAAATTCAAAAATTTATGCCATGTTCTTGGTTCTTAAGTTGTAGACTTCTTAATATCTTTCATCAAATTCTTGTTTGTAGACTCTAAAACTCCATTACCCTGAGGGTAATGATTAAATGAAAAATTAAGATCTATTTTATTATCATAAGCCCACTTAGTCATCTCTATAGATGTAAATGTTGATCCATTGTCACAAACCAATAATACTGGTGTGCTAAACTTGGTACAAATGTTCTCTTCAATAACCTGATAACATCTTTAGTTATACACTATTTTGTTACTACTGTCTATATCCATCTTATACAATAATCTATGGCAGGTAGAACAAACCTATGCTGAAATGAATAATTAGGGTTGATAACCCCTACAAAGTCTAAACCCCATTGAGTAAATGGTTTTCAATTAAAATTGGCCTCAAGGGCATAACTACTTTAGGTTCCTTTGTATTGAAGATTTGGCATTGATGACATTCCCTAACATGCTTATGAGCATATTAAAAAATGTATGGTCAATAATATCCTACCCTTAGGATTTTGTAAGTTGTTATTTTCCCAGAGGGGTATCCACTCCTAAGTTTCTCATGAAAGGTATTTAAGATTTTAGTTGATTATTCCTTTGAAATGCATCTCAAATATATTTCTTCATAGTTCTTCCTGTAAAATATCCCATCTTTGATCAAGAAGTGAATTTCTTTGATCCGCGAAGCTCTTCTCTATTCTTTACTTAGTCTTATAGGACAATAACTATTGATTAGGAAATGATAGATTGCATCATACCAATCATTTGGTTGAAAATGTTGTTGATCAAATTGCATGTTCACTATAGGATTAGTGTTAGCAATCATTAGGATTATTCCTTGACACCTCACCAATTTAACAATTTTCATTTCAAGATCATATTCCTAAAGAATGGACATCCACTTACCTCTTATTTGTCCTAACTCACATTAACTTAGCATGAGTTTGGTAGTAGGGTCTGGCAATATAACATACACTTTATTCCTAATAATATAGTGTATAAACTTTTTAACTTAATCAAAGAAAATGCTTGCTTATCAATTAGGGAATAATTTAACTCAACATTTTTTAAGTTAGTACTCATAAATGCAATTGGATGATCACATTTATTAAATTTTTGTGTTAGTACAACTATTATAGTATGTTCAAAAGCAAAATAATAAAGATAAAAATATTTTATAATGTTAGAACTTATCATCATAAGTGCATATCCTATTGCTTCCTTGATATCCTTGAAGTCTTTATTCATTTCTTCATTTCATTCAACCTTTGCATCTTTCTTTAGCATGTCATTTAGTGGTTTCATAATCTCTACAAAACCAAAAATGAATTTTCTTACAAAATTGATCTTCCCAAATAAAAGCTTTAATTCTTTTCAACTATTTGGGGGTTCTATTTTATATATATCATTGACTATCTGTATCTATAGAAATACCATCTTTAGTTATTACATGTCCTAGAAATTTCCCTTTAGTTACACAAAATATGCTCTTCTTAGGGTTAAGTTAAATTCCATAACTTTGATAGCATTCAAATATTCATTGTCAATGCATTATATGATCTTCCCTGTTCTTAGAAAACACAGTCAGATCATCGATATATATGATGATGCATTTACCTATGAGACCTTAAAAGACATGGTCTATAGCTCTTTAAAAGGTAGCTTCTATATTGATGAGTCTAAAAAGAATCTTCTTGTATGCAAAATCTCCCCATTTTATTGTGAATGCAGTCTTGATTCTATCTTCCTTGTTATCAAGTATCTGATTGTAACCTGAAAAAAGATATAGGAAAGACATCATGGCAGAACCACTAACTATTTGAATCACTTTTTCAAGGGATGGCAAAGGATAATTATCTTTTTCAGAAGATTTGTTCAAGTTCCTAAAGTCTATGCATAATTTAATCTCTCCATTTTTCTTTCTAATTGGTATTAGATTAACTACCTAGGTAGAATGTCTAATTGGAAAAACTATTTTTGCATCCAATAATTTCTTAACCTCTTTATCAATCAAGGGTTCTAAAATAAGATTAATCGGTCTTTGCTTCTGCTTGATAGGTTTATAGGACTCTTTCAAGGGAATAGTAAGAGTGATAACTCAAGGATAAAATATATTCGAGTCTTCATAAGACTATGTAATAACATCCTTGTACTTGAGTTCCTATGTCAACTACATTATAATCCTTCCCACTTACTTTAGGAACTTTAGTAGTTTTAGCTAGTTTATATTTGTCAAATAGTCTTTCTAAGGTAATCATGCCTTTGGGAATCTTGTTATCATTTAGTTGTATTATCTTGTCATCAATTATATCATCATCAAAATAATTATCATTGACCTCATCAAAAATATGAGACTCAAACATTCTTAAGTTATTCATGAATTCAATGATCTACTGGTTATTGCTAAACACTTGAATATGATTAAAATTACTAGGTAAAGAAGGACGTATGACTAACTCAATGTTAAGCCTTTGGGAATCTTATTTTGGCATTAGGTTAGCTATAGTTAAATTTAGTTCATCAACAGATTGGTTTCCTTATCTAGGGGTTGAAATAATATTGGAAGCATCAAAATACTCAATCAAGTCCCATAATCTAAACTTGTATTTATTCAGATAAGATAATTTGCATTGATACTTACTTCTGATCTGATTGACTACTAATTCAGAATCATCATATACTAGTAGTTATTTAACCTTGTGTTTAATAGAAAATTGTAATACTAAGATAAATGCTTCATACACTACTAAATTATTGGTGAAAAGAAACTAAAGTTTGTAAGAATTAATATATTCTTTCCTAATGGGATTGATTAAAACTATTCCTACTCGAGACCCAGATTTATATCTAGCACCACCAACATATAATTTCTAAAGTCTAGACATAACATGAGAGTCCTTAGAATTACATACGTAAGGAGTGTCAAAGGTGTAAACCCATAAATCAAATTAACCAAATTGACCCTTTCATTAGTTGCATTATATTTAGTGATCATATGTTTCATCTTTTGTTCTCTTTTAATCCAAATTTGATTAGGAACTCCCCTCCATGGTAGCCACATATGAGAGCAATCAGTTGACATGTATCTATTCAAATATTTGATCCAATCTCTACTAAGAAACATCCCATAAGCATATAGAATGTCCACAACTTGAATATCAATGAATTATTACACTCTTGGTTCTAAATCAAGCTACATATGCACATTTAACAATTCACCAATCACTTTATATTTGTCTAATTGAGTCACTACTCTATCAAACTTAATAGGAGTTAAACCAAGATTTTCACAAATACCTTTTGTCATGATATTTGTAGAGACACCTGAATATAATAGACAATTATGCAAGTTTTTACCAAAAACTTTGATTATTAGTAAAAAAGGTGGAACCTCTATTTTATTCTTATACATTACTACATTTGCATTCGCAGGTTTTTGTGATTTACTAGGTTTTTTAGTTAAAGATTCTATCAACAAGTCTCTCTATTTAATTATTTGAGTAAATTCATGCAATGTGATATTAGCTTTAATTTTCTTCATATCCTCTACTATATTATATCCACTCATGGTAGAAGAACAAGATAAATCAACATTATTTCTAGTGTTACTTCCCTTTGGAGGTTTTGGATTGTTATTTGTTTTGGGATTAGGAGGAGTATCAATGTTGTTTGGTGGATTAGAACTTGTCATTGGTTTCTTTTATTCTCTGTTCCTCTATGGATATGTCTTGTTTAGATATTTTTGAAAAACATGAGTCTCCTCTGGAGTATCTTTAGGTTCATTCTCATCTTGAAATAGAAAATCAAAGGTCTCCACCATAAGAGTTGTTTTGGAAGATTTAGATGCCTCTAAAGAGCCATATGTACCTATAGTATTATCTTTATTTGGCACAACTTCAAATGTATCTAATTCATCTTGAAATACTTAAAAAGCATTACAAAATTCTACACAATCTAATTCACCATGTTTTGCAGTGTTATGAACCCTACAATAATTAGTCAAAGCTACATCACAAATGTTTATTTCAGGTATGTTCTTAGTTTTAGATGACTCATTATTATTATTATTATTGTTGTTGTTGTTGTTGTTGATATTTTGAAACCTATTCACATGTCTATTAAACTTCTTATAAGAATAGTTTTTGTTGGAAATCTTCTCAATATTACCTACCTATCTTTGTAACTGAAGAAAACAAGTGCTCATTTTTTGAACAATTTTCAATATGGAGTCATTTTCATTCTTAGGTGCCTCCAAATTGTGGAATTAAGTACTAATATTATCTATTGGAACCATATCTCATTGATTTTGTGGAAGGGATCCACTTTTAGAATTATTTTCCAATCCTAGGTTTTAACTAGGATGAGTATGACTCAAAGACAACTAGTTTAAATTTGGATTTTGATTCAAATTATGCATGGTCTAATTAGCATTTGGGATAATATTCAATGCAATAAAATTAGGATTGATATTAGGAATAACATATGCTAATTAACCTTGGGGTTTCATTTGATCATTAATTTTCATAGCTTCAACATAGGCCAGGGCTAATGTATCTATGGCTCCAACAACTCTTTTTATAAATATAGAAGTCATTGGATTTAGATCATCCTTATAAATCACTAAAGCTAAAGCTTCATTAGGATTAAAGGGAGTTATAGTTTTGCAAAACATCTTTTGAAATCTAGTGTTAAAAGATCTAATAGTTTCATTTGAATCTCTCTTCATCATAGTGAAATGTTGATATAGAATACAAGGACTGATGATCTTTCCAAACTGATCAATGAAATAATTTCAACTGATGATGTAATTTTTAGGAAGATTTAAAAACCAATCATATGATGCATCTCTAAAGGTAAAAGTAAACAATTTGCAAGCAACATCTTCATGAACAATATTTAACAATCTTAATGCAACCTTAATAGACTTGATATTTTCTTCAATAGTAATAAAACCCTATAAGACTAAATGAAGGTAAATGTTTTTCTAGATTTATTGGTAAGTCATGTACTTGACTAGGCACATTGATAGAATATCCAGCTAACCAAGCCATACCTTGATGAAGATTGAATGTAGTAATAGAAGTAGGTAAAGTAGGTTGAGATTTAGAAACTCAACATTTACCTTTATCCGCTCTTGTTTTTCTATAAAATTTCAAGGAAAAAAGAGGTAGCCTTGTCTCAGATCTTGACCTAGTTATTATTCATGGTAGTTTCAACTTGTAAAATCCAATTCCTATTCAAAATACAATGTAGAAACTTTATCTTTGTAAAGAATGGTTTAATGTTTACAAATAAGTAGATTTGTATGTTTAGATTTCTAAATTCAAGCAAAATTTTCACAAATTCATACAAATATTTCAAAGAATGACTATCTTTAACTGAATTAGCTTAAAGATACATCCAAACTTGTGAATATCAGTGATCTTTACACAAAATTACTATCACTAACCTCAAACACATTAGATTTACAAATATTAAGCAACCTTTGCAACAATTTCACATAAATCTTCAAAGAATAACTATCTTCAGCTAAATAAGCCTAAAGATTGGTCTATAACCATGAATATTAGTGATATTTATAATTTAAGATAAGAAAAACACAAATCTACATTTTTGAACAAAATTCACTAAAATCAACTCAAGATACTACAGATTCACAAATCTTTAGCTCAGGCCCTCCTAGTGCCAATTCAAACACCTGTTGATGCGTGCAAATGTATCATAGGGTTTGTATAGTGTTGAAAACACTTCTCATTTCAAGATTCAGAGAATCTATTGCATGACTTGCTAGTTGTGATCTTTCTAAGATCTGTGATGGATTAATGGCCAAGTTATTTGACTATTTCAAGAAATGATTATTTAAATGGTTGTTGGGAGCAACCGTGGTCCTACATTTTGTGAAAGGTGAAAGTTTTTCTTGATAATTATAATGAATGATGATCAAAACCTAAAGTCTAAATACCTAATATAGCATGACTATTTACAATGAGAAGTTAAACTATAGTGATTAGATTAAAAAAATGAGAAAATAAGTAGGGCAGGGTAAAAAGAAGGATTATTCTGATCTTTAGTCTAGGCATCTTGACAAATATTGAATTTCATTAAAGGTTTGCATCTTCAAAACAACATATGACATGATATTACAAAAAGTATAGATCCTATCATATACCAAGCAAATATCTAAGGATATTTGAAACATGCAAAGTAGAAATTAGATTCACTTTAAAGATTTACTTCCACAAGAAAATTGCATTAGCACATCTTCAAGAAAAGAAAGGATATTGAAATGAGTCTAAAAACTTTCAGTCAACCTAGAATAAGCTCAAATTAACAACTCTACATTAATAGATGCACATCTAGAATTCATAAAAGCAATTCAGATCTAAACGTCAAACCAAAAACTTGAGGAAGCAGCCATGGTAAAAAAAAAAACAAATATGAGACAATTTTTGCATAATTCTCTTGCTTGCATTACTTACTCCAAAATTTACATAAAAGTTTTGCTTTAAAAACTTCCTCCCTTTTTACAATGACAATACCCCCTTTTATAGGAAACCTATGAGGTATGTTGATTAGCCATTGTTAAATAAAAATTAGACAAGTGTTAAAGATAGGTGTCCTTTTACAAATATTCTAGAACCAATGGTACTTTTAAAATATTACTAACCTACAAGCCATGTTCGTTACAAATTACACATGCTTTTACAAAATAGAATATTCTTTTTAAATGATTTACATGGTTTTGGTACAAAAGAATATTCTAAGTCAACTCAATTGACTTTAAGATGCCCTTACAATTGTATCTTTTTACTTTTGTGCCAAAATCTTCATGGCTTTGTCATATTGTTCATCAATAAATTTAAGATTGATGATTGACTCCATGAATAGCTCCTCTATTTGTCTTGCCAAATCTTTGAAGACTTCATCTGTATTGTCCATGGCTTATTTAATGATCCTAACATCACTAATATTCTCATTTGATAAAAAAATCATGTCCAAGATACATTTTTTGTTAGCCCCTATGGTGCTCTGGCTTTTATTCTTGACCTCTTGGATGAAATGTGTAGCTCTATGCTAGAACTCTTCATATATTATCAAACTTAGTTGACTAGGGATGGTTGGATCCTGGATTAAACCTCCTATTATCTGAACCATTCTGCCTTCTAATTTTTTGAAGTTTTTTGAGAGATCTTCCATGCCTTTTGACCACTTATTTATATCCCTAATATTCTCCATCATGATTATCATAGCCGCATTCAAATGTGATAGGCTAAATGTTTTAAGCTTAAGGATTTGGCCTTCCATTAGTATCTTGATCAATGCCTTCATTTTATTGTCTAAATTTTACCATTGATTGACTTGATTCATAGTCAGGGTATGCTATTTATTCACCATGTCCAATTTTGACCTTATTTCTTTCAAAGAACTAAATGTATCATAGATAATTATCTCAACATTATTGATAATATCTACTGGAACTGACAAGATCGATTATTATTCCATATTCTTCTTCTCTTATTTTGACCCTTTGATTATAGCTTGTAACCTATCTACCTATAATTGTGCTATATTTAGAACATATTCTTCAAATATAGGGTCTTCCCCTAGTTTTTGTTCTCTCTTTTGGGTTAGATGAACTAAAGGATAAACCCTTAGGTGTAAAACCTCTTGACCTCCTTCCATGACCATTGTCTTAGTGACTCTTTGTAACCCTGTATAAATTGGATCATATTTGACCCCAATTGAAGACTGGATTATATGTCTAATTGGCACCTCTGCTTGTATATAAACTAATTGACTTGGAATAGCAAGTCTCTTTTTTTCTTCATCTTATAATGCTAAGATCCAAGGCTTCAACTTTTGTTTCATAAGGATGTTTGCTGTCTCTACTAGAGCTTATGGATGATAAGTAGTAGGTAATTTCTCCATTCTTGGCTCATATATGAACCATTAAGGTATAACTGGTCCATTTATTGGGTTCTAATCACTAAACAAGTTGATATCCTTCAAAGGTGGTGTCATGGCCACTTTATCTTTCTTTGCTTTTGAGACAATTGCAATCTTAACTTTCCTCTTGGGAGGATCAGTGACCATTAATTCTAAATAATTTTATTTTCCCTTTTCTTGCTTGGCCTCCTTAACCTTCCCCTCATTTAAATCAGTGTCTAATTCAAATGTCAAGGAGAACATTCTCAATGCATATTCAACATATTCTTGAGGATCCAAAGTTATCATGTGAACCTATTATTGAGCCAAATCCTGCTCTACTATATTTAAAGATTTATGGTATTATGATCTTGAAGCAAATTCACTTGGTGTCCCTTCTTCAGGCCTATACTCTATTTGTATATCAGTTTAGGGAAGCCTAGAAGGACCAACATCTATAATATGATATTACCTTGGACCAAGTTACCATATAGCTTCCATCTACTGATCTCTTAACAATATAGATCTAGGCTTTATATTATGTTATTTTAGCCTTCTATCAACTTCATAATAAGTGGCTAACTTAGTGTACACAAACTCAAATGCACTAGGTTCATGCTCATGAGACACAACCATAATACCTTTGATCTTTAAATGTTCTTTTACTCTACCATAGGGATCCCATTGTCTATGGTCATCTATTGGTAGATTAAAGGAAAGATTGTGTTTTTAAGAATATTTAATTTGGTCCCATTGGCTAAAAATGATTCTACCAATTGTCATGGGAAAACTATGGAGAAGTCTGCTCTTCTTTGTCTTGTAAATTCCATCTATTCCATTGAACTATTTATATGTAACTTCTTGTTCTACCAATTTTTTAGGCACATGTATAGGTAGTTTGATGGGGGCACTTTGAGTTCCATCTCTTCTAATAATAGTGCAATCAAGATATATCCATATGTATCCCATTGTCTCAATGGATTTCTTGATCAAAGGACTTATACTCATCATGAGGATACCACTGATGGCTTGGCTCAATGTAGGATATACACAATCATAACTGAATTGGATATTGTCTATATATTTCTAAATATATAATTTGGAATAATATTGGGACATATTTTGGGTACCATTCTCTTTGATTTGGTATTTTGGTTGTGGCACACAAGGAATATAACAGATAGGACATCATGAAGAATTTATTCCTCTTCTTTATTTTAATCCCATAGATATGTCTACTCAAGGAAATACTAATGATTTCACCCAAAAGAGGAACCACTACTTATTCAATAATGAAATATACCATAGGTACCCATATAGGTACTACATGTGTTGTATGTGCAAATCCATATAGGTTATAGAGCATGGTCATGACCATTCTAACTCTAGGTCTAAATTGGCTCAAATGGATTTTCTTGTTGGGATTCACAATGACCTTATCACCAACTTCTAACCATTTTTCTAGGATATCCATCATGGTATTCTTCTAGGCCTAGGTATTGATGGAGGCTAGGTTTATTTTTGGCCTAGGTAATTTATAATAAGACTCAAAAGCAATAAGGGAGATGTATGCAATTTTCCTCAAACTAGATTCATGAATGAGCATACCCTTGTCAATTTTAATATCTTTGAAAATAGGACTCAATATATCGATATAGTGTAATACCTCTAGTTTAGTAATAACATAATAGAGTCCTATCATCTAAATTACCATAATGTCATCATAGAGTCTCTTCACTAGGAACAACTTATCCTCTTCCTTGGTCAAAATTACCTGGTTCTCAATAGTCCAAAACAAGCTTGAGAAATTATTGTTTCCAATGTTCAATGAAGAAGACATGAATTTTGTGTCTTTGAATACTCAACCCTATATATCTGATGATAGGTATAATTCAACCAACTTCTTTGAATTAGCTCCATATGTTTCCATTACTATAATCTTGATTAGATTATCCTCTTTTAAATGATAATTCAAATCTCTCAGCTCAAAATAGTGAATCCAAGAATAATTTAGATATTTTTGAAGGTTTAATTGAGCTTTAATGGTGACAAGTGAGTTTGAAAGATGTGCTTTGGTGACTTAGATCATATTTGGATCTCATATTTATACCTTCACATGCTTGGGTCCACACAATCTTTTGATCTAACATGCATGCCTATGTGTCATCTCCTTGTCACACTAATTTATTTTTAAAATGTGATCATTATTGCTTTGGACATGTGTCATCATCTTGTACCCCTTATAAATTTGATTAAATTCACTTTTTTGATCTCTTTAGGAGTCTCATGGCCTTGACTTTCATCACTGCCATCGATCTTTGATCCAGGGTTCTAAGATAATGACACTTGGAATCTCTACATGATTTCTATGTACCTTATAGTCAATCTCCATCCTATTAATGATTTGATGCCATATGTCAGCCTTTCATGCAATATGGGCTCTTTGACTCCTTGACTCATTTTGCACCATCGATCCCTATCTATTCAATTGAATGTGTGCCATTGATCTTTGATTTGTATGGTTGAATGTGCATCATTGATCTACTAAGCATATGATCAAAAATAGGCTATTGATCTGATATTTATAAATTCAATAAAATGCAAGCCATTAATCTACATCTAATTCATTGTGAGTGTGACACATGTCACCATTGCATTCAATCTCAAGATTCTTTGACATATTAACTTTGTAATTGCTGTTAGATATTCATTTGCATGATTGAACACATACCATCGATCTTTGATCTTGACTTATTGACCCCATCCTTCAATGTGAGTCATCAATTATTATTTGTATGGAAGAAAATGTACCATTGATCTTTGATCCAAGGATCTTTGACTATTGACTTGGGTGCATGTCATTGATCTTTGATCCAATCAAGTGAGGCTTTGAAACTTGGAAATCATGTGTTTAATTCAAACCTACATATATTAAAGTCAAAGGATAAGTGTTCAGGATATATAAAGACTTAGCATAAATATTAGACTAAAGTTTTAATGAATTAATAAAATTGATCAAAACTTAGATTAAGGTTAAACTAAGATTAAAATGTAATAAAGTGACCTTTTGAAAATATGAACCCATTTTAATAAGAACTTAGGATAAATTAATTTAGACTAAGGTTTTAAACATTAGTTAAACTTGGATTCAATTAATCAATTAAGGGTCAAGTTAATCATTTAATCATAAAGCCATGAACATTTGTTCATTCTAATGAAGATCCATTGATCCTACAAGATGGAAACATATGAGCCAAATGTTAGCAATACTAGATAAAATCAAATAAATCTTATGTATTAACACGTCAAAGTAAGATAGATAAAAACATAATATTCAATAATGCACTCTGATCAAGTTGAATGCCTAATTTATATAAAAAATGAATGGGGGTCCTCATTTTTCAAAAATGGGGGTATGTTGACCTCAATAGGGTTGTTGATCAATATATACTCGTATAAATAAGGAATGAAAATAAGAATCATCATCCACTATCTCACTATCATCAAAGGTGATGATAGGATGTGGTTAGGAGGTTTAAATAATTGAACCAATAATTCCATTTAATGAATTATTAGATGACTTATGAGGTGGGTGTGTGTTATAGGTATGATATGTAATCATACTTCCTATGGCCCTACTCCTCCCTATAATTACACATCAGATCACATGTAGACTACCAACCCTGGTTATCCTACTTTGAAACATTTTCCACTCACATGGACCCTTTTTGTGTCACATATATATCCCCTAAACATCCTTATCACCTTACTAGCCATTTCACTCATTGACATGCCTTTTAAATGCCCCTTAGGGCCATCCAAAATCCTATTAACCACCTGAGATGGGATTTTGATGCAATCCATGGCTTGGAGAGGAAACCCATAGCCTAGGACACATGTTTGTTTTACCAAATTCTTGTCTTAGGTCAAAACCCAAGTATAACATGAGAAAAAGAGCCTAGTTTGGTCCCAATGACTAGAAACAGGCAGTTTTTAGCTTTTGTCAAATTAGGGTTGCCATATATGATGATCTAACATTCATTTTTTCCTCTCTTTCCTACATTTTTTTATGATATTATCTCTTGATCATCACTCTCAAATTTTTTGTGCCTTCTTGAATCTCACCTGGTTCATTCTTGGCACACTTAGCTTTTATTATGACAGGGGATGCCCTACTGCTCTACAATTTATTTTGGTGATTCACATTACTATCTATAATGTTCTTGAAGCTTGTTAGTTTCTCCTAGATTTATCAAACTCCATTGCACCTGTTCTTGTGCTCTACATATTGGCTCTCATAGTTGGTAGCTTCTCCTTCACCTCCTCTATTGCTTTTGGCTCCTAGTTTGGACTCAACTTACACATAGCTTGGTCTTCCTCCTTCACTACTCCCTAGCTTAGATTCCTAGTTGGTAGAATGTTTGAACAATACCTTTGAGCTTAATATGAGGGCACTATGATATGCAAAGTGAAATTCTCATTTATTTTCAGTAGTGTATTTGATAGGTTTTTATTGTTTTAGTGATTTAATTTGTTTAGGGCATTATCTAGGATAGTTTATGAAGATTTTGCATTTGTATGTGGTTAAGAATATATTTCATTACCTAAAAATGTTTTCCATTTATGATATGTTTTCTTCAAAAACATCTCGCATTACATAGTAGGATCCCAATTGATCAAAATAGTCTATATATTTGCATAAACAATCTCCTCTTTTGCTAAATTATAAAGTTTTATTATTAAGAAATAATAATGTAGAGAACAAATAATTAACTTAGGATTATATTAGGCATTCTCTTTCACCCTTAATTGAAAACATCTTTGATTATTGAAATGTCTTTCATTTTTCATGAAAGTGCCTTTCTCTTAAGCTTATGCATTATTTAATAGTTTTGTTTATTCAACATTGTCATTTCCAAAATTTGTATGCAAATAAATTTCTAGTTTCAGCTACTTGTTTTACTGTGGTTATACTTGTTAGAGATACCTACATATTTTATATGCTTGATCATGCTATCCCTAACCTAGTTTATGAGTATTTATATAGTTTGGTGTAAGTCAACAAATCAGGTAGTTTTTATAGATCTCTAGTAGCTTATAGAAGCCCTTAGCTTTTTATCCTTCTAGGTGTTTGTTTAAGTACCCTGTGTACCCCTTGCCAAACACTAGTGGTTCTCTTTAGATTATTCAAGATACATTTTAGCATGCTCAATATGACCCCACATACAGTCTCATACTAATTTTATCCCATTTAGAACTCTCTTAGCCAAATCCCCTCTGTTAGTTGTTAGGATTTGTTTTTAGTTATGTTTCAGCTCTTGTCTTGGTTGTTTTATCCTGATTTGGTTGTGTGTTCTTATCTTTGTTGGTTCACAATCCATTTAATTTTTATATTATCTCCCATGTTTATCTTTCTTCATTGCATCCATGGCCGACCTCCCACCCTTGGAATGCCAATCTTGCAGATTTAAGGCCTTATCCCTGAGCTCACTCATGAGAAGGTTACAATTTAAATGGAATGCCATAGCCACCATAGGACCCAGGAGGTTCCCTCAACCCAGCATAGTGGCCTTGACCCTCTTATGTTCCATAGGGAACAATATTGGTAGATATATAACCAACAGACTCAGTCTCCTTTCCACCAGTCTAAGATCCATTCATTTGAAGATCTTCCCCTCGGGCCTCACACTATGATTCATTCACCCATTTCGGGTGATGAGGATCCCCTTTGTCTATTGAGGCCTGATAAGCTATCAGGAATCATTAATTATTATTGTAAATGTATTTAGCTAAATGAAGTGTACCCTTATCCCCTAAGAATAGGCAATGTATACACAATATTTTCAAAATTTTATTGATTATTGACACTTTATATCTTGCAAAAACTTATTGAGTTTCAATTTCTCTGAGTGCATGTATTAAGGGGTGCATCAAGAAATGGGTGGGCATACCATCGGTGCTTCATAATATTATTTTCCCTTTTTCCACTTTCTATCTACATGCTTGTGTCCTAAAATCATTAACCCTAAGCTTATTCTTCTTAGTCCTACCTATTTTAGTCTTTTCTTCTTTCCATCCCTCCTTTTATTGCCTTAATTCCTTTTTGGATAGTTAGTTGTACTAGGTTGACTAGGTAGACCTAGTATAGTTTAGGGGTCTTTTTCACTTTCTTAGCTTGTTAGCCTTTTGACCAACCTAGCTCAGACCTAGTGAATTATCCCCAAAGACACACTAGGTTGATTGGGTCGACCCTGTACAAGTGAAATTTTTGGGAGGATTTAGGGAAAGATCCACTTATATATACAAGTTCATTTCCCACCATTTCATAAGAGAAGAATTAAGAGTGAAGAAGTGTGAACAAACATATGCTTATTGACCATTCTACTTGAGGAATAAAGCATAGGGTTCCATACTTTATTTGGATCTATGGATCTTGTCTTGTGGAGAAGTGTTTTGGATGCTTAGATAGGTTGTATAGCCTAGAGTTGATTTATCTTCATTATCCTTACACACCACAATAATCTCTTACAAAGAACCTTATCTATGGGAGAGATTGAGGCTCGATGGGTTTGTCTTCAAAGATAAGTATTCCTAACTTTTTTTCTCCTCTGTAAGAGTGGATAGATAATGTATTTGTATTCTTATCCCATGTATTAGGATTTTGAATACATTGAAATGAGTATATGTCTTCTAATACATGTTTATTTTAGTTGTTTTATTATTTCTAACCCCCACTTTCTGTCATAAGCTTTGGTGTGTATTAGATTAGATTTACTTTCTTATTATTAGAATAAGTTAATTATTTAAACTTAGGACTCCATTAGGGTTGTTATGTGATTGTGTTAGATTATAGGCTTTAAAACCCTTCCTAACATGATATGTTGTGAAAAGTGATCCCCTAATTGGGTCTAGTAGATCCACATATTAGTCATACTCCCACTTAACAAGTGTATCCATAATCGGAAGTGTAGGTATGATATATCTTCTTTGAGCTAGGAATGATTTATAGATATGATGTATTTATTATTGCATATAGTTTGGTTAACTTGACGTGAAACTAACCCTTGTAGGATTTATTTCACTTATTTTCATTATTTTGATCATCATTTTGATCACATATTTTGACATACTAGATTGATTCTATCGACCTAACTATTTTTATCTATGCATAGGTTTCTAAAAATAGGCAATTGGATTGACCCAATCAACCTAGTATAGGTTTCTAGCCTTTTAGACACCCAGTTTAGCCTACCAGGTTGACCCAATCAACCCTATATGTTTTCAACACTCTACAACAGGTTCTTGCATAGATTGATCGATCCTATTGACCTAGTTTACAAGTTTTTCAAGCATACTTCAAGGTTCTTCATCAATAATCTTATTTCATTGCATTTCTAATCGACCAAGGCTCCTTTTTACCTCTTTGTATATTTATTTTCTATCTTTATTTTCATAGTTTTTTGTCTTTAAAACTACCCTTGCACAATCAACTAGATCGATACTGTTGACCCAATTTTGTGTGTTGTATGAAACAACTTGGTCAACCCTATCGATCCTATGCATTTTAAGACTTTACTTCCACAAAACAAGTTTGAACCTATCGACCTTGTTCTATATTTTTTTGCATATAGTGTCAACACTATACCTTATTTTAAGTTATAATTAACCTCATATATTTTAGTAATTAGCTTACACATTTCTTGTCATATTGCTTGCATATTTAGAATAACTCACATAGTATAATTAGGTAGTTTTCAATTAACTATTTAGTTTCACTATTTTTATTTTATGAACACATGACTAAATCACATAAACATAATCAAGTACTTTAAAATTTTATCTACCTAAGGCAAATCTACTTAGATTTCATCACCAAGGGGGAAGGTTACTTGATGCTTTGGTCAAGTATAAAGTGTGGTTAATGGTATTTTTGGCTAAGCACCCAACACCCTTATCAATGTATTATGTGAAGTGAGGGGGTAGGCCCCAATATTAAGCTTGTATCATTGCTACTATAGTCCCTTTTAGCCCAAACTACTTGAAACCATCCTTAGATTTCTATCTAGTACCTTATAGCTAACTTCCAATCACATTAAAAATTATATCTTAATAATCTAATAAACATTTTAGGTTGACTAATTAGTTAGCTATTTACTTTTCAAGTTTATTGATTTCTCTTTGATCAATTGTGTGCATAAAATATTTCATTAGCCAGTGTTAGTGCAAGGTTTTGTTTTGTGTGCCTCAATTAGATTGGCTAGTGTTAGTCCAATTGACTATTTGTTTCTTGTTTGTTTCTACTTCTTTACATTACTTGTAAAAATTGTATTGTTTTAATTCAAAACTTGCTTTTAAATTTCTCATATTCCTTGTTTTCATTTTCTACGTCATCATAAATCCAACACATTTTATGGTTTGTAAAACGGATGAGTAAAAACAAAAATATAGGCAAAAAAACTAATCTACCTGTTTCTAGCCTCCATTCACTGTATAGGATCAACCCAATTGAACCTACACTATCCGTAAATATTTTTTAGCCTTTATTCACTATATAGGATCAACCTAATTGACCCTGTACTATTTACAAACCTTTTTAGCCTATGTCCACTATACAAGATCGACCTAGTCAACCCTGTACTATTTATAGACCTTTTTTAGTCCCTATTTGCTATACAAGATCAACTTAGTAGACCCTGCACTATTTTTTATCACTTTTTGTTCTTCTTGTGTGGTTATCTAGTCTTGTTTCATCATGATGACATATTTTTAAGCTTCTCTTAGTCTAGAACATTACATAATCAAGGATTTGAATAATGACCTCACTTATTTCATTACTTTAGATGAAACTGTCTAATTTCTTCCTTCCTCTTGTTCTAAACCAAAACTAATCACTACACAATGTAATATAGTTAAGGTCATTCATCTTAATCCTCTTCCCAATACCAATTTTGGGAATCTTCTACTAACTAATTCCTCTCCTACCAACACTCATAACCTTACAACCAATGTTCATAATCCTCTTATTACACCCATAACAAGATACCAAGTCTTATTAATTCCCAAAGTAACATGGTTGAAAGAACTCAAAGTGATAATATAGATGGTTCCCAAATATTCAAAAACCTTGATGATAATACTATTTACACTCCTCAAAATAATGGTGGCTTGACTAAGATTCCTTCTTCTTATACACACTTAAGATAACTATCAGAGGATTCGCCAAGGTCTAAATAATGAGGATGCATGAGTCGTGGTTGCACGGAAGGAAGCAAGTGAATACCATAAAATTCTAAAGTAAATGAAATCAAACAAGAGACAATTGCATAGACAATTTGGAGAAAAGCCAATATTCCATTAACATAAGATGGCCAAAGTGAAGAATACATATAGGAGAGCATGTAAGTAACTCCTCCACAAACGGTGGTCAAAGCACCCCAAGAATAGACTATAACTCCTCTATGAAAGGTGGTGACAGGGTGCTAAGAATAGAGAAGTAACTCCCATACCCAGAATAGCCGGTCAAAGGAGTTACTTATGACATTCTTATGACACCTATGACACATTTATGACACACATCTCCACATAAGCTAGCCTATCCCACAAATGTAGGAAAACTCCATGTATGCACAAATATATAATTTCCATAATTAAATAATATGGAAAAATAAAAACCTACACTAACACTCCCCCCTATATGTGCAGCTTAGGTGGGCAGTGTGGAAATATAAAATGGGTCCCAACAACTAGGCTTGATGAGGTACCCATGTACAAATGCAATCTCCCATAATATAGAGAAAAGAAGAAAAACTGTAGGAAAAAACTCCCCCCCAAAAGAGAGACAAAATAAATGAAGAGGCTAGTGCCCCAACCACCCCCCCTCCCCTGCCCAAAGATGATGTTGTTGTAGATGTGGACCGCACCCTAATAAGAGCTCGTAGATGAATGAACTTGCTCTCGGTGAAAGGTTTGGTGAAGATGTCTGCAACCTACTTTAAAGACTAGAAAAATATCAAGTCAATTACCTGGCTATGAATAAGATCCTAAATGAAATGCATGTGAATCTCTATGTGCTTGGTCTGCTGGTGCTGAACCAAATTCCTACAAATCTGAATGGTACTCTAGTTGTCATAATAAATGATGGTGGGTTGCGTGATAGGAATGCGAAACTCAAAAAGTATCCCCTGAATCTAAATAGCCTCAGTAGTTGCATTAACAACTCCCCTGTACTCTGCCTCTGTGGATGATATAGCAATAACATTTTGCTTCTTGCTAGACCAACTGATAGGACCAGAACCTAGAGATAAATTATAACCAAAAGTGGACTTGCAAGTCTGTTAATCACTAGCCCAGTCTGAATCTGTATATCCAACCAAGTCAACCTCTATCCCAAATCTGTAATGAATCTCGTATCTATGTGAACCCTGTATGTAATGCAAGATCCTCTTAGCTACTTTCCAATGCAGCTCATGAGGTTCCTACATAAATCTAGAGACAAGTCCCACTACATATGATATGTCAGGCCTGGTGTGAGTCAACTAGATGAGACTAACAACAAGTTATTGATACTGAGTGGCATCAACCAATGGTGAAGAATAGTTAGCCTCAAGCTTGACTCCTGATAGAAAGGGAGTCAGAGATGGCTTGCAATCAGCCATGTGAAACTGAGCCAATAAGTCAAGAGCATACTTAGGCCGTGTAAGAGAAATCCTTGAATCTGACTATGAGATCTTGATGCCAAGGAAGTAGTGTAACAAACCCAAGTCTGTCATGTCAAATCTATCTTAGAGAGATGCCTTCACCACTACAATCGCTGATGAAGAACTCTCAGTGATCAAAAGGTCATCAACATATAGAACCAAAATTAGGAGCAAATCATCCTGCCACAAGAAGTAGACATTGGAGTCAGAATGGCACCTAGTGAAACCCACTATGAGAAGGAAGGAATCCATCTTGGCATACCAAGCCTGAGGGGCATGTTTGAGGCCATAGATAGATTTCTTAAGTCTGCATAATAAGGAAGAATCCTGAACAAATCTTGGCGGCTGCTCCATGTAGATCTCCTCCTCTAGGTCTCCATGAAGAAAGGCACTCTTCACATCCATCTAGTGCACATCCCAACCATGTATTGTAGCAATAGCCAAGGTGAATCAGACAGAAGTCATCTTTTCAATAGGTGCAAAGGTCTCTAAGTAGCCAATGCCTACCACCTATGAGAAACCCTTGGTGACCAATCGCCCTTGTACTTATCAACAGACCCACCTGTTGCAAACTTGGTCTGATATATCCACCTACATCAAACCATCTTCCTTCCCTTAGGAAGTGAAGTCAAGTCCCAAGTGTGATTTTTGATTAAGGAAGAATATTCTTCCTCCATAGCACCATCCCACTCAAGTACTCCTGATGCCTCTCGAAAAGTTTATGGATTTGAAACTGAAGCAAAGAAGGCATGTGGATCTCTCTAAAAATCCCCCTAGTACATCTGTCATTTGTGGGATCTCCTACCTAAGTGCCAGCACTCTCAAGTGTCTGTCTGGCCTAAAGTGGCCTAAAAGTGGGTGAGTTAGGTGCTAATTCCTCATCCTCTAACTAACTAAAGGTGGATGACCCTGCATCACTGTCCTCACTGTCTGAACTTGAAGAATAAGAAGATGTCTCTTTCTCAAAAACCTACTATGGCTGATTTGAATCTGATGAGGAATCATCATGAAGAAGTAGATCTGATGAGGGAAAAGAAGTTTCAAGTGTTGAGTCTCTAGGACTCTCCTAAAAATGGACACTTCTCTCGATGAACAACTTATGAATGACTGGATATAGAAGGCGATACCCCTTAACACCATCCAGATATCCTACAAAGATGCAAGGCTTAGACTGACATTCCATAGCTTTGCATTTCTTCTTTGATATGCAGGCCATGGCTGGGGATCTAAAAACCATAAGGTGCTCAACATCAGGTTTCTTTTTATGCCAAGCTTCAAAGGGTGTTATCCCTTTCAAAGCTTTGTGAGGAACCCTATTTTGAATGTAGCAAGCATAATTGATGGCTTTAGCCTAGTACTATGGTGCTAAGGATTTGGAATGAATCATACAGCTACCCATCTCTTTCAAGAACCTATTTTTGTGTTATGTAACCCTATTTTGTGAAGGACTATAAGTGACTGTGCACTGCAAATCAATTCCCTCTGTGGTGCAAAACTACTCAAACCTATTGCTGACATACTTCCCTCCATTATTAGTTTGAAGAACCTTGATGGATTTCTCACTCTATTTCTCAACAAGATCCTTGAAGTCTAGAAAATTTTTAAACACTTCAAACTTTTGTTTGAGAAAATATACCCAAGTGTACCTAGAGAAATCATCAATGAAAGTGAGGATGTAGTTGGCCCTTGTGAAAGATGGTTTGGGAAAGGGTCCCGATACATCACTATGGATTAAATCCAAAGGTTGTGAATCCCTCCAAGCCTTGCCTTTGTCAAATTTTGCTTCAGAATGCTTCCCAAGGGAGCACCCCTCATAAAGTCCTTTTGAGAATTGGACACAAGGCAAGCCAATGACCATGTCATGTTTACAAAGTTGCTCAAGGTAGCGGTAGTTAAGGTGGCCAAACTGATCATGCCATAATTTGCTAACTCCATCTGAATGAGTCAGCAATGCTATTGGAGAAGAATCAGGTGTAAAATGTGAGAAGGTGTATAACCTTACTTGGTGATCTACCCTACCCATTGCCACTATAGTATCACTATGCAACTCCCTGATAGCCATTGAATCTAGAAAAAACTCAACTCTCATGCCCCAACCAATGTGAGTGATTTGGTACACTAATAGGAGATTAGTTGAAAGAGAAGGAACACTTAGAACATTATTGAATGTTCCTCTTTCCATTTCAACTGACCCTTTCCTTACAACATAAACTAATGTGTCATCACCCAAACTAATTGAAGTCATGCTACAAGGCTCTAAAGATGAAAACTCAACTAGGGAAGAGCCCATATGGTGAGAAGCACTCGAGTCAATGAACCATGAAGATGTAGAAGCTATTGTAGCTATAACAGCCTTGCCCTTTTCTTTCTCCTTACCCTTGCCTTTTGCCTTAGTAGAATCTTGGGTAGATGAATTCTACTTGATGGACTCAAGAACACCTATGTTGTGCTTCTCTAGAAGATGAGTTAGGTGATATATTTGTTTCTTCATGCATTTGTGTTCATCATGCCCTGTCTTCTTAAAATAGGCACACTTAACCTTCTCCTTCTTAGGTTTAACATTAGAGGAGGAAGACTCAGTGTTATTTTTGGCAGGATTGTTGTTTTCTTTCTTCTTCTCCTGGTCCTTGTTCTTTTTCTTCTTCTCCTTTGTTGAAGTCTTATCCTTACCATTTCCAGCTATCAAAGCTTGGGGTTGAGTAGACTTCATTATGCCCATTTGAATTAGCTTATCTTGTTCCCTAGTCAAGTTGGCAATTAATAAATCTAAAGAAGGCATTTTCCATGTAGCGCCAAGGGCACTTTTTGTGGCATGGAAAGTGGAGACAAAGACTGAATAGCTTGGACCTAACTTTTTGAGAATAGAAAGGATGAATTGATCATATTTCTTCTCTATCTCACATTATTTTAATTTAAATCTAAGGGCCTTAAACTTTAGTGAAGAAGTCTTGTAGGTTGTCAAAGTTTCTAAGACTTAGACTTATGAGTTTATTTTCGAGCTCATGACCTCTCATCTCATCAAGCTTCCAAAATAAGGTTGCTATGGTGTCCCATATGTCTTTGAGAGTCTTGGAGGTTTATAAATAGAAGAGAAGTTTTGAAGACATGGACAAGCTTAGTAATCCATAGGCTTCATCACTACAGTTGTACCACTTGACCTTTTCAGCATCAGTGTTAGGTTCTACTTCAGTACCCATGGTCATCCTATACAACCCTTTACTTCTAAGAATGATTGAAATTTTAACATTCTATTCATGATAGCTGAAGGGTGTTAGGAGTTTAAGTTGAAAATAATCCATTTTAAGCTGAATTTAGGTGAAGTTGTGTTGATTGCAAGTTGTGAAATTATGCAAAAAGGAGAATGAAAGCAAAGATTGGAAGTGCTGAAAAGTAATCACACCCCCCTGAAATGTTGAGCCCCCCCAAAATATGCAAGTGCATGCTCAAAATACATTGGGCTCAGTTGAGAATGCATCTTAGAGCAATCAGTGCAAGAATTTAAGCAAACAGGATGTCAGACTTAGCCGAAAATGTCTTGGGAGACCCAAATTTTAGGCACTTTATAAAATAGTGAATTTTTAATAAATAACAAGCCTACACTATGGATAATTTAAATACAAACACTTTTAAAAAATATGGCACCTGAATCCGAGCTACCGCTTGCAAGATATTAAAGATTCAATTTCTCGTAAACTAGTGTTTTTGCAAAAAAAATAGCACTAAAACATTAAAAAAATACCTATTTTGAGAGAGAAAGTGGCCTTCCAACCACTCATTGGACTCAGCGCAGAGTGAGGAATCCAAAGGAGGTATTTGTGAGGGGGAATTAGCCTCTTGCCAACTTGGGCCTCACCCTTCGTCTTCAACAAGCGAAGATATAAGTTTAAATTTAAACCCCCAAATTATCAAAACTTAAAAATTGTCTAAAATACTCAATACTCAGTCAAATTGACTAATTTTTTTTTGGACAAGTCAATTTTAACTGAAAAATTAAAGTAAAAGACAAAATTTAATTGATTGCCAAGTATTTAAGGGCCCATATGGGACGCCAAACAAGGAGAGGGGCACCAAAGTGAAAAAGTGTGCCATTTTAAAAAAAAACAGCAGTTCTGTTAAAAATTCCTGCAAGCAATCACACGAGCAAGCTGTGTAAATGGAATGCAGAGTTTTGCAAGATTAGATTCTCTTTCCAATGCCAAGATCACATAATGCCTTTAGTAGATCTCCACACGCTTATGGAAATAATGATAGGGAATACACAAATCTTATTTTGAGAGTGTTAAGCTTCCAAAATTGCAACGCCTCTCCTCCAACATAGATCTTTCAACAACCACTTCCAACGCTAAGTGTGGTGGAAAATAGCCTTGGAGCAGATCTGGATCACACAGATCTGGAAAATGATGCCATCACAAGCCTACATGTATATGGAGAGACCAAACAAGCCATGGAAGGAACAATAGCATGGAGAACTAACAATATCTCTCGAAAATTTTTAAATTTCACAAAAAAAATGCCTTAACAAAGCTCTAGATTTCAATGAAAGAAATAGAAAAATAGACAACCAGTTACCAGGGTGGCTCTGATACCATATCGAAAGATTTGCCAACGTCCAAATAATGAGGATGCACGAGTCGTGGTTGCACGGGATGAAGCAAGCGAATACCATAAAATGCTAAAGTAAATGAAATCAAACAAGAGACAATTGCATAGACAATTTGGAGAAAAGCCAATATTCCATTAACATAAGATGGCCAAAGTAAATAATACATATAGGAGAGCACGTAAGTAACTCCTTCACAAAAGGTGGTCAAAGCACCTCAAGAATAGACTGTAACTCCTCCATGAAAGGTGGTGACAGGGTGCTAAGAATAGAGAAGTAACTCCCATACTCGAAATAGCCAGTCAAAAGAGTTACTTATGGCATTCTTATGACACCTATGACACATCTATGACACACATCTCCACATAAGCTAGCCTATCCACGAATGTAGGAAAACTCCATGTATGCACACATATATAATTTCTTGAATTAAATAATAGGGAAAAATAAAAACCTACACTAACAATAACTAACACCAATGTTGGGAATCCTCTACCTACAAAGAATCCTCCTCCCACTAACACTACCAATTCTCTTCCTAAAAACACTAATACCCCACATTCCAACCCACCTATTGATATAAATCAACTTCTTGCACAAGTCATACAACAAATGAACATCATGAAAATAACCAATCAATCTTAAGTGATGAACATGAAACAACATTTATGCAACATGATTAGTCAACCACCTCAAGTCATCATGTCTCAACCAAATCAAAATTTTGTCCCTCTTCTTAGATAATCTAATGGGAATATCATCCCTCAACCTCCAATAAATAACAAAATTCTTCAACATCTTTAAAATTAACCTTTAGCCCCATTCATTGCATCCATAGATATTGGAAACATTTTTCCAACTATTACATATAATGGGACTAAGGACCCTACTATATTTCTTAAATATTTTGGTAATCTCTATAAAGAATGGGTCCAAACTAACACCTTTGCTACCACCAAGCTCTTAGCCAAAACCTTTGTTGGTGATGCACTTGAAGGGTTCAAACAAATTCCTTTACATTCCATCTCACAACTAGAAGATTTAGTCAATACTTTAGTGAAGGAATTCCAACATGATGACCTTCTTGAAAATTACCTTAGCCATTTCATCAATACCAAGAAACTTCTTAATGAATCTGCTCACACTTTCATGAAAAAATAGAAGTCTCTCACTCATAAAGTAGACCATAACATGAATGATGACACCCTTTTAAAACTATTTGTCACTGCTCTTAAACCTCCTCTTCAATACAAAGTTCAAATATTTTCACCTCAAACTTTAGACTAAGCCTTAAACCAAGCAAAAAGGAAAGACTTTCTTATGACTCAATTTCAAACACCTCAAACAACTACTAAAGTACCTTTCCAATCATCCTCTCATAGCATTGATTCATCCAAGGCTCCCCAAACTCAAAATGGAGCATCCAATTCAACCAGTTTTAACCCAACCCACCCTCCCTTAAGTCTAGAATAACTTAGGAATAAATTTCCACCCTCTAAACCCTTGAGATTTGATCCTTCCAAACCTCCTTCAAAATGGTACACTCTTAATATGTTTTGTTGGTGGCATGCTACTATAGGTCATTCTCATGAGTCTTTTCATGATATTCACCATTTTAGTATTTCTTCCTTGCTTGGTCTACATTTCAATCTTGATACTCTAACACAATAATGTTATCACGACTATCTTCAAGCTTCTCAAATTCAATCTGAAGAACCAAAATCACACCAACATCAACTACCTAATGAAAAAACCTCATATACTAATTTGTTCAAATCATAATTGATCCTTCTTACACCAATAAGGAAAAGATATCTAACATGAACAACTTCAAACATGCTGTTGCATCCATTGAACCTTAACCTCTTATGTCACATGAACCAAAAGAGTACTTAGTTCAAATGCCTATTCCAAAGCATATCATCCATGGTCCTCCTTTACCTCTTTTACCTCCTCACACCTCTCTTACCCATCATATGTCACATTCAACATCCTAAAAATATAACAAACCAACACATTCACCTATCTCCAAAAACACTTACCAACCTAGTGAAAATCATTTTAAGGGTTCAATGTTACCTCACTCCCACTCACATGTTGGGGCATCTTGTGATTCCCATCCACATGTCCCTTTAGAATTTGCTGTATCTTGAGATGCCTATCCTCACTCTAACTCACATTTTGGGGCATCTTGTGCTGCCAATCCACATGTCCCTTTAGACTTTGGGGCATCTTGTGATGCCCATCGTCACTCTAATTCATATGTTAGGGCATCTTATGATGCCCATACCTACATCCACTTAACCTTTGGGGTATATTATGATGCCCACTCTTATTATATAATTCATAATAACAAACAAGTCCATCTTCAATAAACCTTTCAAGACTTATAGACTTGTATTTCACATGCTCATCTTTGATACAGATGTTAGCATAGGTCTTACTTGTTCTCTTGTCTCATGTTTCTTTGTTTTTGTGCATTTTTCTTTCCTTCCTTTACTTTCATTTAAGTATCTTCATTGCTTTCCTTTACTTTCTTTGGTTTTCTCCCACATTACATTTGGCATTTGTTTTCATGTTTATCTTTATATAGATCTTTAATTTGTCTTTTTATGTAACTCTTTGACTTAGTAGCTTTATGATCATTTTTTCCCCTTTATTTAGCATTTACCTCTTGATGTACCATAGTCTTCTTTGTCTTTTTAAATTTCTCTTATTGCACCCCTTGGGTTTCTCTTTTTTGAGTTTCTTTGTAAGACCATGGATGGGACCCGACGTTCATCACAAAACTACCATCTTGTGTTTATCTTTCACTTATCCTTTTAACATCCCCCTAGGTTTCTATTTTATGTAGTTACAGTGTAAGACAATGGATAAGACCCAGGCCTCCTCATAAAATTACCACCTTTTCATGTTATTCATTCTTGTTCTCAGATTTAGCTTTAGCTTTATTTTATAGATGAAATCTATGTAAACAATCTATGTTAGCATGTTTTCCTCCATTTCCCTCATTCTCATGATAAAGAATCACACTTTACTATCATTATATCCCTCTTTGAATTTTGTCACATTTTTTTCAATTTGAAGTAATTCAAAATTTTCCATCTATCATTCCTCTTGATTTTCATTTTTTTTCATCTCCTCATTGGATAAAACAAGGTCGAAGTCAAGATAACACTTTTATTTTACCTAGATTTATGAGACTATTATACCCCATGCTCTTTGAAGTTCCCTCTCTTAGCAACCTTGTCCCAAGTATTCAAATGAAAGTAATCTTTAGCACCGATGTTTGGTTTTCCAAATCTATATGGAGGAGGAGTATAAAAAGCCATCAAGAAAGTTAAAAGCCAAATCATTTGAATCAAAAGGCAAAGATATCTAAAAGGCAACATATAAATCTCAAAAGTCAAATTCACACTAAAAGATTTTATTAAGCACATATCCTATATATAATCAAAGCTCAAATTCCACAATTTTCCTCACGTAGAGCTAAGGTCCTTTGGGGTGTGGTAGGCCAGTAGATTGGAATAGGGAATTTAAAAAAACTCTATGGTGCTACTTACTTTCTCATGCAAGTAAACAATCTTTATAGTATATCGATGAATCTATAAGGGGTCCTAAGGAATGGGGAATATGTTGTGGGAATGTAGGTCCTTTTTAATTTTAAGGCATATAGATTGCATGAGATGATCTATATACTTCATTTATTGACCTAAGACTTGTGTGTTTACGAGAAGTTCTTCAGAGTCCTTAAGGTCGATAGTCCTCTTGTTTTGACAAACCTAATTTGGGTGTCTTGACTTCGATAAAGAGTTACTCTACCTTGGATTTTACTTCATTATCTCCTCCACCCATTTAATTTTCCTCCTTGATAATAAAATTGTAATTCTAAATATATTTCCCTCTTCTATTATTCCTTCTTCTTTATCTCTTTAAAACATGCTAGCATTACTTTATTTCAGTTTTATCTATCCTTAGAGTAAAAGAACATGTTTGAGTAATTATGGATCACTCTTTTCTTTCATTTATCATTATTATACTACCCTTTTGTTGTGAACAACTGAGTCCACACCTTTTTTCCATTATTACATAGATGCCTTCTTCATGTTTGTCTTCCATCTTCAATTACATTTCATTTTCTTTCTTTCATGTTTTCCTTTTTGCCTATCTTACATGAGCTTAATTTTCACTTTCTTACATATCTTTGTTAGAGTTTTCTTGCATTGACATTCATTTTTGCCATTTATTTCTTATCATTTGTCATTCATTTTCCATCATTTGTCATTCATTTACCATCTTTTTGTTATTCATTTGCTTTCAATATTCTAGCCTTGTGTTACCAATCCTAATTTTCCAATTTTTCCTAAATACCTTCATATCTTTACCTTAGCTCATTTTTTCCACTAACATATGCCTATATTCCAATTTTTTTGATTTTTGGCTATTTTTTACACTAACTTCTATAGGTTCATTTAAGTGTTATATAACACTAAGGTAAGTTAAAGGTAAGTTACAATCTACTTTTTTATCTATGACACCAAGGTAAGTTAAAGGTATGTGTTTTTCAATTCCATCCTTTCCTTTGTCTTATTTGCTACTTATTGGACTTTACTTAGCATCAACATTATGTATTATCATGTTCTATTTCTTGAAGCACCATCCCGTGTTTCACTTACATCACATATGATGAGCTTTGAGTGGGGCATATGTATAAACATAATATTTTCAAACCTTTATTGATTACTGACACTTTATATCTTATAAGAATCTATCAATTTTTAATCACTCTGAGTGCATGCCTTAAGGGGTGCATTAGGGAAAGGGTGGGAAGACCATCGGTGCTTCATAAGATTGTTATCCCTTTTTCCACTTGTCATCTACACACTTGTATCCTAAGACCATTAACCCTAAGCTTATTCTTCTCAGTCCTACCTATTATAGGCTTTTCCTCTTTCTATCCCTCCTTTTCTTGCCTTAATTCCTTTTTGGATAGTCAACTATACTAGGTTGACTAGGTCGACCCAGTACAGTTTAGGGGTATTTTTCACTTTCTTAGCTTGTTAGCCTTTTGACTAACCTAGTTTAGACTTAGTGAATTATCCATGAAAATATACTTGGATGACTGGGTCGACCCTATACAACCAAATTTTTTAGGAAGATTTAGGGAAAGATCCACCTATATATACAAGTTCATTTCCCACCATTTCATAAGAGAATAATTAAGAGTAAATAAGTGAAAATGAAAATATACTTATTGACCATTCTACTTGAGGAATACAACTTAGGGTTCCATACTTTCTTTGGAGATACAAATCGTGTCTTGTGGATAAATATTTTGGATGCTTAGATAGGCTATGTAGCCTAGAGATAATTTATCTTCATTATCCTTACATACCACAACAATCTCTTACAAAGCACATTGGCCAAGGGAGAGATTGAGGCTCAATGGGTTTGTCTTCAAAGGTCAGTATTCTTAACTTTATTTATCTTTTATCAGAGTAAATAGATAATGCATTTGTATTCTTCTCCCATGTATTGGGATTTCATATACATTATCATGAGTATATGTCTTCTAATACATGTTTAGTTTAGTTTTTTTATTGTTTATAACCCCCACTTTGTGCCATAAGCTTTGGTGTGCACTATATTATATTTACTTTCTTGTTATTAGAATAAATTAATGATTTAAACTTTACGAATCCATTAGGGTTGTTGTGTGATTGTGTTAGACTGTAGGATTTGGAACCCTTCTTAGCATGGTATGTTGTGATAAGTGAGCCCCTAATTGGGTCTAATAGATCCCCATATTGGTCATGCTCTCACTTAACAAGTGTATCCCCAATCGAAAGTGTAGGTATGATTTATCATCTTTGATCCAAGATTGATTAATAGACATGATGCATTTTTGATTGCATATAGATGACATGCTTACTCTGAAGATAGATCTCACACTCGCTCCATTTTGAGTGCATTCATTAGTTCTCATGTGAGTTCCCTACTTCTTTCTTGGTAGGAGAATCTGTAACAAGAACCTCCTCATATCTATGTTTTAGGACATAGGTATTATGACTCGATGATGAATCCACATCATATGGAGTCCTCACACCCTCTTAGTCCTTTTGTTAGAGTCTTAGATGAGCGTACTGAGTTCAATCACCACTTATGAACTAGAGATCTATGAGATACTTATCCTAAGTATCAACTACCTCATGTTGACCCTCACCTGATGGCATGTGGTCAGAATCATAGGGACCTAGGTCACCACAACCATTTCCATGAGCATGCCATGTCATTTCATCATCCCCATAAGGAATGACACCTTACCTATGGTCATTCCCTAACCTGTGATAGGGATGATTTCCATTGTGAGCATCTCCCATACTAGGAGCCACCTTAGCATCATCCCTTTCATTACCAAGGTTGTGATGAGGCCTATTGGAATAAGCAACATCATAACTTCCAAAAACCTCTTCTCAAATCTCATCTCTAACCTTATATCAACTATGCCTATGATGATCTTCATAAGAATCCTTTATCCCATTAGGTGCATGTTATTCCCTTTCCCACTCCTATCCTTGAATCACTAAATTTTAATGGGACTTGAGATTCTAGTCCAACAGAGCATATCATGGAATTTATGATGGCATGTATGGACTAGGAAAATTATGAAGGCATGATGTTGAAGCTCTTCACTCACTCCTTGTAATATGAAGCTCTCATTTGGTTCTAAAATTTACCTCTAGATTCTCTCTAGTTTTTAACTCCTTCTGGATGACTTCATTTAGTACTTATATATCTCTAAACCATTTAACCTCAACATATAATCACTTACCTCTATGGTGTAGGCCAAGGATGAGTCAAACTTTTACATTGTATGTAGGTGGAATTTAACCATCCATATATGTAAAATAAGGTTTTTGGATGATCAAATTTATGATATGTTCATGTGAGCATTGAGGCAGAAGGTTCACCTTGAGGTCCTCAAGCACAAACCCACATCTTATGATGAATCTATTAATGAGTGTCTAAATATGAAATTCTTCAAGGTATGTGTGGCCCTTCATCTTGTGATGACCCAAAAGTCATCATCTTTGCACGATCACAACTGTAATGTGATCGATGATGGTGTCACTGATTCTCCTCTTAAGAAGAAGAATATGAATGATAGACATGAGGTAAATGATTTGAGTATAAGGCCAATGGAAGAGAGGGCCTCCAAAATGATCACTAAAAAACCATGGATGGTTTTCTCTTATGACCCTGTCATGTTTTGTAACTTCCATTAGATGAAGGGCCATGATGATGAAAATTATGCTACCCAAAATTATAGTGTGCAAGACTTGCCTCTGCCTTAGAGTTAGCCTCTTTCAAAACCTAACTATAAATTGAACATGTTTAAGGAGCCTCTTTACCTATCCATGATAAATAAAATAAGAAGAAGAAGAAGTCTAAGGCTAAGGTCCATCATTCCCCTTCTTGCTTTTCTACATCTTTTGAATCCTCTTCCTAGGTTGATCCAAGAGAGAAAGCCAAGCACAAGAGTAACAAGGTCATTGTTACTATTGACATAGCCTGTATTGGGTAGGAGTGCTTTGTCAATATGCACTTGGGTTGGGTTATTGACATTGTTTGAGATACTAGTGGTGTTGGGCCTCCTACCCAACCCATAGGGGTAGGGAACCCTAAAATAAAATTTAACTTTTGGTATAACATCCCTCCCTAGGCTAGCTAACATACTTACTCTATCATATAGGATTTATAGGGCCTCTCAGCTAGGATATCCATTTGGGACCTTATTAAACTTTGCCTTGAGAAAAAAGGTATCATCTTTGATGAGTTTGGTCTCTCTCATGAGGGTCCAATATGGGATGATATCGAGGTATTTTTAAACTCTGACATTTTTTATCACCCTCATCCTCCCACATTATCTTTTGACCTTACCTCATTTCCAAATGCTTCAATTTTTATAAAGAGGGCTAGGTTTTCACTCTACATTGATACCTCTATCAATGATTTTCATGTCAAGAGATTCATTTTTGATGAAAGATCCATGTTGAACATCACGCCCCTATGTGTGTTTAATGAGCTTGGGATTAGTCAGAAGAAACTCTCTGATTCTTACCAAAACTATGTTGGTTTAAGCAATAACATAGTTGTACTGGTGGGAAATGTGAAGCTCTAGGTTAATTTATCCCTAAGATAAATAGGATTGCGTTTTATGTATTATACTTGGATCTCTTATACAATATGATCCTTGGTCATCCCTAGACCACTGGCATGCAAACTGTCACATCGACCACATTTTGCATGGTCTAGTTCATACACAAAGGTGAGGTTCATACCATGGAGGCTGACCTAGATCCCTAGGAATTACTTTATGCAAAGACAAATCCCTCAAGAGAGGTGTTAGTTATCTCCTCATGGGGATTTGTGGACTCCCACATGCCCCCCCACTTTTGAGTCTCACTTTCTCAAGGATGAATGTTGTGATCCAACTGAGTATCAAGCAACATTTACTGCTTTGGAGTTTCACATGGGTCAACCAAATCCATCTCCATAGATATGATACCAAGTTAGCTCTTTCATTCTTGGAGACCTCTTTAAATATGTTTCCCCAAACATTGAGTTTCTCCTCATATTGTGCTTCTCCCATCAAAGTATCAGATCTCTCAATACATCTCTTATGGAGGTTACTAGAGTGGTTGAGTTTGATATCAAGTGCTATTTAATTCATGGTATAGTATGCAAACTATTCAAGGAGAGAAATACATACATCAAGCTCATGAAATCTTTCCATGATCATCATTATCCCCTTGACTAGTTAGGTTTAAATATATCTCTCTCTGATGGCCTAACCCCTGACATCCCCATAGTGCATGTCATGATGGTTGTGCTTGAGGATTTAGACTAATCACTCCCTCCCATGCCTAAGTGTTTCAAAGAAGGAAATGATATGGATGTTTAAGGATTTATAAATGTCAACCTTGGCACCTCTATAAGGCCTAAGATCTTTAAGATTAGTTTTATCCTTGATCTAAAGGAACATAATATCTTGGTTGCCTTTTTATGAGAATTTTTGGACGTATTCTCTTAGGAATATGTTGATATGAAGGGAATGGACCCAAAATTAATTTTACATAACCTCATTATGGATGATTGGTCCTATCCCATTCACCAAAATCAATGACCAATGGTGGTCAAAGCCTCTCAGTTAGTCAAGGCTGAAATCAAAAAGCTTATCCAAGTCAGTGTCATCACCTCCATTGACTACCCATGATGGGTTGCCAACATCATCCCTATTCTCAAGAAGAACAAAGTTTTTTGCATCTGCATTAAACTTGAAGACCTTAATTTGGCTTACCCAAAGGATAATTTTCCCACTCTTTTGATTGACCAAATTTTGGACTCCATAGCTGGTTTTGAAATCATGTCCCTCATGGATGATTTTTTGGGGTAGAATAAAATCTGAATTACACCCAAAGATTATCATAAGATGACATTAACTACCCCATGGGATACCTTCTATTATGTCATCATTCCTCTTGTTTTGAATAATGTTGGTGCTATATATTAGTGTGCCATGACCCATGTTTTTCATGACCTCATCTACAAGATTATGGAATGGTATGTTGATGACCTCCTTGATAAATCCCATAAGAGGGATGAGCATGTGTGAGACCTCTAATCATCTTTGACCATTTAAAGGAGTATCACATTAGTTTCAACCCCAAGAATTATATTTTTGGAATCTCAACTGAAAATCTTCTTGGCTTCCTCATCTCATAGTGAGGCATCAAGGTGGATCCCAAAAAGATCAAAGTGATTTTTGAGATGCCTCCCCTATGTAATCTCATGTAGTTTTAGTCCTTCCTTAGAAGAATCAACTTCCTTAAACATTTCTTGAAGGATTATGTGTATAAATCCATACCCCTCACATGATTCTTATGCAAGAACATCCCATTCTTATGATCCCTTAAAGTCTATGTGGCATTTGAGGAATCAAAGCATATGTTTCATAACCCTCCCATCCTGATGGCACCCATCGAGGGTCATGAGTTCATCTTGTACACCTCTATCACTAATCTTTCCATCAGGGGCATGCTATGTCAAAAGGATGACACTAATAGAGAGAGTTGTTTACTACATCTCTCGCACACTAGTTGGCTCTGAATTCAACTACTCTACTATTAAGAGGTAAAGCCTCCCCCCTGTCTTCACCATGAATAAGTTATGACACTACATGTTGGGTCAAACTACCAATGTGATTGTCAAATCCAATCCACTCCACTATCTACTCAAGAAGACATATATTATCAGTCGAACTACAAGGTGGATCATACTTATTTAGGAGTTTGACCTTTTCATTGTCAACCAAAAGTCCACCAAGGGTTTAGATATAACTGAGAAACTTTTTGAATGTCTACTACCAACTGTAGCATGGAATTGGTTGATGATTCCTTCCATGATGAGATGGTCTACTCAATTGACTAGATTGAGGTCATCAAGTGTGATTGGTATCAGGACATTTTCCATTACCTTGAGACTCAATATTATCCCATTGATGCCATTTCATAGGAAATCTATTGGATCCATAAGCTTGCCACTTAATACATCATCGTAGGTGTTGTCTCATTCAAGAGAGGTCTGGATAACATGTTGATATATGCCTAGCCCACAAGGACACCTCTCTCATGTTAGAGGAGTCTCATGAGAATGTCTTTGGTAGCCACCCGAGAAGGAAATCCACTACTTAGGGTATTATCAATATGGGTTAGTATTGGCCCATTCTTATTAAAGATGTCACCCAATATGTTAAGAAGTGAAAAATGTGCCAATTCATTAGGCATGCTATGTCATGTCCCATTTTTGATTAATTTAATTTTTAAAGAAAAAATACCATTCCAATATTTTCCATAGAATAAGAAATGAGTTGGGAAAATAATTTATTTAACATTTAATACTTTAGAGCCGTGGTTACTTTATATTCTCAAGTTGTTTAAATGGGGCCAAGTAAATATTAAATATATTTTAATATTAATGTAAATATGCAAGTTGAATGTCCATAAGGAAACTTACCAATTGGAATGTGGATTTTTAGGAGGAGATAGTGATGATATTCTAGGGAAACTTACTAATTTTCTCTTGATTTCTTATCCTCGAGATAAGTGGGTCAAATTTGGGTAAGTTTGAAAAATGGAAATAAAGGAGAAAGAGACATGATCTAAATGTTTTATGGGAAAGAGGATAAAGATAGAGTTAGTTTCCTTTTCTAACATGTGTCATCTTCTAAAATCAAGGATATTGGGATTTTGACACCAAAACTTTGGGGTGTCATGTGTTTTTATATGTCAAGATTTCCTTTGGGGCTATCTTTGGCCATTTCAATAACTTCTTGGACTTTGCAATTCAATTTTGCATATGAGGATGAAAACCTTTAGGTGAAAATATTAGTGGATGAAAATACATTTATTTAAAGAGTCATAAGACATATCCCCTTTGATTTAGAGAGGTGATATCATCCAGATATTACATTGGATCTAATTGGTATTGTTTATGCATATTTTGGTGAGTTGTTTGCATATTTTTAGGTATCTTTTGATGTGGTTTGATTTAGAGATTTTTGATGCTATGTTGGTTACATTTATAAGTGATATATATTAGTATTTTTCTACTATATAAATTTTTAAGATGACACCTTTCATATTTGTGGGAATTTTGAAGTAATTTGGTGGTAATATTACCAATTCTGGGGCATTGAGAACAACCTATTTGTTACAATTATGTGGAGATTTGATTTTCAGATTTATAGAGGTGTGTGGCAGGATATTTTTCAATTGTAATATAATATCACCTATTTATAAATAAAATTAAATAATAGGAAAAGATTCAAAAGTACTGTGTGGAAATTATCTAATCTGGGTTCCAGTTTGTGAAGGAAATTGTTAATTTTATGTGAGTATATCTTTTTATATTTAAAAACTATTTGTAGAGGGTTTGAAAATTAATGTTATAATGCATATTTTATGTGTACTTATATGTTTTCAATAAATTTTCAAAATATCTATTTTGAGGACATGACAATGGTATCAGATCTGAGATCTTGCCAGCATATTGGGGAAAGATAACTATTGTTTAAGATTATTCATGTTGCATGTCAAATTATGACATGCATTATTAGAAAGCAACACTTGCATGCTATTTTAATGGTTTCATGTCAATGCTCAGTGGTTTAATGTGTGGTATCTACCATTTCATGTTAGTTGAACAGGGTAAATTTTTCTTACTAATGTGAATCATGGGAAGTTTATTTAAATCTATGTTTAAGAGTGTACTTAGAGTAAATCAAAACAAGATTACCCTATCAAGACATTTCAGAGACTCATCCAAGTTTGTCTAGCCTAGGCCTTTATAGAAAGAAAATGAAGTGGGAAATATGCTTTATGCATTAAGAAAAGATCTAGAATTTCAGCATTAACTGAAAGATGTTCTGCTTAATAATTTGAAGGAAATAAAAGATTGTTTATCTAAGGTTGTGTTGACCACATTTGAATTTTAAGTCAAATTGGCCCACCTCGTAAAAAACTTGACTTTTTAGGTCTATAAAGGGTTATAATATATTATCATGAGGTGTTTTATAGGTTAATTGATGTCAACTAATGTTATATTAGCTTTAGTCAATTAGTTTTTATGTCCATATATCATTTTTTTGGTCATTTGAGGGGTCAAAAAATTGCATTTAATGTTTTATAAAGGTTTTTGGGAAATGTGAAAGTATTAAAATGTGATGTCATGACCCATGTGTCATTAGAAGTCTTAGATAACTTACACTACTAAAAAGATGGCAGTTTGTTCAGAGGAAGGATAATTTTCTAGATAGCAGATGATGATGGCTCACTTTCAGAGGTTTAAAGAGGACCAAGCATACAAATAATGCATGGAGAGGCATGTTTTAGATCCTCCCCTTCCATTCCAATCATTTTTACTGCTCCTCATTAGTTATAGGATGTTCAAATAGCTCCAATCATGAAGTTAATTTTTTTGTGCAAAATGGAGAGTTTTATACCACTTTTCATGAAGTTTGTGATTTGGATTGACACTTGTAGCTCCTGACCTTACATGGTTAATCCCATACCCTCTACACACACATGTAACTCCTTGAATCAGCTTGATAAGTGTCCTTATGACCCTTGGACTTCTCTTCTTCTCTTTCTCTCTCAAGTTCTATAAGAACTAGCCATTTTGGCATTGTATTGGATGTTCCACATGAGTATGATAAATACCTACTCATTTTTATACCTTTTGATCAATAAAATGACTAATTATTACCTCTTCCATAATTTTTCATAGTGTAATTTACTTGAATGTTGAATTTACTTAGTGAAGACTATGGATTCCTTAGCAAGTTATCACATTCTCTCACCTATTTGTAGCTTCTTCTTGTAGGGCATGCGAAGTGATCTAGGAGATGTTCATGGTTTAAGTGAGTTATCATATTCATTAGTGACCTCATAGGCCTCTTGTCTAGTCTTCCTATATTTTCACATTCATCCATAACCTCATAATGTAACATTGATGTAAAAAATATTTAGATTGGAAAGATGTATGTTTTGGTTATTTTCTTGGTCTCAAGTGTAGCATATATATGGTTGGAAGTCATAATTAAATTTGGTGTATCACCTCCCTTATATTAGTTTGATTTTAGTTATCCTTCTCCCTTTTCATCCCCCAAAATTAGTAGTAGTTGCAATCCTAAGTGGTACATGAAGGGAGCTAGCCCTATCTAGAGATTCACCTCATTCTTTAGGCTACCCATAAGCCTATAGGTGATTCCATTGTGACACTTGAATGAGGAGAGATTTAAATCTCCTTAAAGGGTACAAATATAAGTGACAATATTTTTTGGCATTCCTAGTGAGGTTCTTGTTCCGAGAGATTTAGAGATTTTTGGTGTTGTCTCTCAACAATCAACCTTTGAAGGCATCTTTTCAAACATCAATAACAAATATAAAGACATATCATCTAGTCAAGCAACCCAAATTATCCTTTAAATATTGATGGTGACATGTTTTCTTTGTGTTCTTGCTTTCAATGAAGATCTATGGCTGACTTTGGTGTTGATTTCTTGTTTACACAAGTTTGTGAGACATTTTAAGCTTGTGCCATTCCCCATCAATATGAACAAGTCCTTGGTAAATATTGTCATGACCCTTAACAACCCCAATATGACTTTCACCATCCTCAATATGATCATATCTAGCCCATACATGATTCTTACCAATCTTACAATCAACCTTCTCCATGTCATGCTCCTAGTTGTAGACACCTAAAATTGGCCACCGATAGCCCCCAATTAGGATTTTGGCCAATTTCCACCCAAAATGTATAATTTGGCCTAAAAAAAACTAAAACATTCTAAATGATATAAAACTGACATATTCAAGTGCTAATTTTGGCCAAGGTATCACTAAATGGGGAAATGCAATTTATGGGCCAACTAACTTTGATCAGTTCATTTCAAGTCAAAATGCCAATTTTGCACCCATGTGCTTTGGACTAATCTTTCCTATAAAATATTTTACACAATACTTGTGCCTTTGTTATTTTTTTTAAGGAAAATATTAAATGGGAATACACATCCAATGCATCTAATAGTGACTTCAAATTCTAATCCAGTCAAATTTAGGACCAATAACAATGCATTTTGATCAATTTGAGTAATTTATGCATAAAGCGCTTAATCATGTTTAAAAGCTAATTAACCCAAATCAAGGCCTAATAAATAATTCCATGTAAACTTGTTGAATACTTTATTTTGTAAATGCATATTGAATATTTTCATCATCAAGTGACCTCATTTCTTGGGAAGACATCCCTAGGCCATAAATGCCACAAATATCAGGATTCATGCCTCCCATGCCTCATTAATGCCTGCCATGATGCCCTCCAAGCCTCTTAATTTCCCATTATTCCAATTTCATGATGAGGCTAATTACAAACTTAATTCCAAAAATTGAATTAATCCTCAACCACACATCTCAATCTTGAGATGGATGGTTCAAGTTGATTCTAAACATTCTCAAAAATCTATAAATAGGAGGCCTCACAATATCATTTATAATATATTTTGGTGCAAATTTATTATGCTCAAATATATTCAAATCTATTTTGGTGCAAATTTATTATGCTCAAATATCTTCAAAGCTATTTTGGTGAAAAGTTATAATGCACAAATATCTTTAAGGAGTCATTGCAATTAGTGTTACCATGCCAAATTGATTCCAAGCCAAGCCAAGCCAAGCCATAAGCCAAAGGTGCCAAGGAGAGATAGAGGTAGCCAAGATTCCATTTCCAAGGAATTCATGAGCACAAGTTGAGCAAGCCACCACTACAAAGGCATTTACAACATCCAAGAAAGGTGAAATAATTTTTGTTTTTGATTCCTTGCTATTAGTTGTGTTTGTCATTTGCTTTTGTTAACTAAGCTCTCCCTAGTGTCATGGCCTAGAGATATTAATCTATTAGTGTGATTATTTCATTTTGTTTTCATTTTAGAATTAGCACCATACTAACCATCCTCTCTTCAGCAAATTCCTAGATCACATAATGGCACACCCGATGGGATTAGACGCATCTCACACCTGAAGGAGATCCTTTTACAACTTTAAAATATTTATTTGAGCCTTTAAAACTCTTAAAATTTGATTTTCTAACTTTATTTTTCTATTTTTGGTTGCCACAATTTTTACATAGTAATCAACATCGATAGAAATCCCAACATCAATTACCTGACCTAACCGATGTTGGTTAGCAAAATTGACATCAATTAGATCTCAGTTGGTTGTAACTGACATTCTTAGTAGTAACCAACATCGGTCACTATGTTTTTCTAAAAACACAGATCCAAGAGCTATGTTTTCAAAGTTTATTATTTCAAACTCAAAAGAGCTTCAAAGTTAAAGGACATGCTAACAATTTTGTTGCAAGATCAAGTGGGATATTTGCTCAAAACATGTTTAAATCACTTTTGCATGCTTAAAATTTTATTAGGAACTTTTTTATAGGGTTTAACAAAGAATTTAAATTTTTTGGTGAATATTTTCAAAGTTTACAACTAAGACCAAGGGGTCAAATGAACACCACCAAATCTTTCCTTTTGGGCTTAAAATTAAATACACTTGTCAATTTTTGTTTGCAATAGTTATTTAATTAGATTTTGTTTGGAAAAAAGAGGAATGTTGTGTGTATGATCTTCCATTTTTCCCCTATAGGGAACCCTTGGAATCAAAAGCACCATTCCTATTGCAAGTAGCCTAGTCCAAGGCTTAGACAGAATGTCACCTAAAGCACTCCTAAAAAATTCATCAAAGTTTGGGTGATCTTGAAAAAGATCCTAAAGTCTTTCTATTTCATGTTTTCTTTATTTTTATGCATCTTGGCTTATGAGGGGGATTTCATCACCTCCCATGAGTTCTTTAGGGAAGCTTTGACCTAGGGTTTCACCTCCTAGAATTTAATTTATTTGTCTCCTTTAGAGTTTCAAATGGGAGGTATCTGCATTTGGACATCATACTACACTGAGCGAACAACAGGATGTAGTGGTTGTAAAAAGGACTAGACCTTTTTACAACTAGCCAGTGCCATAGTCACCCAATTTTCATGCTTGTCTTATGCATCATTTGACATGAAAGTCATTATGTAATTGATTCCCCTATAACATTCAAAAAATTGATAGTTTAGTCAACCCCACATGTCATACGCTTGATAGGATTTGGATAATTATACTTAGTGTATTTTGGTCTTTTTTGCTTGGTATGATTTGAGACTAAAACTTATTTGTTTGTTCGTGAGCCATGTCAAAACAATTTATTTGAGTTGCAAAGGGTAGTGTTATGTTTCCCAAATCATGTCAAAACATTTTGAGCCTTTTAAGTCTTTTGAAACATAACATTGACCACATCATTCGAGTATGCTTATGCCGTTAGGCTGCTTAATTTGTTTCAAGACTTGTTTACCATTGTATTAAAACCATTTGTTTCAAACCACTTTGTGTATACCATTTGGACCTTTGTCTTGTGCCATCATGCTATCTAATCTTGTCTAACTTGTTTAGTAAAATCTTAGTTTTCATCATTGAGTTTCCAATTAGCCTTGTTAAGTTTGGATCCAAACATTGATTGATTTCTATTTAGGCCTCAATTCGTGGTGCTGATACATAGATCTTTCTATTTTGCATTGCATAACTTTGATTAATTGATTACCCAAATTTTAAAACTATTGATGGTTTTTTTGTTTAAAGCCTATCCTTATCATTGTTTATGCTTTTATTTGGGAGAACATAATTTTTTTCAAAGATCCTTTTATCTTATGCCTTATGCCAATTGATCATGTTTATGTTTGATTTCATGTGTTGGGTGTATGTCAAAGTTGTTTCCAAACTTGTTAAATTAAATCAAATCACATCAACCTTTGTTTCAAGTCTAGTTTTTGATATCATTTGGCCAAAAGTCCTAGCACATGCCTATTTGTTTGAGCCTAGCTTTTGACTCCATGTTTGGACAAAATACCTAGCAACTTAACTTTTCCCTTTCCTAGTTTAGACCTTGTTTAGAATACTTTGACCTAGACCTTTAGCATGCTAGTTTTTATTCAGATGCTTGACCTTTTGTGCATGTGACATTTGATGTTAGGCTATTTTATGCCAAGTATTATCAAAAACTATTTTGGAGATACAACTCCACTTTCAAATCGCATTGGAGATATAGCTCCACCCCTTCGACCAAGTTGGACCAAGTTTGAACCATTTCTCCTTTGGATCATTTTTCAAAGTTTTTAAAACTCTAAGCCTTTTTATTTTTGGATATTTCATCATTTACATGAATATGTCTCACTACACTTATAGTGGAGTCACTTACAATCTGACTTATGATAAAATGGCCACACAAAATGACTTTTATGGCTTTTGTTACGACCCCAATGATGCTAATATGGTTTGTGAGACAGATTTTTATTTGCCTCATATTAATCATTCATGGGAACAAAGTCATGAAGAAATTTATGATCCAACTTGAGACCTTGATTGGTATGAAGAGGCTTGTGAAGAGGAATTTGAAGACCCAACTATAAATAATGTTGTTTGGGATATGAATCCATACCTTCTTTACAATAATCAATACGTAGAACATAGTAAAAAACTAGCTTATGAACCAACTCATGACTGGGATGATTTGGTTTATGAGGAAGACTTAGATGATTTTTCTTATGAAAATAATCAAGTTTCACGACATCCTTTTGTTATCTAATTATCAACTACCGCTAACCCTCCTTTGGATTATATGAGCTATCAAGCTCTGTAATATCCAAGGAATACCATTACCATTCCTAGACCTAGTCCTTTGGCTTGTGCAAGCAATCAAGATCCACAATGCGCCTTCATCATACTAGGACCTTGAACTTTGACTTGTGTAAGAAACCAAGCTCCACAACACCCCTTCACCATACCAAGACCTCATCCTTTGGCTTGTGCAAGCAACCAAACTCCATAATGCCCCTTCATCATTCCAGGACCTAGTCCTTTGGCTTGTGCAAGTAATCATGATCCACACTACCCTATCATTACCATCTCAGGACTTTGTCCTTTGGCTCATGTGAGTAATCATGCTCCCCAAGGCCCTACCATTATCTAACCATAAGTCACTCCTCATCCAGAACCAATCCCATCCAAACCTCAACCCATCCAATCATTCGAAGACTAAGCTGTGTTCGAAACTAGTATTTTCCAACTCATTGGATACTAAGGCTAAGAGAACCAACCAATATAAGATGTTTTTGTTGAATCAACCATTTGTGATAAGTCATCCTATGCTAAATTTCCTATTGATCCTATACCAATTGTCAAGGAGTCTCACTCTAATGAGCCAATCTTTGCTAAGTCACTTCTTAATGATTATAATTGCCTTTGGGCAAATCATTACCTTGACCATGTGCCTATTTTTCAAGAGACTCCTATTGATAAGCCAATCTCTAAGGAGTTTTCTCTTGACCTTTTTCCCATCCTAGAAGGGTCTCACTTTGACAATCTAGTTTTTTTGGAGCCCATTATGCCATCATAGGTCATTACTTATCCAATACTAAATATTCAACAAGACATCATTGTAATAAAGTACCCATCAGATAAAGAATCAGATTTAGATTCAGGTTCTATTCTTGAAACAACACCTGATTTAGCATCAGAATCAGAATCAACATTAGATTTAGAGTCCCTTAAGTTAGAATTAAATTTAGATGAAGAATATGTTCATGGCTGTTATAACATTGGTTACATATGCCTCATAGATCAATTTGAATACATTTGTGATCATTCTATGGTTTTTTAGGATGAGTACTTCAGCTTTGACACAAGCTATCCTAGTATCTTCTATGAGTATTATGAAACCTCTCCCCATTTTATTATCATTCCATAGGCCATTACCATCAACCAAAATAGCCATATTATTGACATTCTATCTCCCACAAGTGTCAATTGGGATCGATACAATCACACTTTATTGAATTGCATCCATGGTGACATAGTAATTGAAGAAGAGAAAAGAGGCCAAGATAACATTCATGTAGCAAAAGAACACTCTCCTAGTGGGACCTTTTCAAAGGTGCTAGGGGATACTCTTAGTTAGAACTCGACATTTTCTAGTGGGAATTTTTCATAAGTACTAGAAGACAATCAAAGTCAAAAGTCAACATTCCTTAGTGGGACCTTCCTGTAGGTAGTATGGGATAATCAAGATATTATTTTTTGAGTGTTTATTGGATTGAAATTCAATCTTTATGCATATTTTGGCCAAGCCTTCATGGTATTCTATCATAAAGCCTACCATCACATGCTACAACAAAAATTAGCTTCAAGAAGGTCTACAATCAATGGAGCTATAGAATTTTCTCCTTGGCACCTTGGTATATCCTCCCATCCCACCCTTGATCAAATTAACCCATTGGTCATTCTAGTTGTGTCATTGTTAATTAGGATGAGCATCTCCTCATTGGTAGGTACAATTGAATCATTCACACTAATCAATCTTATTCATCTCTTTCATCACTTTGCACCCACTCATCTTTAATCTATATTCCAGGTTATATCCTTGAGTTATGCTTGCTAATCAGCTCTAATTGGGGCATAATCATCTTTAGCCAATCTAAGTCCCCTTAATGATTATAATCACCTATGGGAAAATCATTATTTTGACTTTTATGCCTGATTATAACCACCTTTGGGCAAATCAACATCTTTTTTATCAATGAATGCAATCATTTTCTCATTTGGATTAATTTCAACCACAGATTAATTCCACCTTTCTTCTTGTTTCTTTTCAAGGGACCATCCATCAACAAATGTGATGGCCACTCCCTCAAGGGGGCATCATCATAATATTCCCAAACACCTTTTGGAGCTTTGTTCTTCAATCATCATCTTATTTTTGGCATAAATCTCTCATTATTTGAGAAGACATTGCTTTACCTATGGTTTGTAACATCTTCCAAAATAGGGGCAAATTGTACACACCTAAAACTGGACATCGATAACCTCCAATCAGGGTTTTTTCCAATTTTCATCGAAAATGTATAATTTGGCCTAAAAAAACTAAAATATGCTAAATGATGTGAAACTGACATATTCAAGTGCTAATTTTGGCTAGGGTATCACTAAATGGGGTAATGCAATTTATGGGCTAGCTAACTTTGATCAGTTCATTTTGAGTCAAAATGCCAATGTTGCACCCACAGGCTTTGGAATACTCTTTCCTATCAAATATTTTTCACAAGATTCATGCCTTTGTTATTTTTGTTGGAAAAATCCTAAATGAGAATTCACACCCAATGCATCTGACAGTGACTTCCAATTCTAATCTAGTCAAATTTAGGACCAATAATAAGGCATTCTGATCAATTTGAGTAATTTATGCATAAAGTGTTTAATCATGTTTAAGATATAATTAACCCAAATCAAGGCCTAATCAAGAATTCTATGTAAACTTGTTGAATACTTTATTTTGGAAATGAATATTGAATATCTACATCATCAAGTGACCTCATTTCTCTGGAAGACATCCATAGGCCATAAATGCCATAACTATTAGGATTCATGTGTCCCATGTCTCATCAATGCCTTCCATGATGCCCTCCATAAATATTAATTTCTTTTTCTTCCAATTTCATGATGAGGATAATTACAAACTTAATTCTAAAAATTGAATTAATCCTCAACCACATATCTCAATCTAAAAAATCTATACATAGGAGGCCTCACAACATCATTTCTAAGCTATTTTGGTGAAAATTTATTATGCTCAAATATCTTAAAAGATATTTTAGTGCAAATTTATTATGCTCAAATATCTTCAAAGCTATTTTGGTGTAAAGTTATAATGCACAAATATCTTTAAGGAGTCATTGCAATTAGTGTTACCATGCCAAATTGATTCCAAGCCAAGCCAAGCCATAAGCCAAAGGTGCCAAGGAGAGATAGAGGTAGCCATGATTCCATTTCCAAGGAATTCATGAGCACAAGCTGAGCAATCCACCACTACAAAGGCATTTGAAGCATCTAAGGAAGGTGAAGGTATTCTTGTATTTGATTCCTTGCTTTTTAGTTGTGTTTGTGATTTGCTTTTGTTAACTAAGATCTCCCTAGTGTCTAGGACTAGAGATATTATGATATTAGTGTGTTTATTTCATTTTGTTTTTATTTTGTAACTAAGACCATACTAACCATCCTCTCTTAAGTCAAATTCCTAGATCAAACTCGTCAACCGAGCCACTCCTCAAGCCAACCCATTTCTACCTTCAAGAAGATACTCTTGGGATATGAGAGATATATGTTAGAGCTGATACTCTTAGGGGATGTGTCCAAAATATTCTTAATAATTCTATCCATCAAGTGAGAAATGCATTAGAGATAGTAAACAAAGAGTGGATACCTATTGAGAGAGCCAATTGGCAAAGGCTCACAAGTTAGATGCTTGGTGTGAGTGGTCTACTTTCTTCCTCAGAAGATAGGCTAAAATTTTGTGAAAGGCATCCTCACCAAACCCATTAGCCTTAATTTCCAATTCTAAAAATTTACTATCAACCCTACATTGTTCCCACTCATGAGCCCAATCAACCCTATCCAGGCCATCCTTTTCCCAATCAGTTGGAAGGAGAAGTTGAGAAGAGGAACCTTATGTTTGAAGGAAACCTTGATAGGAAAATTGAGATGGCTAGCATACATATGTAGTAGTCCATGTTGGAAGTAAAGGAAGTGGATTTCAAACCCTAATTTTCCTCTCACATTACATCCCCACCACTTCAAAAATAGATTTATAATCCTAGCATCCCAAGTTGGAGTAAGATAGTGAAATCATGGGTAAAGAAGGAAGAGAAAAGTCTTGACCAAGAGTGTGAAATTGAGAAGACATACAATCCTAATATCCTAGGCTAGATCAAAATAGTAGAGTCATTGGGAAAGAAAGAAGATACAAGAATTTTCCAAGAGTGTGAAGTGGAGGAGGGATTTTATCCTTTGCAAGTCCCTCCCACCTTTCCTCAAGAATCTTCTTGTGTTCCATGACAGCCTTTAGGCACTCCTTATCCTCATGATGATTCCTCTGAGCTTCAAGAGATACTTTTCCAAGAGAACTTAGCCAATAAAATAGAGGATCTAGGGACAAAAATGAAGCTACTAAGTCAAGGTGTGATGGAATGTTTAGACCAAAAAGAATATCCTATGCCTAAACACATCCCATCTTCCCTTTCTCAAGAGCTTCCCAAAGAGCTTCCTACCTTGCATTCTGAATTTGATTTGGATCTCTATGTACTACTGCCACCAACTAGTTCATCTTGTCCTCACCCTATCACTCTTTGTCTTGATGGACCTATGGTATGGGAACCAAAGGAGGATCAGCTAGTTGATGAGGAAAGATAATTATTTCTTGAAGAAAACATATCTCCTTGGTAGCCTCATTGGGCTAAGTCACATGATTTCAAGATGCCTAGTGTTGACATCACCATGAAGGAGGTTGAAAGCCTTTGACCAAAGATATCATATTATGATAGCTAAATTTCAATTTTAAGGCCTTCAAGAGGTCTTAAGTGATGAAGATAAGGTAGGTTCTTATGTTGAATATCTTTACTTGGTTGATGATGAAGAATGTTTTTTTATATTGAAGAACCTATCTTGAGAGAGGAAAATGAAGAGGAACATGCTAAATTAATGGATGATAAAGAAGACCTCATGAGTGTTTATGAGGAATAAGTCACCATAAGAACTCCCTTTGGTAAACAAAAGGGAAATTACCAAGCTTTTGCCTCTATATTTAAAGTGGAATGTGATATCAAGAAGGGAGAACACTTTCAAGCCATCCCTCAAGAAGTGGAAGCCTTGAGAGAGTCTCATGAGATCAAGATAGAGGAATCAACACTTGAAGATGATCTGATCAAAGATGAAGAAAAGGTGATTTCTTATATGGAGATTTTAGATTGGGTTGATGATGAAGGATATCTTCCTTTTTCCAAAGAGGAAGAAATTATCATTAACTCTTTTCTCACTTTATAAGATACCATGGATAGGCAAGGACAAGTTATTAATCAGATTTCATATGAATTGTTTGAAATTATTGAAGTAGGATATACTCCTCTTCAAAAAGGCTATGATCTGGTCAAATATGGAGAAGTCAACATTGGTACTCAAGTAAGTATACAAAGGGAAAGCAATCTTTCAAATTTATCCTTTCAAGAAGCATACACATTTCATGATGACATGTTTAAAGTCATCAAGATGGGATATCATCCTCTCAACCATTTGGGAGAAACACATCAGTTCTTGAAGGATGGAATAAGCTCCTATAGGCCTCAATCTTCTAAGGAACATGAAACTACTCCTCTTGAAGCTATGCTTACTAAGGATATACAAGTTGATCATGAGATGAAGAGTAGGTAGCAGTATTAAGTATGTGAACATGTTCAAGAGGAATATGTCTTTATTAGAGACCTATTTAAGGATTATATACTTGAGATCAGATTAGGTGAAGTGCCAAGGAAGAGGTCTGATCCATAAATAATTTAATCAAAAAAGAAGCATTTAGAACTATGATTCATCTCACCATGAGGATGATTCAAAAAGTTTTCCTTTTGATCCAAGAAATGAGGTATGTTTAGTTTCTATTTGTGCATAATAGGTTGTTTCTTAATCCCCTAAGTGCTTGAAGCACACGTGTGTGTCTTGTATGTTTGCTTTCTTTGTTGTGTGTATCTTTTTATTTGTGTCATTGAGGTAGCCATTATTTGTCTTGTCTTGGTCAATGGTCAAAGGTTCTTTTGTTTTTCTTAGTCCTTAGATGACTCCATAATCTCAATGGACTGATAAGGCTACTAGTCTAGTTAGTATAGTAGGCATACTACCCCTATGAGTCACTAATTCGACTTTTAAGTCAAATTTCTTTTCTAGTAAAAAAATTGACTTTTTAGGTCTATAAGGGGGTATAATATATTTTCATAAGGTGTTTTATAGGTTAATTTATGTCAAATAATGTTATATTAGCTTTGGTCAATTGGTTTTTATGTCCATATGTCATTTTTGGGTCATTTCAGGGGATAAAAAAGTGTATTCAATGCTTTATACAAGTTTATTGGGAAATGTGCAAGTGTAAAAACATGATGCCATACTCTATGTGTCATTAGAAGTCTTAGATAACTGACACTACTAAAAATATGGTAGGTTTTTTAGAGGAAGGATAGTTTTATAGACAACAGATGATGATGAATCACTTTCTAAGGTTTCTAGAGAACTAGGCATGTAACCAATGCATAGAGAGGCATGAATAAGAGCCTCCCCTTCCATTCCAATCATTTTGACTACTCCTTATTAGTTATAGGATGTTCAAATAGCTCCAATCATGAAGGAATTTTTTCTATGTAAAATGGAGAGTTTTATGTCACTTTTCATGAAGTTTTTGACTTGGATTGACACTTGTAACTCCTAACCTTGCATGGTTAATCCCATACCCTCTCCACATGCATAATTAACTCCTTAGATCAGCTTAATAGGTGTCCTTGTGACCCTTGGACTTCTCTTCTTCTCTCTCTCTCAAGTTCTATAAGAACTAACCATTTTGGCATTATATTAGATACTCCACCTGAGTATGGCAAAGCTCTGCTCATTTGTATACCTTTTGATAAATAAAATAATTAAGTGTTACATATTCCATGACTATTCATAGTGTGATCTACTTGAATTTTAAATTTTCTTAGTGAAGACTATGGATTCCTTAGCAAGTTGTCACATTCTCTCACCTATTTTCAGCTTCTTCTTATAGGGCATGTGAAGTGTTTTAGGATATTTTCATGGTTTAAGTGAGTTATCCTATTCATTAGTGACCTCATAGGCCTCTTGTCTAGTCCTCCTAGATTTTCACATTCATTCATAACCTCATAATGTAACATTGATGCAAGAAAGATTTAAATTAGAAAAGTGTATGTTTTGTTTAATTTTTTGGTCTCAAGTGTAGCATACATATTATTGGAGGTCATCATTTAATTTGGTGTATCACCTCCCTTAGATTAGTTTGCTTTCAGTTATCCTTCTCCCTTTTCACCCCCCAAATTTAGTAGTAGTTTCAATCCTAAGTGGTACATCAAGGGAGATAGACCTATCTAGAGACTCACCTCATTCCTTAGGCTACCCACAAGCCTAGAGATGATTCAATTGTACCAATTGGATGAGGAGATGTTTGTATCTCCTCAAAGGGTGAAAATCCAAGTTTCAATATATTGGACCATTGGATTGTGGAATTTTACAATGGGATATAAATCTATTAATGGTTGCTTTGGTCTAGCCTAAGTTTATGAGACATTCAAATGAAGATGTGATCCTTGTAGTCACCTCTTGCCTTAGTGAAACCACAAGAATTATAGCTCTTGAAGTTCCTTACAAGGATGAAATAATGAAGGAGGTATTTCAGTTAATTATGGAAAGTTCTTGGGGTTTGGATGATATGTTAAATCCTTCTTTTTCTAAAAGGGTAAAATTTTTAGAAACTATTGCAAGAGTTGGTTTTTGTGTTGTGATGGTAGATATTGATTATGAAGATATTATTATTGATATGTTTTAACATTTATTGGATGTTATTAGTATGATTCATGCAAAAAAAATTATGATTTGTATGCAAAACATAATGATTTAGACTCTGAGGGAGAGTGATGATATCTCCCACCCGCTGATATCTATTATATTGGATGGTTTAAGGCAAGAACATAACATTTATCTAGTTACACATATGTTAGTTAGAATTTTTTTTAATATATGTGAAGAAAAAATTGAAACGATATATGATAGTGGATCATAAGGAAGAAGAAGAGAAAGTGTTAAAGAAATGTTTAGAAGCTACAAAAGTAGAGGATGAAAAGAAGATGGAAAAAGAAAACTTTTGGACTATCTTTTTAGAGGGTTCAATAGAGGAGCATGGTGATTTTTGGAATGAAACCAAGGATAATGTTTGGGTTAACCCTAAGTTGGGATCTTTAAGTTACAAAAATGAAGGTGTTAAAGATATCTCAACTGTCTCTAGAATCCAAAGAAGATATTTAGAAACATCTGAAGGGTGAAATTCTTGATGGGATGGAAAGTGATGATTTCTATGTTGATGGGTTGGGAAAAATTGACATGGATATGGATTTAGAAGGGTTGAATTTTAATGATGAATTATTATAGATTTAAAAATCCAAGGAAGTTGAGTTTACATTTGAAGGAGAAAATGTAGTGTTTAGAGGTGTCTCTGAAAGAACTTTAGGAGTAGTCTCAAAAAATAAGACTCCTTATAAGGAAAAATTCTTATGTGTATCAAGTTGTTTGGTGATGAAGTGCATGAAAAATATTTTGTTCTCTGGTGAGAAACATAGTCCTTATTCTATTATTCAACTCCTTCTAAATAAAAAAAGGATGGTGTTCAAAAATATGTTCCTAGGATCGTTATTAGAAAGGAGATTTCAACATGCCATAGAATTTAAAATTAGTTGTGAACATACCAATTTTGCCCCATATTTATTATGGACTAATTTGGATAAAATATTCCCTCATACATCTATTTTCAATTGTGTATAACTACATCAAATATTTTATTAAACACACAGAATTCAAGGTCTTGTCTCATAGTTTGACTTTCCAAGTGAGGGTGAATCAGGTAATAAATTTTGAATTGGTCTATGTTGATAATATTTTTTGTCTCAACAAGACTTGGGTATATATCTAGGAGAATTTGGAAATAGTTACAAGTGCAATATATCAACATGATCTATTTTCTAGAGTATCTACATGGGAGATTGATATCACTTACTTGGGTCAAGTCATGAGTACTCAAGGAATACAAGAGGTTGTAACAAAAGAATAATTGAAGGGGTTTGTTGAGGTAGTAAACTAATGTCATGTAATTATCATTTCATATTTCTCATAATCATCATATATAAGGTGTGATTCTTCACTAAAGGGAGTTGCTTTGGTTACAATGCAAAGGTGGAAACCCATGAAAAATGATAGCATAAAGTTTAAATATTTAGAAGAGAGATTATTTAGGTATGATGAAATATTTTATATAATTTATGATTTTAAAAAATTTATACATCATTTAGTTTATGGTAAACATGTGAAGGATATAGATTACATTGGATGGAAGTTCTTTTGGGTTCAATATGATTGGAGTGATGAGCCACAAAAATGGATAATTGGCAATATGGTTGTAGATGATTTTTTTTTAAATGATTAATTCATGGTATGTTATTATCACTCATGGATATTGGAGGTCTCCAACCATGATAGACCATGTTATAATTACATTTACCACTAACATTTTGGAGATTTGGTTGGATGATAAGTATGTGCTAGTGGATAGACTCAGAGAGTAAATGGTCTCCCATCAAAATGAACTATTGTTTATAAATTTAAGATATAGAGTTAGGTGAGGTATTTTATATTATTATATGATAAAAAACATTGTTTATCAACTATACCATTTATATTCTAGATTAGATCTTGAAGTTGCATTTAATACCCTTCAAATTGAGGCAGGGTATGGAATAATTAGTGTTGTTTTCAAGAGGGTGTATCTCCAAATTTTAAAGAGATTTTTCTATTATAAATCAGACATTGAAGTCGAGGATACCATCTCTCAATTTGAGACTTATATTAGTCGGATAAGTTTCAAGAGTTCCAAGATGAACTTTTCACATACTAGTGCACATACAAAGCTAAAAAGGCAAGTTGTGGGAGAAAGGATACTAATGCAAAATAAAGGGAGACATAATTCATACTAATTGATAGCATGGATAGGTTGGTTATAACTTGGTGATTATTACATTAGTATAATTCATCTTATATTCATTATTCTAATATTTTTTGGACTACTAGGAGAGAGGATGGGCAAAACTACATTTGGTAAGTTTACTAAATATTTGTGGGAGCATTGAAACAAATACACCAAATACTTGTATATCCAAGAGCTCATATTACATGGATAATTTTATTTGGAACATGAAATTATCATAAAATAATATGAGTCTTTAGGTTTGCATGGTATTCTTTGGAAAGAGATGCAACACTTCATGTGTATAGGATTTAGACTCTGTAGATAATATGGTATGAATCATCACATTGGCATGGTGATTCTTGAGTAACTTGGGTTGAAATTGCTTGAGGATAATCAATTTTGGGAAAGAAAGACTTGTCATGTCCCATTTTTTTATTAATTTAATTTTTTGGGAAAAAGGACCATTCCAATATTTTTCATAGAATAAGGAACAAGTTGGGAAAATAGTTTATTTAATATTTAATATTTTGGACCCATGGTTATTTTATATATTCAAGTTGTTTAAATGGGGCCAAATAAATATTAAATATATTTTAATATTAATCAAAATTGGCAAGTTGAATGTCTACAAGGAAACTTACCAATGGAACGTGGATTTTTATTAGGAGATAATGATGAGCTTTCAAGGAAACTTTCTAATTTTCTCTTGCTTTCTTATCCTTGAGATAAGTGGGTCAAATTTGGGAAAGTTTGGAAAATGGAAATAAAGGAGAAAGAGATAGGATCTAAATGTTTTATGGGAAAGAGAATAAATATAGAGTTATTTTCCTTTTCTAACTCGTGTTATCTTATCAAATCAAAGATATTGGAATTTTGGTGCCAAAAATTTGAGGTGTCAAGTGTATTTATATGTCAGGATTTCTTTTTGGGCTATCTTTTGGCCATTTCAACAACTCTTGAACTTTACAGTTCAATTTTGTATCTGAGGATGAAAAACTTCATGTGAGGATATCATTGGATGAAAACCCATTGACTTCAAGATTCATAGGATGTATGCCCTTTGATTTAGAGAGGTGGTCTCATCCAAAGATTACATTGGATCTAATTGGTATTGTTTATGCAGATTTTGGTGAGTTGTTTGCATATTTTTGAGTGTCTTTTGATGTGGTTTGATTTATAGATTTATTTTTTTGTGTTGGTTACATTTATAAGTGATATAGATCAGTTTTTTATGCTATATAAATTTACAAGATGCCACCTTTTAGATTTGTGGGAAGTTTAGAGTAATTTGGTGGCAATATTGCTAAATCTAGGGCATTGGGAACAACCTATTTATTACAATTGTGTGGAGATTTGAATTTTAGACTTGTAGAGGTGTGTGGCAGGATATTTTTATATTTTAATAGAATATCACCTATTTATAAATCAAATTTCAATAATAGGAAAAGATTCAGAAGTTACTGTGTGACAATTTCCAAACTTGGGTTCTAATTTGTGAAGGTAATTGTTAATTTTACGCGAGTATATCTTTCTAAATTTACACACTATTTGGAGAGGGATTGAAAATTAATATTATGATGAATATTTTATGTGTAATTATATGTTATCAAATAAAATTTCAAAATATCTATTTTGGGGACATGACATGCTATTTACATTCCATTTTAGCCCCTTGGCCTTTATTACTTTGGGCTTTCAACTTTGTCAGTGAGTTTAAACTTGCCTCTTTTGATGGCCATCATTGGTTCATCTCCACCAATAACTATTTAAAAAAGTGGGTTGAGGTCATTCCCCTTAGTGACATGTGTGGGAATATTTTGGCCAAGTTTACTCTGAACCAACTCATTTGTAGGTTTGAGGTCCCCACTATGATCATGGCCAATAATGGCCCAAGATTCCAAAGCCCCAAGATGCACAAGATTTCTAAATGATTTAGCTTAAAGATCCATTTCTCCTCCACCCATTAACCCCAAGGAAATGGGCAAGTTGAATCTTCAAACAAGACTTTGAAGAATATGCTTTTATACACTATTGCCTAGTCTAAGTGTAAATGGTACCTCATGCTCTATCCTACCCTTTGGGCCTACCAAACTAGTTTTTGGATAACCATGAGGGAAACTCAATATTCAATCATATATAGGTCTGAGGTCATTCTTCCTTTATAGGTCTTAATCCCTTCACTATGGATTAAGATGTTTAGATCATTATCTAATGAATAAAAATGGGTCGCTTACCTCACTGAGATTGAACAATTAAATGAACACTATGTTTAGATGTTTTGAGCATAACCATGCTTACCAATGCCATTTATGCCACCAATTATATAAATTGGTGCATCCATGTCTATTTAAGGTAGGTGATACAGTCCTCATCTTTGGAAAGGAGCACCATAAGAAGGGAAAACTCACACGTAAGTGGTTTGACCCCTTTGTTATCACAAACTCATTGTAGAATAGGGACTATCATCTCTCGAATCTCAAAGGTGAACCCCTAAAACACACAATCAATGGGTTTTAACTCAATATGTTTTATGTCTAGGTCCTACGTGGCCCTCCCAAAAATTCACCTATGATGGTAGGGTAGACCTTTCCCCTCTTATTGTACCACTAACCTATGTGATGCTTGTATATGTGTGTACATGTGGGTTTTTTATTAGTAGTTCTTACTATCTAATCGTATGTATCTAGCAGTCTATATTATATGAAGTATACACATCACACACAAAATAATTTACACGTGTGCTAATAATGATAAATGACTATATATATATCATAAAAAAACATGTTTTTTCTCTAGGTACATCACTTGGCTTTCTCTAAGCTTGGGCTCATAGTCCCCTAAACTGCCACATACATGGCTACATATAGGATACCTCTTAGTCAACCTATGAATGGGATCTATCTATGGTATTCATACTCTAAGTGGAGATCTTGATCTCTATCTCTTGACCATTCTAGCCATAGTCTCCTCTAGGGTAACCAACCAGTTTACCCTCTCTCTAGGTGCCTCCATTCCTCTGCTCTATTCTCAGGTTGGGTTAGCTTATAGTCGATCAATCTTGGCCTCCACTTTATCTAGTTATGCCTTAGACTATGCCATATATATATCATAATGTGCCATGGCTACCTTGTGCTATGTTAACTCCACCTCTAGCCATGAGATTTGATGCCACACTCTTGTGAGCTTGAGCAAAGATCATGTACCTACCTGCTAGAAGGTATGTGGCTCTGCCCCCATCAGTAAGTGTAGAACTCTATCCATGAGTGGTGCCACTACCACATCATGGAATATCTCCCTCAATAGTGGGTCTACTTGGGTCTTAATCCAATTGGGCTGGTCTCCTACACATAGAGAGCAAATATGTTAGTCACCTATTAGCTCTTACTAAAGGATGAGTACTAAAGATAAGTTCTATCCAAAAATACACTTTTCTAACTTGGTCATACTGATGGTCTTTGTGTCCTTATAAAAAATCATATTCCTCCTAATGGTAGTGTCCCTCATCATGGCTACCTCTCTCCAACATTGGGTACCTCATTCTCTCTCAATTTCCCTCCATACTCAACCCTAATTGGCCTAGGCTATGCATGTCTCTCTCATGTCACCAGAGCCTATATCCCTAGATGCTAGTATGGCCCTTGTGGACCTTAGAACTCCTATTATCCCACATGGATCTCCATTCTATCATAATCTATCTAAACCATATACTTTTATGGATCTTGGACATAACTATCCACTACATCTTGATCTAAGGTGGTTTGTATAGGCCTAACCCTATCTATAAATTTCATAGCCCATATAAAACCCTCCTTTAGCATAGGGTATGCCTCACTGCCCCATGGTATCCTCAGTTATGTCAATAAGAATCTCTTGTAATCCTAGGATAGAAGTAAGTTAGGCTATGCCAATCCTTCTACCCCTATGCATCAGATGTGATCCAACTACTGGTATAGTCCTCCTAGGATATACTGGCCATAGGCATACCTCTATCCTCCCTTTAATCACTAGATAATTCCTATCCATGATAGTAGTATCCTCCCTATATTTTATCCAACATAGATCATCCTAACCATAGTACCTACTATCACTGTCTGTAGTGGTGGAACCCCTAGAGATAACTATGTGATATGTACTCCATGGTTGTTCTTCTCTTAGTGGGGTCCCACTAGATAGAGCTTAGCTATGGCTATGTATTGTACCTATGGTAGCTTTATCTCCCTCCCTATAGACTCTACCCCATAGAGCTGATAGATATCTGAAATGCTTAAGATAGAATCTAAATTAGGCCCCAACTAAAACACATGCCTCTCAAGTACCTATGTTATCACCAATGCATTCACTAGATCCTTAGAGTGATGCAGTGATGGTACATGTACAATATCCATAGACCCACACTCCATAGGTGTTCTTAGTCCTCTACAAGTAGATCATTAGTATCCTAAGCCAACCATGATGGAAATCTATCTTGGTTGGTCACCTCATAGGGTCTCTCTTTCTATGTTGGTTGTTCTCTTGGCTATGATGAATCTCTCTCCTCTGGTGTACTGTCTCCTCCATGTGTCTACAAAACCAAGAAATATGTAAGTAGATCAATTGTACTAGCCATAAAATGGATAAATCAAGTTAAAACCAAGTTGTTTAAACTATTTATCTTTTTCTCCTCCTTTGAGTTTCTTTCAGCCTACTCCAGGCCCTCTCGAGCTCCTTAGAGCCAAGTCTAGGCCCTTTTTGGCCCAAGTCATGGCTTTTTGGGCAAAGGCATAGCTTAGAAGTGGGCCAAGCCATGACCCCCATAGCTTGGCAGTGGGACAAGCCATGACCCCCATGCCTTGGCCATGGACACTATGGCCTGGTAGTGGCTCAGGCCATGAGTTTGCCTAGCCAGGTCGTGGCCCCTTGAGAAGCCCTAGGGGTTCCCATACTTTCTTCCCTAGGCCACTGTTTGGCCTCCTTCTTAACCTGGAGTGTTCCTTGTTGGGATTAGTTTTCACATTGTGTGAAAATGGGTATTTAAAGGAAGGTAATAAGTAAATTAGTATTTACTATGGTTGATTTACTGAGAGGTAAATATTAGTTACATGGTTGTTAGTAATTAGTAACCATATAATTAATATGGTAAGATTGTATTAGTTAGATTCTATTATTGTTAAGATATATTATTAATAGGTTATAGAAATATATTGTAATAGGTTTGTATAATTTTAGGGTGAGAAAAAAAAGGAGATAATATGTGTATTTTTGAGTCATTTGTCAAAAAAAAAAAATGATGAATCAAGAGTCATTTTTTATAATTGAGTAGTCAAAAATTCAAAAGTGTCAAAGTTATTTATTGGGTCCATTATCAAAAATTTGTCATTTTATCAAGAGTCAAAATTTGTCAAAAAGAGTTATGTCAAAAAAGTCAAAGTTGTTTAGGTTTAGAGTCATGGATGCATTTTCACTTGTATGTGATGTTTACATTGTGGTGGGGATTTCTCCTTGAAAAGTTGCAGATGAACTTCATAAAGATATTCACTAAGTGAGTAGCTTCATCTGCTAAAGGCTGGAAGATACATGGAGGAAGGAGGTATTTCAACAATATCTCATCCGTAACCAATGATGTGGATTCACCAATGTTTTGGTGACATATTGTGGTATGTTAATTTTAGTTATTTCAGCATGGTAGTTACATTTATTTTTTAGCATGTGTAAAAAACAATAATATTTGTTCTTGTTCACTTGTTAATGATACTCCCATGAAATCCCTTTTGTATATTTACATTAGAGAATGTTGATCTAAAAAGCATTGTAGCAATCATGATGAAAGGTTAGTGATAAGCTTGAGGAAACCATCTTATAAGGTTAGTGGTGAACCTGATAAAATCATTTTGTAAGGTTATTGGTGAACCTGTGAAAATTATTTTGTAAGGTTACCTGTGAAAATCATTGTGTAAAATTATTGGTGAACCTATGAAAACTTTTTTGTAAGGTTATTGGTGAACCTGTGAAAACCAATTGTAGATGAGTGTGAAGTAAGAGATGTATGATGTCACATGTATGCAGAGAAGATCATGACCACACAATGGTGTAGCACACTACAATAAAAAAAGGAGAAGATATATTATACCATGTAAAAACTATAGGGGGGAATGTTGGGATTAGTTTTCACATTATGTGAAAATGGGTATTTAAGAGAAGGTAAAAAGTAAATTAGTATTTACTATGGTTGCTTTACCGAGAGGTAAATATTAGTTACAAGGTTGTTAATAATTAGTAACCATATGGTTAATATGGTAAGATTGTATTAGTTAGATTATATTATTGTTAATTTATATTTTTAATAGGTTATAACAATATATCATAATAGGTTTACATAATTTTAGGGTCAGAAAACAAAGGAGAGAATATTGGAATATGATTCTTATAAATATGTAACATCAAGGAATCATTTTATTAATTAATGTGAATGTAGCAGAAGATTAATATTGTGATTAAAATTTATCTCTATGTTTAGCTCCATTAGTCAGTGCATGAGTTAATTCTTTGAATTGGCTCTTCTAATTCTCAATAGTGGTATCAAAGTAGGGATGGGTCTATTTAGAGCATGTGAGGGGTAGTTATTTTATACTTCACCCTTGAGATGAGAAAATAATATTTTATTGAAAATATTTTAGTAGATTATTATTCATTACCATTCTTTTTTTGTTTGCCATGAGATCTGCTCCATGCCCATCCATCATTCTAGAGTCTATGCCTACTTATGCATGACTACCATGTTCAAAAGACAACTAATCATATCGCCTTTACAACGTAAATTTGACGTTGTCTCAATTTGATTACCTCAAACTCAATCTGACCTCAACATCTCCATAGAATCGATTTGATTCATTGAATAGACCTAGGTTATATCAAATTAGTTTAACATCTTGGAGACCAATCTTATCCGATCCTCGAGTCCTTATACTTGGTAGATATAAGTTTAAACTCTTGCACAACTCTAGGTATTAGTTTACTATCCCTTAGTATTATCTAAAATAATAACATTTTAAGATTGACATGACGCCTCTGGTCTCAACAATTATTGTAATGTCCTTCCACATGATTTGGTGACAAGATTCAAGCTTTAATTCCTGGTGAATATTTTAGTAAGGTGGTTCTATGAGCACCCAAAACTTATACAATAGATCATCATCATACTAATCATGGTGATATACATACATTCTCTATATAGTTGAGAGAAATATAAAATTTTCATAAAATATTCAATACCACCCTCTCAGTTCCTGCACCATTCTACCATGACTCACGATTCAAGCATGATTTGTTTTACAAGAATAGTGTGTTGTTTCTAACCTGGCAAATTTGGATGTGAACCATCATCCTTAGATAAGGAAATATATTCAATGAATGAAGATTTTATAGTGGATAAGCTAGAGATACCGTATCTCTTTGCACATGCAACATTAGTCTTGGTCAGTATTGATATATTTAAGTCACATCAATTTTAAGTTCTTTTTAAAGTCATTGTTGAAAATTTATTTATATTATTATCTTGTAAAAGAACTCAAAAGTGTAAAAGTTTATTTTAAGTATTTTTATTGACTCTTATGATCTAAATAATAGATCAATAATTAAAATGGATTTTATTAGTATAATAGTTATTGTGTGTCAAAAATTCTTTAAAATGTCATTTTTCTAGTCATTACAAAATAGTATGGGTCATTGTATATATTTGTCAAGTATTTTTTTAATCATTGATCATTTGGTCATTAAAATTATAATGAATTTAGTTACCAAGTGTATTTTTGAGTCATTTGTCAAAATTAAAAAAATGATGAATCAAGAGTCATTTTTTATAATTGAGTCGTCAAAAATTCAAAAGTGTCAAAGTTGTTTAATGGGTCCATTGTCAAAAATTTGTCATTTTTTTAAGAGTCAAAAGTTTTCAAAAAGAGTTCTATAAAAAAATTCAAAGTTTTTTAGGTTTATAATCATTAACACATTTTTGATTGTATGCAACATCCGTATTATGGGGGGGGGGATTTCTCGTTAAAAAGTTGCAGCTGAGCTTCATCAAGATATTCGCTGAGTGAGCAGTTTCATCTACTAGAGGCTAGAGGATACATAGTGGTAGGAGGTATTTCAATGGCCTCTCATCAGTCACCAATGATGGGGCCTCACCAATGTTTTGGTGACATTTTATGGTGTATTAATTTTAGTTATTTCAATGTCGTAATTACATTTATTTTTTAACATGTGCAAAAAAATAAGAACAGTTGAACCTGTTGACTTATGAATGATATTCCCATGCAATCCCTTTTGTATATTTACATTGGAGAATGTTGGTCTAAAAATAATTGTATAAATCATGATGAAATGTTATTGGCAAACTCGAGAAAACCATTCTGTAAGGTTAGTGGTGAACTAGAGAAAACCATTTTGTAAGGTTATTGGTGAACATATGAAAATCATTTTGTAAGGTTATTGGTGAAACTACAAAAACCATTTTGTAAGGTTATTGGTGAACCTGTGAAAACCATTTTAGAAGGTTATTGGTAAACTTGTGAAAAATAATTATAGATAAGTGTGAAGTAAGAGATGTGCAATGGCACATGTGTGCAAAGAAGATCATGAGCACACAAAGGTGTAGTACGCTACAATAAAAAAAGAGACATATTGTACCATGTAAAAAATATTGGGGGGGAATGTTGGGATTATTTTTCACATTGTGTGAAAATGGGTATTCACACAAAGGTAAAAATTAAATTAGTATTTACTATGGTTGATTTACCAAGAGGTAAATCTTAATTACAAGGTTGTTAGTAACTAGTAATCATATGATTAATACGATAAGATTATATTAGTTAGATTAAATTATTATTAAGATATATTGTTAATATGTTATAATAATATACCATAATGTTTTGCATAATTTTAGGGTGAGAAAACAAAGGAGAGAATATAGGAATATGCTTCCTATAAATATGTAACCTCACAGAATAATTTTATTAATTAATGTGAATGTTGTAGAAGATTATTATTGTGATTAAAATTTATCTCTATGTTTAGCTCCATTTGTTAGTGCATGAGTTAATTCTTTGAATTAATTCCTCCAATTCTCAACATTCCTCTCTACTTATCAATTATTTTAACAATTTATTCCACCTAATTCATCCACCAAATCATCTAGATTTTGTAAAAATGCCCTTTGGGCCTCTTAAACCCTAAAATTGGAAAAAACTAACAATTTTTTTTTCAAAGGACTTACCTAGACCATCATGTGTGCCTATGGTGTGTTCCTTGCATCTTCATAGGCTCTGCTTGGGATATAGTGTTGGTTTTCCCCTCCTCATAGTCTCTTAGAGTAAAAATGAGTGTAAAAATAACTTCTTTTTCACCCTTTTTCTCTTTTTGGCTCTCTTTTTCATTTTTAGTGGGCCCCTTTTTGGGTTTTTCACCCTTCATTATGTCTTAGACTACAAAACCTTTATCTTAGGAGTTTCAGCCCATTTTAAGCATAATGGAGGCCTCTATTTTTCAATTTGAGGCCTCCTTAGGCTCATTCTCACCCTTTTATGGTCAATGGGACCCCTTCTGGATCCCTGTGGACCTTCCAGTTTGGTGCCCCATTTTGTGGGCACCCAAATATAGAAGTTACTTATTGTGAATCTTTTAGTTAGTCATTTTTTGGGCACTCCTCTTTCTCTCTTTCATCATGGTTCTCACAAGTGGTGTCAATTGTTAATTACAATGGTTCAAGACTTACTCTGGTCTATATTGATCGGTCTTCATCTTTTATAAACTTCCTATCACCTTCCCTTGTCACCTCTTTCCATAGATGACATTGGTCAATCACTTTGATTGATACTTAGTTTCATTATTTGAATTCCCTGTATAACTCACTTACCCCAACTTGCCTTGAGATAGTCTTTTTGTGACTAGTAATCCTATGTCCTTGACCCCCATTATGGTGCACCTCTCAGTAGTGATCCACATAGATGGTAGTAGTCGAGGCAACTCAGGACCTACTACTATGGATTGGGTCATCAATGATCTATGGGGCCATGAGCTTGCTACAGCTAGTTTCTTCCTTAATATTGAGATGAATAACACCATCAAGTATCACACAACTATTTATGCCTTTAATGATGCCCATGGGTTAGGTGCTTTCTATGTGTAGTTATTTTTTGACTCACTCTTAGTCATTTATCAACTCACTGGTACCTAGGCTATCCTTATCTTTGATTTACTCCCCCTTTTTGAGGTGGCACATTATTTACTCTCCTCCTTAGAGGATGCCCAAGTCACCTATATCCCTTGTAGGGAGAACACTAGGGTTGATGCCCTAGTGAATGTCATTTTGGATTATATGATTTAATTTGATATGACTTATGTCTATTATTTATAGGAGCTAGAATTGGATTTGGATTTGGATTACGTAGAATTTTCACTCTCACCTATGGATCACACCATCAAATTATTTCACCACCATCCTTATTTTGTAAGTGAAGGTAATGTTTCCTTTTTTATCATTTTAGTTCTTACTTACCTTTGCTTTTATGTGGCTTCTAGGTACTGCACAACATTCCTTGTTCATTCGAACATTGACTTCTAATACCTCAAGGGCATATGTAATCATACTTCTCATGTCCCTACTTCTCACTATGATTACACATCATCTGATGTATAAATTATAAACCCTAGTTATCCCACTTTGAGACATTTTCCAATCACATGGACACTTTTTATGTCATATATCTATCATCTAAACATCCCTGGTACCTCACTAACCCTTTCACTCACTAAAAAACCTTCTAAATGCCCCTTAGGTCCCTTTTAGAATCTTATTGAATACTCAGGCTGGAATTTTGACCCAAGATGTGGCTTATGGAAGAAACCCATGGCCTAGGCCACATGTTTCATTCACCAAAGCTATGACCTAGGTTGTAGCTCAAGAAGAATGCAAGAAAAAGGGCCTAATTTTATCCCAACAGCTATAAATATGCAATTTTTGGATTTTTTTAGATTAGGGTAGCCATATATGACAATATATCATTAATTTTTTTCTCTCTCACCTATATTTTTGCTTTTATATTCTCTCTTGATCATCACTCTCAAATCTTTAGAGCCTTCTTGAATCTCACCTAGTTCATTCTTGGCACATTTAGCTTTCATTGTGACAGGGGATGACCCATTGCTCTACAATTCATTTTGGTGATTCACATTGCTATTTATAGTGTTATTGAATCTTGTTGGTTGATCTTAACTTCCTCAAACTCCATTACACCTATTCTTTTGCTCTACACATTGGCTCTCTCATAGTTGGCAACTTCTCCTTCACCTTCTCCATTGTTTTTTACTCTTGATTTGGACTCAGCTTACACACAACTTGGTCTTCCTCCTTCACTACTCCCTAGCTTGGATTCCTAACTGGTGGAACATATGCACAATACTTTTGAGCTTGATATGAGGTCACTTTTCTATGAAAAGTGAAATTCCCAATTTTTTATAGTAGTGTATTTGCTAGGTTTTTATTATTTTAGTGATTTAGTTTGTTTAGAGCATTATCTATGATAGTTTATGAAGATTTTGTATTTGAATGTGGTTAAAAATATATTTCATTGCTTGAAGTTTTTTTCATTATATGATATGTTTTCTTCAAAAACATCTCTCATTCTATATTATAATCCTAATTTCTCAAAATAGTCTATACATTTGCATAAACAATCTCCTCTTTCACTAAACTAGAAAGTTGAATTATTAAGAAATAATAGTGTTGAGAATAAAGAATTAGCTTATCCTTAGATTAGGAATTATCTTTCACCCTTGCTTTAAAATATCTTTGATTCTTGAAATGTCTTTCATTTGTCCTAAAAGTGCCTCTCTCTTAAGCTTATGTGTTATTTTATAGTTCTCTTTATTCAACATTGTCATTTCTACAATTTGTATGTAAGTAGATTTATAGTTTCATCTTCTAAATTTACTATGGTTATACCCATTATAGATACCTACATCCTTTATGTTCTTATCATACTAGCTCTAACTTGGCTTATGAGTCTTTCTATAGCTTGGTGCAAGCTGGAAAATCAGATAGCCTTTATAGATCTATAGTAGCCTATAGAAGCCCTGAGCCTTTTATCCTTCTAGGTGTTTGTTCAAGTACCTTGTGTGCCCCTTGCCAAAAATTAGTGGTTTCATTCAGATTCTTGGAGCTACATGATGCACTTATATATTATCTTTATTTTTCTTATGGTTTTGAAATGGATCATTAAAAATCTTTAAATTAACATTTTCATTCTATTGAGGCTTAGTCTCTTTTGTAGAAGTGATTAACTCAATGACATTATTATCGAGAATATATTGAATGTGGTGTTTTGACCTTAAAAAATATGTTGGTATAGTTTGCATTGCATCTATGGTAATCACAATATGTATTTCTATCAAATAATTTACTTTGAGGTATACTCATGTCAACCTTTAGTAGTGAGTTAGAGTAATGAGATTTCAGTCAAATAAGTTTTGAAGAAATTTATGATGTGGTTTTGGTAATCTATAAAATTTCCTTCTTGGTTGATATGATAAAACAATAATATTTAAAGCTTGAGATATAGCATTGACTATGATCTGTGCATCAACTTTAGTATTTATTGGCTTAACTTTGTAAGATGGTTTGCTTTGAAACTTCATTGTGGAATTTGAAGTAGATGCAAGTACATAATTAATCTTTTTCAAAGTGATAAGTTTGACTTATCTTTATATTATTGTATGAAAAAGTTCCTTAAATGATTTGAATTTCTTGAAAATGATTGACTCATGTAAAGGTGCTAATAAACTTTGTTTAAATATTTATTATAATTAATTATCTACCAAGGTGTTAGTCATTTTGGTAAACATGGTCTTGTAATGAAGTACATATTCACTAATAATCTCATTGGTTCCTTGCTAAAGTTTAGAAAGTTGTGCATAATTTAATTATATTTCTAATATTAATAGAAAATGCTTGAGAAAATGATCTTCTACTGGATTGAATGTTTTGATTAATTGGATAGGTAAATCATAAAACCAACATAAGGTATAATATTTTAAAATTTTAGGAAATAACTTAATTTTCAACGTTTATTTGAAAGCATAGTTTAAACATGCTTCATGAAAATGTCAAAGGTGTTGTTCTAGATTTCCTTTACCTTCATATAGTAGAATTTTAAGAGCTACAAATATAGTAGGTAAAGGATATGACATAATATTAGGTGCTAATTAATTTTGAATTAAGGCTTGTGAATCCATTGATTGGATATGTCTTGGTATACATTTATCTAACTAAAACACCTTAAAATGTAAAACTAAAATAGTTTGCATGAGGGTTGTGAAATAGGTAAGGGTAGTGATGTATTATGCATAGCTATCAAGGATTTTTTATGAGTCATTTGGCTAGGAAAGGGCACAATTTTTTTTTGGAAGCCTTGCATTATCCTCAAATTGAAAGGTGAAAATGTAATGATAGTATCAATAATAGAGGTAACAAAACATGTGGTAGGGTGTAAAATGTGAAAGAGTGGTTATTTTTTGTGCATTAAAAGTATAACTTTTCACTTGTGAACTTTTATAAGTTAAGAGGACTTTCATTACTTTGTCTACATCTTGTGGAATTTAATAGAGTCCTGCTCAAAATTTATAGAAATGTTGGATTTGTTAATTATATACTTGATTGATTTGATTAGGATGGATTCTATCTAACCCTTTATTATTATCTTATTCATTTTGATCATCTTAGTTAATTTTTCATTGTGATTATCTTCTTTAATGTATGCATGACCAATTTTGTCATCAAAATAAGAGGAACTATTGTTATATTAGGGGAGTCCATATTAAATGTAGTCATAGGAATTTGTGTATGTTAAATATGGGACCCACTTATCCTATCACTACACCTTTGATTAATATGGGAGGTATATCTTTTAGATGGCATAGAAGAATAACATAGAAAAGTTTTTGTGAATAATAGTTCAAAATGGAATGTTAGAAAAAATAATGATTTTGTGTGTATAAAGACTAGTAAATTCCCCTAAAATCCAAGGTCAAAATAAAGTGATTTCAATGTCAAATATCAAATTTGAGGTCAAACTAAAGTGATTTAATGTTATAATTGAATCAATGGTTAAAATAAAATTATTTAGTGTTATATATTAAATCCAAGGTTGAAAGAAAATTATTTTAGTGTCATATGTTTAGGAACTTAGCTAAACCCTAGTTTTTAAAAAGAAATACTTGAATAAAAATGCATGGGTTCACTAATATATTTTATCATTATTTGTAATTAATTAGTCTATTAACTCTAATTAAGATAAAATTAAATAAAGGGTATAAAATGTTGTGAATGGCTTTTAATTAGCAGAATGAAAGTAAAATACTGATGTGAATAAAGATCAAATGAATAAAAGAAGCTAATTATTAAAATAAAAAGAGGATAAGAGTATTAGATAATTACTAATTGTTAATTTGGTTATATTTAACTGAAATATGACTAGAAATGATGACTTAGAATTGATTATGCATGTGAAATTGAAATAACACTCATCACTATATTGGGTTAGGATCGACTAGAAAAAATTAGGATCGAATATCAATTTTAACCTTTGTGGGTTGATCTTGACCTATGAAAGAAAAAAATTTATGGTAAAATCACCTATGCCTTCTTCAAGTACAACTATATGTAGAATTTTCACCTTTGATTATGTGCAGATGACTTGTAAATGACCTCTTTAAGGTTGAAATCCCACTAGAGATTGTGATAGTTGAAAACGTATAAAAAGAGATAGGGGAGTGTAATAGGATGAGCATACCCTATTAAAACTCATGATTATTTATTGTTTCATACATATTTATATTACTTTGAAGATGAAATCAAGACCCCATAGTTCTCTTACCTAAAGTGCTTAGTGCAATAGTGCTCATTTACTATATTATGCATTTAGAGATGGATAGAATACTTGATAATGATTTTATTGAATCATATATAATAGGTTTGTGACTTAGATAAAAATTGATTCAAGTGAATAGAATCAAATTTGGAAGAATGAGAAAGCTTTTCTAAGTGTGAAATAGTAAAAGTGAACCCAAATAATAAAATTTACAACTGGTAGAATAAGTGGCTTAGATGTGCATTTATAGAAATCCCAATGGGTGAAAACTCACATTAAATATACCAAAAATATGGAAAAAATTTTAATTAAGGGTTTAATTTGTAAAAAGAGTCATTGCTAGGATAAGGGAAAGATCGACCTGTAAAGGTTTGGATCAACTAGCAATCTCGACCCATGTGGGTCAATTCTAACCTAGAGAAGGTAAATAATTTGAAATGAATATAAAAATTCTTTGAGTGGTTTTTAGTAATTTCAAATATTTTTTTATATATAAAATGAAAACTTAGGAGGGATGTGTCCATAAAATTACTTAGGATAGAGTGAAGTGGTGAAATAGGACCAATTTAAAGGCTCAAGTCAATTAAGATAAATATGGGCCAAAACTAACATTATCAAGTCTTCATGACCAAATTTGAATATCTAATCCTTGATTTTACTTTATAATTTTGATATATATAGCATTAGTTACCACATATCTTACTATAACTCAAACATATCTTCACATGAATATTATACATTATGATTCCTACACTATTACATTGATTATTTATGTGTGAATTCTTGATTGTGTATACATATATACAGAAATAAGCATACATGACCCAACCAAAAGCATATATTAAACAAGGTCATGAACATAAAGTATGCAAACTTATCAAGTCAATGTATGGTCTCAAACAGGGTCCCAAAGCTTGGTATATAAAAATAGATGGGCATCTTATACATGGATTCCAAAGGAGTAAATATTGTCTCAATATCTACCTTAAACAACAAGTGGGATATATTTAATTAATAATTATTTATGTTGATTATCTAGTCATTAATGAAAGTTCATTGAAGATGATTGATGTTACAAAGAAGCATCTCAATTGATTATTTGACATGATATAGCTTGAGTTAATGCACTATTGTCTTGGATTGGAAATTTTGAAAAAGGGGAATAATATATGTTTATCACAAATGAAACATACCAAGAAACTTCTCGATAAGTTTTAGATGTTGTATTATAAACCAATGGCCACACCTATGGAGATAATATTTAAAATATCTCGGAAAGATCCATCACCAATGGTAGATGCCACTCTTTATCAATAAATGATTGTGAGTCCCATTTATCTCACCTACACTATGCCAAATATCATTTATGTTGTTATCTATATTTTGTGTTTCATGTAGGAACCCAAAATAATCCACTAGAAATTAGCTAATTAGATATTAAGGTATATTTTAGGAACAACAAACTATGGTCTAGTATATAAGAAGAATGAAAACTTTCACTTGACATGATACACAAACACATATCACACAAGTTATATTTATGATAAACACCCACTTTTGGATTTGTATTCTTTTTGGGTTCTATTCCAATCTCATGGGGGAACAAGAAGTATAATTATGTTTTATGTTCTTCCACAAAAGTAGCATATCATGTTGTAGTAGTAGCTATCTATGAAGTGATATAGATACATTGCATTCTTAAAATATTTGGAATACCATAAGTTCAACCTACCTCTATGTATTACAAAAACCAAGGTGTTTTTAACTTGTTCACAACCCAATGTTGCATGAGTGCATGAAACACATTAAAGTTAATATAGATTCGATATGTGAAATATTCAAAAGCATAACATAAGGCTCTAATATTTACCCACTTAAGATCAATGTGTATATGTCTTCACAATGTCACTTGCACATGACAAGTTTGAAGCATTAAAAAATGATCTCTCTTATAACCTTAAGACTATGATCCATTAATGGAGGGAATATTAGAATAATAACTTACTATCTCATAGTCTATAAAGTTGTACATGCACCCAATATTAAATAATTAGTGAATTAGTAAATAAGGGTAGTTGTATGTTGTTGTAGACATTCAATAATTTCCTCCACAATGATGGACTATGGACAATAAAGCCTATAAATGTAATCTTCATGTTTGATCAATGTTAATGAACATATTGCATATTTATAGAACATCTTAGAGCCTTCCATGCAACATATTTAGACTATGTCTAATGATAAGTTACTAACAAATACTTTTCTATAAGTATTAAGTAATATTCCTTGTGGTGGTTTATGGCCTTCCTCTTTGATCATTACATGCTTTAAATCCTTTGACTAACTAATTATTATCTCATTTTTTTATATCAACATTAGTGATAAGGTCTTTTATGCTCAAATCACAAAAATCAAATAAGGACATAATAATCCCATTAGTATGTACTTCTCTATAAAAGTGTACTTTCATAAATGACACATCCTATGGATAAAAAATAATTAAAATATATATTCAAGCAAATCCTAGTTTTTACCATCCATGAGTTTATTATAGTTAGATGTGTATTTAATGGGAAATGCATCAGATCTATAAATCAATCCTTGCTCAGAGAAGATAGATCCTCCTTACACTTACAATTAGGGATACATTAAATAATTGAGGTCATGACCAATATGGATATATTAGACCTAAATAAGGAATCTCTTACCATAATAATATCACTAGGGAGGGTTACAAAGCCTATAGTCAAGCAAAACTATGTAATAACCCTAACTAGGTCTTGTGTTTTCATATTCACTAAACTAATAACAAGTAAAGGAAAATCTAAGCTAGTGTTCACCAAATATTGTGGCACAAAGTGGGGGTAATAAACATTAAAATTAAACACGCATAAAAGATATATAATCACATTAATGTATAAAAAATCTTAATGCATGGAAGAGAAATACAAATGCATATCTATCTACTCTTATAAAGGAGGAATAAAGTTAAGAATACTTGCCTTTGAAGATCATACATTTACTTGATAAGTCAAAAAGTCATCACAATGAATGAATAAGGTCAACCAAGTCAACATAGTTTATAGAAGATAAAAAAATTAGTGCGCTGACTTAGTAGTAAGTGGCCAACTTAGATTGTTTAGGAAGGGGGATGACATAGTACTATAAGGAAAAAAGGGGCCGATATAGTATTCTTAAGCCACAAGGTGGTTGAATTAGTACTAAAAGGGCTGATGTAGTTTAGAATAGGTCAATTTGGTATAAAATGAATAAATTAAAGTAAAATAGTTTATTTTTGTGAAATTTGTAAGAATGTATTTTGATTATGAGTGACATGGATATCTAATACATCCTTTGTTGTTTGATATTTTATATAGATGCTAGAGACTTTGGTGATTGGTTGATACTTTATGGTTACTTGATTTACTAAAGTGATTTACAGATGTGGACAAAGCTAGATTGGTTGTGTTGGGCTTGGGAGGCATCATGGAGATGAGGCATATCCCACTAGGTGTTGATCTCATTGTCATGTTACTTGGAGCATGGGAATGGTTGACCAACACTTTATGATGGATGGTGAATGGGGATACCATAGAGGTAGGTATCATGTTGGAGGATGCCCATACATTTCTTAGATTGCCTATAGGGGGACACTGATGATCACAGGGACACCAGATGATATGGAATAGAGATGAGCACTAGATCAATGGGTGACATACTCAGATAAGATCTACCTAAGACTAAGGGTGAGCTTGTTTGATGTGTATATTTCATAAATTATGGATATCTATAAGGTTTTGATAGGACTTGTGACATCATGAGTGTTGTGTCATAAGTTAGACAACAAGGTACCTCTATATGCTATAGCCTTGTGTCATTCCATATTAGATTAGGTGATACTATATGATTTGGGTATATCATCTAGGTTTAGCTCATGCATTATATGTATGAGATATTGTCTAGAGGGAATAATACCATGGGACCAATGGTATTACTAAGTGCTTGGATATATGAGAGGTTCTCAATGTATCATCTAGATGGGTTGCCCCATGTGATTGATGATCAGTTACCTAAGGTTGTGAGATGGAGACAAAATTAGGTAGTATGATCCATGCCCCACATGTTATCACTTTAGACAATCACATGAGGATAGATTTTATGGTATCCCTATGCACATGTTGTGATTATTTGGATGAATTGGATAACTTTGGTGCTAAGGTTGGCTCATGTATGGATCATGGGCCATTATACCTAGTGGGTAGAGCCATAACCAGTGGCACATTTACCTAGATAATTTGTAATTCCACACATGATGACTCCTATAGTAGTGCCCACATTTTGGGCATGACATGTGAGAGAACCAAGGGTGAGAGGAGGTGGAGAACACTAATCGAGAGATTAGAGATCATAACATGGTATGTGAAACCATGGATTGGTCGAGCATGATAGTTGATAATTAGAGGAAGAGAAGGCATGATGTGGATATGGGGTGAAAAAGGTAACATAACTAGCACCACAATAGCAGGAACAATGACCATCTTGGTTGCACCACTAATAGAGATGATAGTATCAGGATTGATCATAGAGGGTGGTTATCCAGGATGACCTATCAGTCAGCCCAGGGTAGATTTGGTTGATAGAGGAACCACTAAGGATAGGCCCAAGACATGTATAGGTGGTGATTCCAAGTTTTTATTTGATTGGGAGGTGTCTTAAAGATGAGGTTAGTATGAGATGGGCTGATGGAGAGGCCATCCTTAATGAATGAGTAGACAGGGAGATGGTGGTAGGTAACACTAGGATATGTAATAAATATGTATGATGTTTAATTTTTGAGGTAGAATACTAGTTGTATATGAGTATAGATATATATATTTTGAGATATATATGTGATGTGATATCTATTTGGTTTGAATTTTATATATCCTACGATCGAGGAGATCATATGGGGTTCCCTAGTTATGGAAACACACCATAATATTTTGGATGGGGTGCTAGTACCATATGACCCCACTACACTAGATGATCCTATGATACTATCTACCCCAGATTAAGTGGGATGGTTTAGACTAGTGGGGGAGGCCACAAGGAAACTATAGGCATGTGGAGATATATTGTATCCACTAGCAAGGGTGGGAGTAGGAGAGGCATAGGCTTGGCAGGCCCTGACTTAGGAGAAAGTCGTGCATATGGCTACCATGATCCAGTTGGGATAGGTTTAGGCCTAGGTGGCCAACCTACAAGGATAGGTAGTAGGTTTAAGATCTTGAATAGCCTCATTATAGCATAGTGTTTAGAGGGGACAATTTGAGGCATCTAAGGGCAACATGGTAAGGCCATAAGATAGACATGATGAAGCTCAACCATAGAGTTGGAGAAATGTATTTTTGTACTATTTGTATTAAAACACGTGATATATATAGAGATATTCTATTTTGACAATTGAATTTTGGTTTTATGGGTCATATTTTTGTTGTGGTTTTGAATGCATGGATATATTTATTTTTAGCACATATATTTTGCTTTTATTGTATATATTATAGGAAATATATGTTTGGTGTTTTCTTTTCTAACATTATGTAGTACATGACTATTTTGACCATAAGTCAAAATAGGTCAACCCACTGTAGTGAAAACATTATATATGGTTCTATTAGAATGTTATATGGTGTGTTATGGTCCTTTTGATGTCATTAAATGAGCTATTAACCTTGGTCATTGTTAAATCTAGTCCTAAGTCATTTTATGCCACTTAGGGTCACTTTTAGAGTCATTAATGAAGGTTGTAAAATTATCCAAGGTATAAAAGTGATAAAAACTACTCCTCAACATCCAATATGTGATAATATTTTTAATAATTTTATTACTAATTGGAAAAATTGTAGGCATTCATTCAAGTCAAGAAAATAGTTGAAAAGAAGGAGGTTTTGGCAATTATACGACCTATAGAGGAGTATGGCACATGTGGAAATATTGTTCAAGGGATATTAAAATTAATTGAGTTAATTTAAATGTTTTATCTACTTTGGAAGCATAAAAAATGGACCAAAAACATTTCATTTATCCAACGCTCCACTAGATATGTTAAATTGGTCAACAAGTTTCTTCACGGTGAAACTAATAGGAGAGGTTTCAAGTCAAGTTATCTTGAGGGGTGTTATTAAAATTTGTATTATTCACATTAATGGTATTATTTCAAATATTTATTACCCATGATTTATGAACCAATGTTAAGAAGCTGATTGTCTCTTTTTGTATGTTGATCCCCACACCCTGTAGGTTTTCTTCTTATTTGAGCTGGTCCGTACAAAAAAATGGATGAAATTGCTTCCATAGGATTTTAATGTCTTTATTTCATGATTTTAATAATTATTTTAATGTTTGGAGGTGATTTTATGATCTCAAACTTCTCAAGTTGCAGTTTGATTATACAAGTGGAATTGTAGGCATGATCATCAACTACAGAGGTTATCAATTCTTGTAGTGGTTTCAAGCAAATGTATATTGATGTTTCATGTTTATAAGATGTCATGGAATTAAAATATCCTTACAATATTATATTTAAAAGGTATGAATAACCATATTTAAGAGTGCAGTCATGTGTAACACAGTTGGTTCTCTACTTACAGTCAATTGAGTTAGGTGTATGAAAACTTACATCGCAGTCATGAAGAGGAAATGAAGAGTGTCAAGAGGTTGAACATACCAATTAATAATTATAAATCAAGCCAATATATGAAAATGACATGTAATGGAATATGATAACTAATTCAATCCATAACATAGGCTTGCAACATTAATGTATACCTACAGGTACCCACAATTTGGTCAATCACATTGAAGTGAAGCATTTGACTTATTTAAAGTAATTAAAGGTGGAGAGTGTTGGGTGAATATTTTGTCATCAACTAACTGATGGTAAAATGGGGATATCAGCCACAACATAAGGGAGATTTACACCACGAGGAGTGTGGCTTTACCAGATCAGGACGAGGTAAATCTCTCCTCTCATCAAGGGGAGGTTCCCTATCAATATTTACGTGCTCTAAGTATGTATATAATTAAGCAGAAAATAACACATGGGGGTGGTAAAACAGCATCTGCTTCTCTTCTTTCAGAAGTAATGTATGTAGGACGAAAGAGGAAAATCCCTGGTCTAAAGCTAACAACACTCTCTTCTTTCAGGAATGGTATCAAACGAAGAGCAAGAGATTACCTGAAGTAACAAAGTCACAAGAACACTCACGCAAGCGCAAAGTCTTCCGTAGCTTCTCCATAGATTCGGAACAAGTATAACCGTAGAATGAAGTGAAGCACAAAGTCTTCACCTGAAACTACAAAAGATAAAAGAATCTCAAAAGTAAAAGTAGCACAAAGTCTATCTTCTACCCTCAAAAAGTGCCCTTAGATAATATCAACACATTCACTTTGCTTATTAAGTCAGATAAATAAGAGGTTATCAGGAAAGAGTACATAAGAAACTATTTCCTAGATGACACAGATAACTTCAATACAAAGTCTGAAATCACTTGCTTCTCATTCATTTGACAAAATCTGATTTACAAATCTGAGCACAAAGTCTCAAAAGTTGCTTCAATTTTAGCAGAGTGTTTGCTCTCTATTTTTCCAAGATGATTTACAAATGAGGTCTCCACTATATATAGGGAGAAAATCCTCAAAAACAGAAAAATAATAAAATATAAAATATCTTGGTCAAAGATGACTCATCTTTGACTTTTAGATATTTTCCAAAATATTTTATTCGTAATTACAAATTACAAAACTGCATGCATTCTGCACAAAACAGAAATGCATAAGGATAGAAGAAGAGAAGGAGAGTGTCAATTTTTGCTGCCGGATCTCTTCAAATGGGCCTCGTAAATGGTGATCAATGCCTGAATTCCTATACTGTCCGGTGCAACTGCGTTTTTTGGAGACGACCCTTGATCTGATCAGCACATCTTTTAATGCAGTGATGGCTTTAGCGTGGTTAGTTAACCTAGATTTTAGACTCTCCAAAGTTAACTGAGCATTTAGAATGCTGTCCACCGAGGACATTGAGAAGGATGTTTCAACCAAAGCTTTTCGGATCATCTCTTTTGGATTTTGAAGATCAATGACTTCTTGATCTCGACATAGGAGTCCTTATTGGATATGGCACCAACAAACATCAGAGTGCTCTTCTCAGAATTTTTTATTTATTTCCCTCTGTCGGGATCTTTCTCCAAACTATCCATCTCTATGTTCAGTCTTCTTCATGGTCTTGGACTGCTTCAAGGAAACTTCAGTGACCTGAAAGAACTTCTGTTGAAAAGACGTTGATGAAGAGGGACCCTTCACAGAAACCGCAGAAGGAACCATGATTGTGCAATCAGAGGAAGAAGGGAGTGATCAAGGAGATCCGCACGAAAGGGATGAGACGCGAGTAGGTCGAAAAGCAGAAGAAGAAGGGGAGCAGGCGCAGAAAATGAAAAGAATGAAGGTTTCTCTAGAGTTGGAGAAATGTGAGTACCAGTTGCAAGGGCGGCAAAAATTGCCGCTCCTGCACGGGCGGAGGAATGGAGACGGCAAGAACAATCGATGCCGGCAGACAACACCGCCGACGTCGGCAAACTTGCCGACAACGGCAGAAGAAAATCGCCGATATCGGCAAACCTGCCGACGGCGGTAGAATATCGGCCGACGACGGCATAATCTTGGCTTAAAAAGCCCGCGGGGAATTTACCGCCTGCTGAATGGGCGGTGAATTTGGGACGAAGAACGCATGTAAGGGCGGCAAAATTTTCTGCCTTTGCATAAAAAGTGCAGGGGCGGCGATTTTTTCCGCCCTTGCATAAAAAAGGAAGAAAAGTGCAGAGGCGGCGGTTTACGCCGCCCATGCACAGGGGAAAAGGGAGGAAAGACTAATTCCTGAAGGAGTTCAGGAGGGAAAAAATTGGGTAGGGATGAGGTGGTAACCACTTCTCGTTCCGAGGCCAAGATGGGAGCGAATTTGAAATTCATTTCGAAGAACGAACTGAGGGGGATGAAAAGATGAAACAAACAAGTTTCGCAGGGGAGTTCCAAAAAATAAGCACAGCTGATTTTGGGAACAACAGAGAGTATCCAGTAAGAGACCTTGATAAGTTTTAAGATTGATTGTAGACCCATACACTATATACATGGTCCATATCTCTATTCACTACCATGTGTATTGAAAATTCCATCTACATGTGACACCAACAAAGGCCTAAGAGTATTTCATGAATATGTTTGAGCATGTTGGAGATCCTCATAGAGGTTGAGGAGTTGAAAATGTCATAATAATCATGTTTGAGGTCATAGAGTGGCAATAAAATAATATTTATCATATTCAAGTTGAGAAGGTGAGTTTTAAGGACGTGTTCCCTTAAAAACTCTAAAATAGAGCCTTGTCCACTTTTGGTGCTACCATATAATAGGGTGGTATAAAGTCTAGATGAATTTGAATGAATCCATCATGTAACACTCATATAGGAATGAGACCTTGCATAATAAGAGTGGGTGTTTGGTCCCATAAGTGATGTAAAATAAGCCTCCATTCTTTACATTCTTACACTATATAAATTTAGTGTTCTCTATAGTACTTTGAACTCTAAGTGACCTTATAGCCTTGGAAAGCAAGGAGTATATATATTCATGGAAGTGATTTTATTTAGGTGAGATGGAAAATAGTGACCCAAGGAACATTGAAAGAGGTTTATATTAAAATTTTAAGGTAGATCATCACCTACATGAGGACTTTAGGCTTCCTTTTGAGGTGTCTATAGTCAGGTCACAATGTACATGATGTTGCCATTAAAAATGGAGGTATAGTCTGCAGACAGATTGCTCCATTAGAAGGAGGGTAACACCAATAGATACAAGGAAATTTATGAAATTTTAAGTATAGGTTATGACATAGACTACCACCTATAGGCCCCCTTTTGATCATAGAATAATCACCTACAGGTTGACTGTAGGCTGACAATGCAAAGTTAAACCCAATAGTTTGTGGGTTAGGTCTAACTCAAAGCATTATATAGACAAGTTAAGTCATGAAATGAGCCTAAAAGACTTTTGATAAGGTTTTAAGGTAATACATAATTTCTAACATGCAAATATTTACCTACAAGTATCCCTTTTTTGAAGGGAAACATAGTCACAATTGACTGTAAGTTAGCCTAGGTCAGTAAAGAATGCACTTTGAGGAATTATCAAGAAATAATGGGTGATAGACATAATTAGAACAACTTTACCAAGGTTATAAAAATATTATTAGAATATCAAGACATGGAGAATAGATCATGGAGGGATTCCACATAAGAACTTGTAGTTTATGTCCAAAAACCTTGCACATAGTCAATATTCAAGAAGTCTATTTTGGGTTTCATGAGGTTTAGAGGTGATAGGAGTGTAAAATAAGTTTGAAATTAAATACATAGGGTATTTAAGACCTAACTAATCTCCCCATACTTTCAAATTGCTTGATCAGATAGAGAGTACTCCCAGACAGTCAAGTTTGTAGGCAGGGGTAGGTAGATGATGAAAGATGAGACATAAGTGTTAAAACATTGAAATGAAAGTGTGGTAGGTTGTTATAGACATGGAAAATTATAAATAAGACCTTTTAACCATAAAAAACTACACAAGGTAATCTTAAGCATCAAGGACATAGTCAAGGCTATTAGGCCTTGACTAGGCCTAAAACCCTAAAGGGGTGTAGCCTCACTTTAACCACCAAGTGAGCATTTAAATGAATTGGAACATCTTCATGGGGAGTTATAAGGTGTGGATGAGCCATTAATCTTTATAAACCTGCCATAGTTTGGTCAAATATGATCTTTTTCACCTCAGACCTGCACAAAATGCTTTGAAGAGCTTGAAAATTTAAGTTTGGAAGCTCACATTAGTATAGATACCTAGTATGGGAGTATGAGGATAAAGATAGGATGGAGATGGTCTTAATCAAGAATCTAGTGGAATTTATTCAAGGTTTGGATGTCACAATTTTATGAACTATCCTTGAGAGGATAAACTACCTAAAACCCTTGTTCATGACCCGATGTGGAAAAAGTGGAGGGGAAGGCATCCAGATGAGCTAGTTTGAGCAAGAAAGTGATTTTAAATTACATAGGATTCCCCAAACCTCATTCCCATCAAATTGAATTATACCTTACTTATATGGATAGGGTAAAAAATGGATTTTATTGACACATTTTGATGTTTTTTAGGTACATAAGGGTTTTAAAATATGAGGATCACTTTAGGAGAGAGAATGCAACCTAACCTAACTCATAATACTCATTTATTACTTAAGAAAATCACACAAGTACCTCTACAAGCACCTTCACTTTAGCCAGTCCAAACTGACATAGTAAATAGAGAGTGATTATCAAGTGAGAAGGTGGTAAATCTAATTAAGAGACATTTTAAGGTCTGCCTAATTAATCTAAGGGTAGGATGACTCTTTACATGTGTCACATCACCATTTATATATATTTTATTAAGAAACTGAAGCACACTTTGGTGCCAAGTGTGAAGGATGAGTGAAGAAGGGTGATTATGACTACAGGTAGCGAGAGCACTTGGCCAAAATAATATTGATGATTAAGGACACATCCAATTCATGTTGGAGAATTTTTATAACCCATAACTCATAGTGAAATAATTCATTTATCCCTAGTATATTGTGGAGAATTCAAGGAAGTCCAAATGATGAAGGTAATTTTCAAGGAGCTAGTTGAAGATTCCTATGCCAGATTTGAGGAGTTTCATGCTTGGAGAGACTTTTTATCATATATACCTTGAATTTTATTTTCCATACTCCATTATCCTACAAACATAACTCCTCTTATCTTGACTTTTGTAACTCTTGTACTTCATTTTTATCTATCCTTTTTCACATCCTATAAGTATTAGCCATTTTGGATCTTGTTTGATAATTACACACCATGTATGGCAAAGACATACTGATTTGATGTTGTAAATTTCCTTTTAATAATATAATAAATCTAGTTTTGAGTTCACAAACATCTTGTCTAAGTCTGAAAAGTGATGAATAGTGAGGTCTAGTGATTTTATCCTTGCTTCTCCTTATCCTTTCATGTCTAGTGCAAGGAGTTCTCATTATAAAAGTTCATATAGAGTGTAGCTAGTGTGTTTGGTTCCCTTAAAGTGTGAAAGTGTCATTAGATTGTGTAATCTACCCTCTGGTCCACTTATCTTGATATGTCTTATGCATATCACCTCTATATTGAAATACTAATGTTAGAATATCTTAGGACTTTGAAGCTAGTTTATAGGTATTGTTTTTTAGTGAAATAAATATGATAACATTGTGTAAATACTTATGGTATATCACCCCATTATAAAAAATTATATTTATGCATACTTCTATCCCTTTTCCCACAAGTAATCAGGTAGTTTAGGTGATAAGCACTTCAAGGTAAATTTAGGGAGCTAGCCCTTAAACCTAGAAATTTACCTCTACTATAGGCAACCCATAGGCCTAGAGGTATTGAAATGTTACCCAAATATTATATTAAGTCTAAACAACCTCCTTTAGGGTGCATGATTTGGTGACAATAGTACACATGCATGGTTAAAACTAAATAGGCAAAAATGACTTAGAAAAGTACAATTAATAAAAAAACAAATGCATTAATACTATATCACGATGGAAAATGTGTAATAAAAAAATATGAATAAGTATAATAAACATAAAAGTGGTAAAAAAGAGGGAAAAATATTTTTAAACCATGAAAGAGATTGACACCAAATTAAGATAAGTAAAATCAAACTAAATCATGTTTGGAAGTATAAAAATAATGTAATAAAATGGAAATCATGTGAAAGACTAATGGTATTAAAAAAATAAATTAAGTCAATCAATAATAATAAATAACGTTGAGAAGTATAAAAAAGAAACAAAATTGGTAAAATGGTTTTAAATTAATCACACTAATTCAAGTTGGGAAGTATGAAAAACTTAAGAGAAATGGTTGTATTCTTACATGCAATCAAAAAATAAGAAGATAAAAGTGTAATATCACTAAAGTAAGTATAAAAAATAATAAATCAAGATGGAAAGCATGCCAATGACATGTAACTCATAATCAATCACATTTTATCTCATATTTGACACATGTAATTTTGTTGTGACTTGGGTATTGGAAAATTTTGTGAGGAAGGCCAGGTCATATCCATGGTCTTACACTGCAACTCATAAAGGGAACACTAATGTGGTAGAAATAATGTGAAAATATGGTAAAAGGAGATGTTTGGAATGGTAATGGGAAAATTTTGTCAAGTTTTGAGGAAAGCCTGAACCTTTCCAAGGTCTTACACTACAACTCACAAATGGAATCCCTAAGAGGAGTGATCAGTAAACAAAATAATATTTCTCAAGGGGAAATATTAGGATTCTAGGGAGTGAAAATGGGAATCTAAGAATCATAAAATAGGCATATTATGAGAAAAGCTTAGGAGACATGAGGTAAACTTAAGGACATGAGAAGACACTGAGTGACTAGTGATCATTAATATACAAAGGATACATGTTCACTATAGGAACAAAGTTATGTAGGAAAATAAGTGTGGTACTAAGATCAATTCATGTTGGTAGTTTGAAAAATAAAATTAAAATGGACCTACCATTCCATAATGTGTTCCCCATTTCTTAAGATCCGTTATAGAGCCATCGATCTAATATAAAGATTGGGTACTTGCATGATAAAGTGGGTAGCACTAAACAATTTTTTTAATTCTCTTTTTCTAATCTACTGGCCTACCATACCCTAATGGAACTCGAATCTATTATGAGGCCAACTATGGAGTTTTATCTTTGATATGAGAAAGGAGATGTGCTTAGAATCACATCTTTTAGTGTGATTTGACTTTTGAAAAGTTTAAATGTTGCCTTTTAGATCATTGCCTTTTGTTAAATGATTTGGATATTGAATGTTTATGGATTTTAATATTCCTCCTACATAAAAAATTGGAATGACCAATCATGAGAGATAGATTGATACACATGAATGAGCTTTAGGCTTTGGCTAAAAAAATCTAAGTTTCCAAATATATGACTGACTAGTAACACTTAGGCTTAAATATGAATCATCATGTTATCTCAAGTCTCAACCATGTGTATGCTTAGTTTGTGAAAGGGAATAAAGGGGAAGAAGGGGAGATCCAAAGTGGAACAGTAAAAGGAGATTGTAGTGAGAGAAATTATTTTCTAAATAATCGCATGGTAAATGAAGAATGATGAAAGGGAGCAAGGTTTGAATAACCAATTCACAATAATAATTATCCATTTATATATAGATAAGATAGAAAACAATCATGAAAAAGAACAAGTGAATTAAATAAAAGGAATTTAAGAAGATAAATCACATAATTATGACGAGGAATCCATAAGATAACATAAGAAGAATAATGATATCATAAGTAATATATAGTGCAAAATAAAATTCACCATATAAGATAAGATTTTGACAAAATGTCAAATCATATAAAATAGATAAACACAAATTCAGAGCACAAATACAATACAAATGAAGAAATAAATGAAATAACACCATGCTTGTGTTCATGAGTACTTATATATTTATCCACACACATTATCCATAACATCTAATAAGTCTCTATGAAGATGAACTTGGACTACAACCAAAGTCTCATCGATCTTCAGGGAAAGTTGAGAAAATACTTCACATTGAATTTCCTTAATGGAGAATGTAGGAATGCCTAAAGGATCATGATGATGAGGGATATCATATAGGGGATACTCAGGAGAAGTCATGGGAATGTAATCTATATGGGATGAAGTGGTTACTGGTGGAGAAGGTGTCACTAGGGAAGGAGGATCCATGGGTGAGGGACTCATAGGTGGAGAAACAGTAGGTGGAGAAGGGACCTTAGGTGGTGGAGAAATGGGAGAATAATGAAGATCCTTATTACAAGGGTGGATTTTGAGAGGAAGGGTAGTAGGCATAGGAATGGTTATGAGGTGATCCTTGAGATGTTACTGAAGGATATGCCAATGATTAGTGTGATGTGTACCACATTAGTGCCAAAGATAATATACCTATCTATATTTGGGAAGATATTCAGGTAACACCTTTAGGGGAGGTATATCCTTGTCTATGGGTTGAGTAGTGGTGGGATGCAAGGTGTCAATATATTATTGTAACTTACAATAATGTGTGGATGAATGATTATATGTGCTATGGAAGTAAAAAATACACTTGTGAGTAGAATTTGTAGGTGCACTCATAAGAGGAGTGGAAATGAAAGTTGAGGAAGATTGGTATAATGAACAGTCTCTAGTCTAGTGAATTGTGTTGATCTTAAAAGGTCATTAGTTAAAAATGAGTAACATGTTCATGAGCTTGTTCCAGAGTTTTATGAAGGAGCTATAATACAGGGTCAAAATGGGTGTTTCTAGGTGGCTTAATGATATTTATGGAGTGTCAAGAAGATTTTAGTGCTCAGAAATGTTTGTGTACTTCTTTGTGATGTGTTTCAGGTATTTTTGTGTCTTCATGATCATATTTGTGCTCATTGAAGATTTTTGAGTGCTCTCAAGTTTCTCAGTTTTAGCTTGAGGTCAAGCAAAACTAAAATGGGTTATATAAAGTCAAAATTACCAAAGGTATGGAGGCTCAATTTTTGGTCTAAAAGTGTGATGGTTGTCTCTAGGTGTGTAAGAAGTTTCAGAGGTGGACATTGACTAGATGGAGATTTGTTGACTATGTTTGTTTTGAGGTTCTAGGGTTTTGGGATATGCTATAAGAGTGGTTTTACTTATGAATTGAGATATAAGGATTTCTAATAAGTTGAATGGGATAAATGGGTTTTCAAATCAAGCTTCATAAAGATTTGAAGGTTTGTGGTTTTTATATTGTTCATGTTTTTGATAAAATGGAGGCCTAATTAGCTAATAGGTTTGTGAAGGAAGTATATTTTAGAGGATGTGATAATTATTTAAATTTTTTATACTTGAGGGGAAATATGAGAGTGATCCATATATGAATTATCAAGTTTGAAGATGTGTCTACTGAAAGTTATCGATTTGCAAGTTCCAGGTAGGGCTATAAGGAGTCTAGATAGGCCTAGTAATTAAGATGTGATGTTTTTGATTAGTTTGTCAAAAAATCAAGGCATGAGTGTTTCAAGGAGATTTATTAGGTTGGTTGAGAGTATTTGTGCTATTTGGTGAGTATCTTGAAGTCCTATTGGTGGTCCCCAAGGTGGCTTGAGAGAAGATGTTAGTAAACTTGTGTGGTGATTCTTCATGGTGTATGAAGATTTAAAGATGATCAAGATATGAAATGGATCAGATATCTTAGGGGGAGTCCCTCTCAAACTTTTATTAGTGAGTTCCATCAGATTTCATTACTTTTGTGTGATATTTCTTCATTAGTTGCAATTCTTAGTTGAAGAGAGTGTTGGCATGGAGCAAGAGGAAGTAGTCAAGACAAAGAAAAGGTAGGCTCAAGGTAAGGGGGAGTTTGTATCATATTTATAAGATGTTAATATCCTATTGATGGTATTTTTAGGTCCTGAAGATCAGATTGTGCCCACTTTGTAATTGTGTCAAAGGGGGATAAATTTCCTATTGTGAGAGTGCTTAAAGAGAGAGAAGAAAGGTGAGTTGTACATTGTTTTATGATGGGTGTTGACATCAATGACAAAGGGAGATATTATTGGAGAGTTTTAAATGATGTCATGGATGTGTCTAGGTGAGTGGATGAAGTGACTTGTTATTCTATGTGATAATGATAAAGTGTGTCATGTGATTATCCTAGTATGCTTGAAGAAGGCTTGGTTGATCTTCATAGTTTGATTGTTTAGAAATGATTAAGGATGAGTCTAAAGTTTTGATCATGTGAAAATTTTAATTTTATAGTTAAATGGTGATTTGAGTGATTTTTTTCATGAGTGGAATTCATCTGGTTGATCATTATTTTCATCTAGACATTTTGGGTCTAGTGGCAAGAAATCTGGGTAGGCAGTTTATTGACATCACCATTGTCACGTGTTGATGAATCAGGGGAAGTTGGTCATATGGTTGTGATTAAATTTATTCCTATTTATTATGTGATAAATTTTAGGTCATGAGACAAAGCGTAACATAATATATGCAAGTGCAAACTTAGGCTCCTAGGCAATTTGATAATGTTTTCCCATACTTAGCCAAATTTGCAATGTGGAAAGAAAAGCTAAGTAAGCATTTTGATGTTATTATATTTCATATGTGTGAAGGTGAAAGGATAAAATGATCATATGGGTTTATTTATTTTTGTTCCTAGTTATTGTTTTCTACATTTGAGATCATGTGATGAAGTGCATCAAAAGATATGCATGTGCAAAGTTGGCCTTCCAGACAAGTTCTTGGCATAGTTGACTCTATGGCAGAAAAATCTAAGTGATTAGATTAATGGATTTATATATCACATGTGTGAATTTTTAAGGATAATTTTGAATTTTTTATTATTATCCTATGTGATTAGATCATATGGTCCAAATTTTAGATCATGCATCTAAGAGAAACAAAAGTTATTGAGGTTCAAAGTTGGCCTTCTAGGCAGATAAGCAATGGTCCCCATACTTAGTCATTTTTACACAATTTTAAAGATCAGGACCAGATGGAGATATAATAGTGTGTGGGATTTCATACTTATATATCTATTATTCACATTAATTCAAATGGGTGAAAGTGTTCATTGGTTAATGAAGTTAAAGGTCAATTTCCTTACAAAAAGATCAATGGAACGTGTTCATTCCAAGATGTCAAGAAGTAGAGAGATGAGGACAAGTGTTTGAGGTTTAAAAATGATAAAATGTAAAGGATAATGATATAATGGAAATTAGGTGTTCATAAATATTTATTAAGTAGTGCACGCTATAAGATAAAAACTTGGCTGATTTGTAGAGATTGACGTTGCATGTTGAGTCAAAGTTGTCAGATTACACAAGATGAAGTTAACTATTTGAAGTTTAATGTTTGGGCATTGGAAAATTATGATTTAAAGTTAAAATAATATTTAAGGTTTTAATTTAATATAAATATTTTAATTTAATATAAATATTCAAGTACATGATATGCGATCATATTATCCAAAGTTTAATTGTGACCATTTGAATTCAAATATTTAAATTTAAAGAACGAAAGACTAGTGTTTGGTTTTTAGGCCATAACTTTTGATCCAAGTAGAATTTGATAGTGTAGTAAAAATAAATTTTGTAAAGGACTCTAAGGTAAATATATAAATATAAATTTTAAGATATGAAACTATGTACAATAAAATTTATGAAGTTTTAAATTTGACTATGTTTTTGTATATGTTCTGCAAGAAACCCGAGAAGGATGTTCGAGCTTGTTTTGATATTGGTTCAACATATTTTGATGAATTATATATTGTGGAGAGTTTTAAAATACATGAGGATCTTATGTGAGAATTATTAAGGTTTTACCAATAATATATATTATTAACAAATGTTTAGAATCTAACTGTGTGTTCACTCATAATGATTGTTGTACAGAATGTTGTTTGAGCAATTTATGCTTAAGTAAAAGGGTACTATGATGGATATGGGAAATTAATGAGGAATTATAGATCATTTGACATGGTTCCATGAGTTTTAAAGTTGACCTAAAAGGTGACTTAGGTCTATTTGAAAGTGTGTTGTGCTTAAGTGTGACCCACGTTAGATGCCTTAAGGGTGAAGGCATGTATTTTCACTGAAAAGGAAAGATTTTAGAATTTAGAATTAATAAATTCTATATAAATATTGAAACCAAATGTTATGGTTTATAGAGGTGTGAAATAATTGTGAGAGAGACTAGTGCAAAGCTTGTGTGAGAGCAATGAGCATTGAAGCAAAGAAAAGATAGGTAGTGTGCTTGTCAGATCAGTTGATAAGAAGAATATTTTTTTAACTATGTGTATGACCTATAGGTCATTTTTTAGATGACATAATAGTTATCTTATAGTTTGAGGATATACAAAGAGGTCTGAGTGTGCATATGAGAATAGTTTGAGTGATGAAGGAGAGAGATTATAACATGCCTATGTGAGAGGCCTATATAAGATAGAGAAAAAGTATAGCTAAGACCTTGTAACCATAAAAAACTACACAAGGTAAGCTTAAGCATCAAGGACATAGTCAGGGCTATTAGGCCTTGACTAGGCCTAAAACCCTAAAGGGGTGTAGCCTCACTTTTAACACCAAGTGAGCATTTCAATGAATTGGAACATCTTTATGGGGAGTTTTCAGGTGTGTCTAAGCCATTAAGCTTTAGAAACCTTCCATAATTTGGTCAAACATGATCTTTTTCATCTTAGACCTACATAGAATGCCTTGAAGATCTTGAGAAGTTAAGTTTGGAATCTCACATTAGTATAGATACCTAGTATGGGAGTATGAAGATAAAGATAGGTTGGAGATGGTCTTAATCAAGAATCTAGTGGAATTTATTCAAGGTTTGGATGTCACAATTTTATGAACTATCCTTGAGAGGATAAACTACCTAAAACCCTTGTTCATGACCCGATGTGGAAAAAGTGGAGGGGAAGGCATCCAAATGAGCTAGTTTGAGCAAGAAAATGATTTTAACTTACATAGGACTCCCCAAACCTCATTCCCATCAGATTGAATTATACATTACTTATATGGATAGGGTAAAAAATGGCTTTTCTTGACACATTTTGATGTTGTTTAGGTACATAAGGGTTTAAAAATATGAGGATCACTTTAGGAGAGAGAATGCGACCTAACCTAACTCATAATACTCATTTATTACTTAAGAAAATCACACAAGTACCTCTATAAGCACCTTCACTTTAGCCAGTCCAAACTGACATAGTAAATAGAGAGTGATTATCAGGTGAGAAGGTGGTAAATTTAATTAAGAGACATTTTAAGGTCTACCTAATGAATATAAGGGTAGGATGACTCTTTACATGTGTCACATCACCATTTATATATATTTTATTAAGAAATTGAAGCACAACTTGGTGCCAAGTGTGAAGGATGAGTGAAAGAAGGATGATTATGACTACAGGTAATGAGAGCACTTGGCCAGAATAATATTGATGATTAAGGACACATCAAATTCATGTTGGAGAATTTTTATAACCCCTAACTCATAGTGAAATGATTCATTTATCCCTAGTATATTGTGGAGAATTCAAGGAAGTCCAAATGATGAAGGTAATTTTCAAGGAGCTAGTTGAAGATTCCTATGCTAGATTTGAGGAGTTTCATGCTTGGAGAGACTTTTTTCCATATATACCTTGAATTTTATTTTCGATACTCCATTATCCTACAAACATAACCCCTCTTATCTTGAATTTTGTGACTCTTTTACTTCATTTTTATCTCTCCTTTTTCACATCCTATAAGTATTAGTCATTTTGGCTCTTATTTGATAATTACACACCATGTATGGCAAATCCCTACTTATTTGATGTTGTAAATTTCCTTTTAATAATATAATAAATCTAGTTTTGAGTTCACAAACATATTGTCTAAGTCTAAAAAGTGATTAATAGTGAGGTCTAGTGATTCTATCCTTGCTTCTCCTTATCCTTTCATGTCTAGTGCAAGGAGTTCTCATTATAAAAGTTCATATAGAGTGTAGTTAGTGTGTTTGGTTCCCTTAAAGTGTGAAAGTGTCCTTATATTGTGTAATCTACCCTCTGGTCCACTTATCTTGATATGTCTTATGCATATCACCTCTATATTGAAATACTAATGTTAGAATATCTTAGGACTTTGAAGCTAGTTTATAGGTCTTGTTTTTTAGTGAAATAAATATGATAACATTGTGTAAATACTTATGGTGTATCACCCCCTTATAAAAAATTATATTTATGCATACTTCTATCCCTTTTCCCATAAGCAATTAGTTAGTTTAGGTGATAAGCACTTCAAGGTAAACTCAGGGAGTTAGCCCTTAAACCTAGAGTTTTACCTCTACTATAGGCAACCCACAAGCCTAGACATATTGAAATGTTACCCAAATATTATATTAGGTCTAAAAAACCTCCTCTAGGGTGCATGATTTGGTGACAATAGTACACATGCATGGTTAAAAATAAATAGGCAAAAATGACTTAGAAAAGTACAATTAATAAAAAACAAATGCATTACACACTATATCATGATGGAAAATGTGTAATAAAAAAATATGAATAAGTATAATAAACATAAAAGTGGTAGAAAATAGGGGAAAATGTTTTTAAACTATGAAAGAGATTGACACCAAATTAAAATAAGAAAAATCAAACTAAATCATGTTTGGAAGTATAAAAATAATGTAATAAAATGGAAAACATGTGAAAGAATAATGGTATAAAAACAAATAAATTAAGTCAATCCATGATAATAAATCATGTTGAGAAGTATAAAAAAGAAAAAAAATTGGTAAAATGGTTTTAAATTAATCACACTATTTTAAGTTGGGAAGTATGAAAAACTTAAGAGAAATGGTTGTATTCTTACATGCAATCAAAAAATAAGAAGATAAAAGTGTAATATCAATGAAGTAAGTATAAAAAATAATAAATCAAGATGGAAAGCATGCCAATGACATGTAACTCATAATCAATCACATTTTATCTCATATCTGACACATGTAATTTTGTTGTGACTTGGGTATTGGAAAATTTTGTGAGGAAGGTCAGGTCCTATCCATGGTCTTGCACTGCAACTCATAAAGGGAACACTAATATGGTAGAAATAATCTGAAAATATGGTAAAAGGAGATGTTTGGAATGGTAATGGGAAAATCTTGTTAAGTTTTGAGGAAGGCCTGAACCTTTCCAAGGTCTTACACTACAACTCACAAATGGAATCCCTAGGAGGAGTGATCAGTAAACAAAATAATATTTCTCAAGGGGAAATATTAGGATTATAGGGAGTGAAAATGGGAATATAAGAATCATAAAATAGGCATCTTATGAGAAAAGCTTAGGAGACATGAGGTAAACTTAAGGACATGAGAAGACACTGAGTGACTAGTGATCATTAATATACAAAGGATACATGTTCACTATAGGAACAAAGTTATGTAGGAAAATAAGTGTGGTACTAAGATCAATTCATGTTGGTAGTTTGAAAAATAAAATTAAAATGGACCTACCTTCCCATAATGTGTTCCCCATTTCTTACGATCCCTTATAGAGCAATCGATCTACTATAAAGACTGGGTACTTGCATGATAAAGTGGGTAGCACTAAACAATTTTTTTAATTCTCTTTTTCTAATCTACTGGCCTACCATACCCTAATGGAGCTCAAATCTATTATGAGGCCAAATATGGAGTTTTATCTTTGATTAGAGAAAGGATATGTGCTTAGAATCACATCTTTTAGTGTGATTTGACTTTTGAAAATTTTAAATGTTGCCTTTTAGATCATTGCCTTTTGTTAAATGATTTGGATATTGAATGTTTATGGATTTTAAGATTCCTCATACATACAAAATTGGAATGACCAATCATGAGAGATATATTGATACACATGAATGAGCTTTAGGCTTTGTCTGAAAAAAGCTAAGTTTCCAAATATATGACTGACTAGTAACACTTAGGCTTAAATATGAATCATCATGTTATCTCAAGTCTCAACCATGTGTATTCTTAGTTTGTGAAAGGGAATAAAGGGGAAGAAGGGGAGATCCAAAGTGGAACAGTAAAAGGAGATTGTAGTGAGAGGAATTATTTTCTAAATAATCACATGGTAAATGAATAATGATGAAAGGGAGCAAGGTTTGAATAACCAATTCACAATAATAATTATCCATTTCTATATAGATAAGATAGAAAAAAATCATGAAAAAGAACAAGTGAATTAAATAAAATGAATTTAAGAAGATAAATCACATAATTATGAAGAGGAATTCATAAGAGAACATAAGAATAATAATGATATCATAAGCAATATATAGTGAAAAATAAAAATCACCATATAAGATAGATAAGATTTTGACAAAATGTCAAATCATATAAAATAGATAAATGCAAATTTAGAGCACAAATCCAGTACAAATGAAGAAATAAATGAAAGAACACCATGCTTGTGTTCATGAGTACTTATATATTTATCCACACACATTATCCATAACATCTAATAAGTCTTTATGAAGATGAACTTGGACTATAGCCAAAGTCTCATCGATCTTCAGGGAAAGTTGAGAAAATACTTCACATTGAATTTCCTTAATGGAGAATGTAGGAATGCCTAAAGGATCATGCTGATGAGGGATATCATACAGGGGATACTCAAGAGAAGTCATGGGAATGTAATCTATATGGGATGAAGTGGTTACTAGTGGAGAAGGTGTCACTAGGGAAGGAGGATCCATGGGTGAGGGACTCATAGGTGGAGAAACAGTAGGTGGAGAAGGGACCTTAGGTGGTGGAGAAATGGGAGAATAATGAAGATCCTTATTACAAGGGTGGATTTTGAGAGGAAGGGTAGTAGGCATAAGAATGGTTATGAGGTGATCCTTGAGATGTTACTGAAGGATATGCCAATGATTAGTGTGATGTGTACCACATAAGTGCCAAAGATAATATACCTATCTATATTTGGGAAGATATTCAGGTAACACCTTTAGGGGAGGTATATCCTTGTCTATGGGTTGAGTAGTGGTGGGATGCAAGGTGTCAATATATTATTATAAATTATAATAATGTGTGGATGAATGATTATATGTGCTGTGGAAGTAAAAAATACACTTGTGAGTAGACTTTGTAGGTGTACTCACAAGAGGGGTGGAAATGAAAGTTGAGAAAGATTGTTATAATGAACAGTCTCTAGTCCAGTGAATTGTGTTGATCTTAAAAGGTCATTGGTTAAAAAGGAGTAACATCTTCATGAGCTTGTTCTAGAGTTTTAAAAAGGAGCTATAGTATAGGGTCAAAATGGGTGTTTCTAGGTGACTTAATGATATTTATGGAGTGTCAAGAAGATTTTAGTGCTTAGAAATGTTTGTGTACTTATTTGTGATGTGTTTCAGGTATTTTTGTGTCTTCATGATCTTGTTTGTGCTAATTGAAGATTTTTGGGTGCTCTCAAGTTTCTCAGTTTTGGCTTAAGGTCAACCAAAACTAAAATGGGTTATATAAAGTCAAAATTACCAAATCTATGGAGGCTCAATTTTTGGTCCAGAAGTGTGATGGTTGTCTCTAGGTGTGTAAGAAGTTTTAGAGGTGGACATTGACTAGAGGGAGATTTGTTGACTATGTTTGTTTTGAGGTTCTAAGGTTTTGGGATATGCTATAAAAGTGGTTTTCCTTATGAATTGAGATATAATGATTCTTAATAAGTTGAATGGGACAAATGGGTTTTCAAATCAAGCTTCATAAAGATTTGAAGGTTTGTGGTTTTTATATTGTTCATGTTTTTGACAAAATGGAGGCCTAATTAGATAATAGGTTTGTGAAAGAAGTATATTTTAGAGGATGTGATAATTATTTAAAATTGGTATGATTGAGGGGGAATATGAGAGTGATCCATATATGAATTATCAAGTTTGAAGATGTGTCTACTGAAAGTTATTGATTTGCAAGTTCCAGGTAGGGCTATAAGGAGTCTAGATATGCCTAGTAATTAAGATGTGATGTTTTTGCTCAGTTTGTCCAAAAATAAAGGAATGAGTGTTTCAAGGAAATTTATTAGGCTGGTTGATATTATGTGTTCTATTTTTTGAGTATCTTGAAGTTATATTGGTGGTCCCCAAGTTGGCTTGAGAGAAGATGTTAGTAAACTTGTGTGGTGATTCTTCATGGTGTATGAAGATTTAAAGATGATCAAGATATGTAATGGCTCAAATATCTTAGGTTGAGTCCATATCAAACTTTTATTGGTGATTTACATCATATTTCATTACTTTTGTGTGATATTTCTTCATTAATTGCAATTATTAGTTGAAGAGAGTGCTGGCATGGAGCAAGAGGAAGTAGTCAAGGCAAAGAAAAGGTAGGATCAAGGTAAGGGGTAGTTTATATCATATTTATAAGATGCTATTATCTTATTGATGGTATTTTTTGGTCCTCAAGATTATATTGTGCCCACTTTGTCATTGTGTCAAAGGGGGATAAAGTTCCTATTGTGAGAGTGCTTAAAGAGAGAGAAGAAAGGTGAGTTGTACATTGTTTTATGATGGGTGTTGACATCAATGACAAAGGGAGAGATTATTGGAGAGTTTTAAATGATATCATGGTGATGTCATGTATGTGTCTAGGTGAGTGGATGAAGTGACTTTTTATTCTATGTGATAATGATAAAGTGTGTCATGTGCTTATCCTAGTATGCTTGAAGAAGGCTTAGTTGATCTTCATAGTTTTATTGTTTAGAGATGATTAAGGATGAGTCTAAATTTTTGATCATGTGAAAATTTTAATTTTATAGTTAAATGGTGATTTTAGTGATTTTTTTCATGAGTGGAATTCATTTGGTTGATCATTATTTTCATCTAGACATTTTGGGTCTAGTGGCAAGAAATTTGGGTAGGCAGTTTATTGACATCACCATTGTCACGTGTGGATGAATCAGGGGAAGTTGGTCATATGGTTGTGATTAAATTTATTACTATTTATTCTATGATAAATTTCAAGTCATGAGATGAAGCATAACACAAGATATGCAAGTGAAAACTTAGGCTCCTAGGCAGTTTGATAATATTTTCCCATACTTAGCCAAATTTGCAATGTGGAAAGAAAAGCTAAGTAAGCATTTTGATGTTATTATATTTCATGTGTGAAGGTGAAAGGATAAAATGATCATATGGGTTTATTATTTTTGTTCCTAGTTATTTTTTTCTACATTTGAGATCATGTGATGAAGTGCATCAAAAGATACGCATGTGCAAAGTTGGCCTTCCAGACAAGTTCTTGGCATAGTTGGCTCTATGGCAGAAAAATCTAAGTGATTAGATTAATGGATTTATATATCACATGTGTGAATTTTTAAGGATAATTTTGACATATTTTTGTATTATCCTATGTGAGTAGATAATATGGTCCAAATTTTAGATCATGCATCTAAGCGCAACAAAATTTATTGAGGTTCAAAGTTGGCCTTCCAGGCAGATAAGCAATGGTCCCCATACTTAGTTATTTTTACACAATGTTAAAGATCAGGACCAGATTGAGATATAATAGCATGTGGGATTTCATACATATATATCTATGATTCACATTAATTCAATTTGGTCAAAGTGTTCTTTGGTTAATGAAGTTAAAGATCGATTTCCTTACAAAAAGATCAATGGAACGTGTTCATTCCAAGATGTCAAGAAGTAGAGAGATGAGGACAAGTGTTTGAGGTTTAAAAATGATAAATTGTAAAGGATAATTATATAATGGAAATTATGTGTTCATAAATATTTATTAAATAGTGCATGATATAAGATAAAAACCTTGCTGATCTGTAGAGATCGATGGTGCATGTTGAGTCAAAGTTGTCAGATTACACAAGATGAAGTTAACTATTTGAAGTTTAATGTTTGGGCATTGGAAAATTATAATTTAAATTTAAAATAATATTTAAGGTTTTAATTTAATATAAATATTCAATGACATGATATGCGATCATATTATCCAAAGTTTAATTGTCACCATTTGAATTCAAATATTTAAATTTAATGAAGGAAAGACTAGTGTTTGGTTTTTAGGCCATAACTTTTGATCCAAGTAGAATTTGATAGTGTAGTAAAAATAAATTTTGTGAAGGAATCCAAGGTAAATCTATAAATATGAATTTTAATATATGAAAGTTTGCACAATAAAATTTATGAATTTTTAAAGTTGACTGTGTTTTTGTATATGTTTTGCAAGAAACCCGAGAAGGATGTTCGAGCTTGTTTTGATATTGGTTCAATATATTTTGATGAATTAGATATTGTGGAGAGTTTTAAAATAAATGAGGATGTTATGTTAGAATTATTAAGGTTTTACCAATAATATCTATTATTAACAAGTGTTTAGAATCTAACTGTGTGTTCGTTCATAATGATTGTTGTACAGAATGTTGTTTGAGCAATTTTTGCTTAAGTAAAAGGGTACTATGATGGATATGGGAAATTAATGAGGGATTATAGATTATTTGACATGGTTCCATGAGTTTTAAATTTTTATTTTTTATTATTTTTCTTGAATAAGTTTTAAATAGGTGAATGGGTCACCACAGGACCTAAAAGGTGACTTAGTTATATTTGAAAGTGTGTTGTGCTTAAGTGTGACCCATGTTAGATGCCTTAAGGCTGAAGGCATGTATTGTGGCTAAAAAGGAAATATTTTGGAATTTATAATTAATAAATTCTATATAAATATTTAAACCAAATGTTATGGTTTATAGAGCTGTGAAATACTTGTGAGAGAGACTAGTGCAAAGCTTGTGTGAGAGCAATGAGCATTGAAGCAAAGAAAAGATAGGCAGTGTTCTTGTCAGATCAGTTGATAAGAAAAATATTTTTTTAACTATGTGTATGACCTATAGGTCATTTTTTAGATTATATACTATCTATCTTATAGTTTGAGGATATGCAAAGATGTCTGAGTGTGCATATGAGGATAGTTTGAGTGATGAAGGAGAGAGATTATAACATGCCTATGTGAGAGGCCTATATAAGATAGAGAAAACGTTTATGTTGGAGTTACAAAGTCAGAGATCCATTATCATGTGCTAAATACATAAGTTCTAAGGTAGAGGTGTTCAATTCAAAGGAGGGTCTAAATGATTTGATCTTCCTTAGGGGTAATTGCTCCTTGTGAAACAGGTGTTTCACTAGAGGCCTTTGATCAGGAGGACTTGATCAAGGTTTTTGGTCTAAAAGACTTGACCAGTCTCTCGTTTATCATATCTTATAGGATAAGTAGTCCATGTGTTATAGGCTTTAGATTGGGTTTTATTCCCCATGAGGGTTTCCCAAAATAACTGTGTTATGTATTTGATCTTGTGTATGCATTGAATGAATAAGCTCTCTTATTATTATTGATTGATCAAGTTAATGTATGCTAATTATTCAATAGTTTAAAAGGATTTAAATTGAAATATTTGGGATCACTGATTCACCCCCCCTCTCACTGATTGTAATTTTAACAATTCATATCAAATTAGGTCCTTTGGTAAAGGCTTAATAGTTTGAAGGTAGTCTAAGGTACAATATGGGTAGTCATCAAGGAGGTTTATCTACTAATCAAGCACCAATGTTCAATTGATCTAATTATGCTTTTTAGAGTGCAAGAATGAGGACATATATTATGTCCCTAGGGTTTGATGTATGAAAATCTATTATGGTTGGTTATGTTGTTCCTACTACTCCTCCATCTAGTGGTGCAAACCAGAAGGTGTTTGAGAATAATTCTAAGGTAATGAATGCCATCACTTGTGGTATTACAGAGACTAAGTTCACAAAGTTAACCCATTGTAAATATTCTAAAGAGATATGGGATAAAATGCAAATATTTTTTTGAAGGAGATTCAAAGGTTAAGATTGCTAAGTTACAGACTCATAGAAGGTAATATGAAAGTATCAAGATGAAGGAAGAAGATTTTTTGGCATCGTTACTACAAAGAGTTGATGAGATCATGAATATCATCAGAGGTCTTGGAGAGAACCTTGAAGAGGCTAATATATCTCAAAATTTATTAAGGTATCTATCCCTCAAGTTTGATCTAAAAGTATTTGCTATAGAATAAATTCATGATCTTACTCAGTTGAAGATGGATCAATTGCATGGCACCCTTATTTCCTATGAGATGAGGAAGAATGATGATATACCACCAAAGAAAGAAGTAGCTTTCAAGACTAAAATGAAGACAAAAAATAAGTTCCAAGGTTAGAAACCCAAGGAGGATGACATTTTTGATATAGATGAGGATGAACTAATTGCTTTGATTTTAATAAAATAAAAAATAGGTTCAAGAAAGTATAAGGGTAAACTAACCCTCAAATGCTTCAATTGTGGAGAGGTAGGACATTTTGCTAATAAGTGCCCTCATAAGTATAAGAAGGATGATAATGAAGAGCATGATCAAGGTCATGATGATGGCAAGAGATCATTTAGATATGATAAAATCAAAAAGGGATTTAGAAGGTTTGACAACAAGAAGTACTTCAAGGACAAGAAAAGTCTTTACACCAAAGAAGATTGCAGCACATCAGATGAGAGTGGAGTCAATGACTCAAAGTATGATCATGAATATGATGGTCCTATTGAATATGAAGCCCTCTTCATGGCTGAGGAAGGTAGTTGATCACATCAAAAGAGGCTACTTTGAGTGACTCATATGATAATGAAAATGAGGTGGACTGCGAGACTACATTGATAAATGCTCTTGAAGAACTAAAGATTGAGAAGAAGATTAAAAATAAGATGAAGTCTCAACTCAAAGACTATGAGGATAAATTTAGTGTATTTTAGGGAAGAATGAATAAATATATCAAGGAGCATGAATATATGGTCAAGCATCTCAGTTGTCAATTGGAAATCCTATCTATAAGCATAAAAGCTAAAGGAGATGAGTGTTCAAGGTATGTAATTGAAAATGAGTCATTAAAAGTTGAGTTAGAGAAGTTAGAAAACAAGGTGAAATAATTTATCAAGTTTGATAAGAGTTATAATGATTTGGATAATCTTATAAATAGTCAAAAGTCATCTAGTGATAGATTTGGATTGGGTTCTAATAAATATCCCAAAGTTACTTCTCAAGTTGGCATGAATGTCAATAAGAGTAAGGTAGATCACCTTATAAAGACAAATCATCAAAAATGGAATGAAGGTGTTGGTATAATAAATACAAATCAAATCAGACAACCAAATTCCATGAAGTATGCAAATTTCAATGGTTACTACTATACATGTAATCAATTTAGGCATAAAGCTAGAAAAAGGAGAAGACCTATTAGAAATGAGTTTGCATAAAAATATGAATGGAATAATTAGTCAAGTGATGTGAGAAAGGTTGAGTGTTCAATGTCATAATGTGGGACACTTTACAAAACATTGTCCATTCAAGATAAGAAAAGTTGTGTTTCCATCAAGAAGTATTATTTTCTACAATTGTGAAAAGATTGGTCACATTGCTAGATTTTATAAGCAAAGGTCTACAAATTAGAATAGGCTCAATCAAGATCCTATAGTGTAATGAAGAAGGAAAGTTAACTCATGAAAACCAAAGGTGGTAAGTATGCATCATGATGAGACTGTAGGACCAAGTAATTTGTTTGCTATGGTGGAGAATGCTACAGAAGGAGAAGAGTGTCAAGGGCTCTCATTGTCTACTCATGTTGAGAATGAAGAGACCAAGCTCAAAGCAAAGGCTAAGATACTACTTGAGGATAGTTCTGAGGTGTGTATAGATCCAAGTGAACAACATAATATTTCTAAGCAAGTTTCATTCAAAGAACACCAATTATTTGTACTTAGTGATGAGGTTCTAAGCTGTAAGGAAAATTCTTCAGATGAAAAGGTATGTCATGAATCTATGTTGTCTCCATGTATTGTCAATCCAATCATAAAAAGAAAGACAATGTTTCAGTGATTGAGCATGTTTCTTATCTTAAGAATAATAAGAAGAAGAATAAATAAAAGTACTAGATGACCAAGGAGGAGAAGGAATATGAGGAGTTGTGGGTAACCCTTGGTTTCACATTGTTTTAGGATATTGTGAAGCATGATCTCTCTACCTATGCTTCTTAGGAGACTTATTTCTTGTGGGAAAGCAAGTTTGTGTGCTCAAGATCAAAATTCCAATCTGTATAGATACTTGTGTTGATCTTTAAATATCATTGGTTAAAGGGGAGAAACATGTTTATGAGCTTGCTCTAGAGGTTTGTGAAGGAGCTATAATACAGGGTCAGAATGGGTATTTCCAAGTGTTTTAATGAGATTGATGGATTGTCAAGAATAATTTGGTGCTCAAAAAGGTTTGTTCACTTATTTGTGATGTGTTCTAGGTAGTTTTGTGTCTTGTTGATCTTGTTTATGATAATTAAAGATTTTTGAGTGCTCTCGAGTTTCTCAATTTTGGCTTAAGGTCATGCATGCCTAAAATGGGTTATAGGAATTCAAAGTTCCCAAAGGCATGGAGGATAAATTTTTGGTTTATAAGTATGTGATGGTTATCTCTAGGTGTGTAAGAATTTTCAGATGTGGATGTCGACCAAAGGGAGATTTGTTGAATCTATTTGTTTTGAGGTTCTAGGGGTCTGTGCTATGCTAGAAAAGTGGTTTGCCTTATGAATTGAGATATGAGGATTCTTAATAAGTTGAATGGGCCAAATAGGTTTTCAAATCAAGATTCATATAGATCTAAAGGTTTTTGGTTTTCATATTATTCATGTTTTTGACAAAATGGAGGCTTAATTAGCTAGTAGGTTTGTGAAGGAAGTATATTTTAGAAGATGAGATAATTGTTGAAAATTGATGTGCTTGAGGGGACATATGAGAGTTCTCTAGATATGAATTTTAAAGTCTTGAAGGTGCATCTATTGAAAGTTGTGGGCTTTGTAAATTTTAGGTAGGGTTACAAAGAGTCGAGATAGGCCTAGTAATGAAGATGTGATGTTTTTAATCACTTTTTCCAAAAATCAAGGAATGAGTGTTTCAAGGATATTTTTCAAGTTGGTTGAGATCATGTGTCCTATTTGGTGAGTAGATTGAAGTTTTGTTGGTGGTCCCTGAGGTGGCTTGAGATAAGATGCTAATAAACTTGTGTGGTGATTCTTCATGGTGTATAAATATTTGAAGATGATCAAGATATGAAATGGATCAAATATATTAGGGGAGTCCCTCTTAGATGTTTCTTGGTGAGTTATATCAGATTTTAGTAATTTTGTGTGTTATTTCTTCATTAGCTACAGTGATTGGTTGAAGAGAGTATTGACATGGAGCAAGAGGAAGTAGCTAAGGCAAAGAAAAGGTAGGCTCAAGTAAGGGCGAGTTTATATCATCTTTATAATATGTTCCTCTATTATTTATGGTATTTTTAGGTCCTTAATATTATATTGTGCTCACCTTTTCATTGTGTCAAAGGGGGAGAAAGTTCCTATTATGAGAGTGCTTGAAGAGATAGAATAAAGGTGAATTGTACATTATTTTATGATGGGTGTTGACATCAATGAAAAAAGGGGAGATTTTTGGAGAGTTTTCAATGATGTCATGGTGATGTAATGTATATCTAGGTGAGTGGATGAAGTGCCTTGTTAGTCTATGTGATAATGACAAAGTGTGTCATGTGCTTGTCCTAGTATGATTGAAGAAGGCTTGGTTGATCTTTAGAGTTTGAATGTTTAGAGATGATCAAGGATGAGTCCAAAGTTTTTATAATATTAAATAGGTCATTTTATAGGTTAATGGTGATTGGAGTGCTTGTGTGCATGAGTGGAATCATCTGGTTGATCATTGTTTTCATCTAGACATTTTGGGTCTAGTGGCAAAAAATCTAGGTTAGTAGTTTGTTGACATCACCATTTCCATATGTGGATGAGTCAAGGGAAGTAAAACATAAGATATGCAAGTAAAAATTTGGGTTCCCAATTATTTTTCAAATGTTTTCCCATACTTAGCCAAATTTGTAATGTGGCAAGAAAAGTTGAGTAGGAATTTTGGTGTTATATTTCACACATGTGAAGGTATAAATAGAAACTAATCATATAGGTTTGTTTAGTTTTGTGCCTAGTTATTTTTATATAAATTTGAGATCATGTGGTGAAGTTTATCAAAAGATATTCATGTGAAAAGTTGGCCTTCCAGACAAGTTCTTAGCATAGTTGGCTCTATGGTAGAAAAATTTGAGTGAGCAAATTGATGGAGTTATATCTTGCACGTGTGAAGGTTTCAAGATCATTTTGACACATGGTTGGATTCTCCTATGTGATGAAATCATATGGTCCAAGTTTTAGATCATGAATTTAATATCAACAAAAGTTATTTATGTCTAAAGTTGGCCTTCTAGGCTAAAAAAAACAATGGTCCCCATACTTAGTCATTTTTACACAATGTTAAAGATCAAAACCAGATGGAAATCCAATGGTGTATAGGATTTTTTAAATATATATCTATGGTGTGAAGTGATTCAAATGGGCCAATTTTTTCATTGGTTAATGTAATTAAATATTGAGTTCCTTAAAAGAGGATCAATGGAGCATGTTCATTCTAAGATGTCAGGAAGTAGCAAGACGAGGACAAGTGTTCAAGGTTTAAAATTGAGAAAAGTTAAATGAAAAGGATATAATGGTGATCAGGTGTTCATATGTATTGATTTATTGGTACATGTTATAAGATAAAGACCTAGCTGATCTGTAGAGATCGATGATGCACATTGAGTCAAAGTTGCCAAATTACACGAGATGAGTTCAACTACTCAAAGTTTAACAGTTGGGCATTAGTAAATTATGAGTTAAATTTATAAGAATATCAGTGGTGTATGTTTAATATAAATATGTGAGGACACGAGATGCAAGCATATTTTACAAAATTTAATTGTAACCGTTTGAATTCAAATATTTGAATTTAATGAAGGAATTACCAGTTTCTAGTTTTTGGGCCATAACTTTTGATCCAGGAAAAATTTGATAGTGTAGTAAAACTAAATTTTTTAGAGGAATCTAAGGAACATTTGGAAATATAAATTTAAAGATCTAAAAGTGTGTACAGTCAAATTTGTGAAGGTTTAAAGTTGACTATGTTTTTGTATATGTTCTACAAGTAACCTGAGAAGGATGTTCAAGCTTATTTTGATACTGGTTCAATATCTCTTAATGAATTAGATATTGGGGAGTTTTTAATACTCCATGAGGATGTTTTTTGAGCATTATTAAGGTTTGAATAATCATATCTAGTATGAACAAAGGTTTAGAAGTTAATTGTGTGTTTGCTCATAATGATTGTTGCACAAAATGTTGTTTGAGCAATTTGTGCTTAAGTAAAAGGGTATTGTGATGGATATGGGCACTTAAAGAGGACCTATATATCATGTGACATGGTTCCATGAGTTTGAAAGTATTCCTATGTTCTTATTTTTTTTAGAGAAGTGTCAAAGAGGTGAATGGGTCATCATAGGACCTAAAAGGTGACTTAGGCCTATTTGACAGTGTGTTGTGCTTAAGTGTGACCCATGTTAGATGATTTAAGGGTAAAGGCATGTATTGTGGATAAAAAGGAAAAATTATGGAATTGATAATTCTTAAATTATTTATAAATAGTGAAAAAAAATGTGATGGTTTCTAAAGGCATCAAATACTTGTGAGAGAGACTAGTGAAAGGCTTGTGTGAGAGCAGTGAGTGTTAAAGTGAATAAAAGATAGGTAGTGTGCCTATTTGATGAGTTGATAATAAAAATAGTTTTTTGACTATATATGACCTATAGGTTATGTTTCAAATGATATATTATATATCTTATAGTTTGAGGATATGTGAATAGGTTTAAGTGTGCATATGAGGACAATTTGAGTGAAGGAGAGAGATTATGGCATGCCTATGTGAGAGGCATGTATGAGATATAGAGAAAGTTTGTGAAAGGGTTAGAAAGTTAGAGATCCATCATTAGGTGTTGAAGAAATTAGTTCTAAGGTGGAGGTTTTCACTTCAAAGGAGGGTCTAAAGGACTTGATCTTCCTTAGGGGTAGTTTCTCCTTGTGAAATAGGTATTTCACTAAAGGCATTTGATTAGGAGGACTTGATCAAGGTTTCTAGTCTAAAATAATTGACCATCCTCTTGTTTTTAATATTGTATAGAATAATTATTCCATGTTTTGTAGGCTTTAGAGTGGGTTTTATTCCCCATGAAGGTTTCCCACAAGAACTGTGTTACATGTTTGATCTTGTGTATGCATTGAATGAATGAGCTCTCTTGTTATTGTTGGTTGATCAAGTTGATGTATGTTGATTGTTCAATAGTTTGAAAGGATTGAAATTTAAATATTTGGGCTCAATGATTCACCCCCATATTAGTGATTGTATCTCTAACAAATAAGGGGGAAGCTGAGAAATGAGATGAGGTGAGAGATCCAAAGTTTTAATTTTGAGATTGATCTCATCAAGCTCATCATCATCAAAATCTAGGAGGTTAAGGGGTATATTCCTGATGAGTTTTGGGTGACCATTGTAACCTCAGGTGCAATTAATAATAAATTTAAACCGTTGAGATTCATGAAATGAAATGCTTAGCAAGGGTTCAAGGGTAGGAATCTTGAATACACCATGGTCTTGGAATTATTTGAAATTCCAAAGGTTAGTGTCACCTTGAATCATATAGATGGCTCCATTATGAGGAAATTTGACACATTGGAAAGTATAAGAGGCAATTTATCTCATTTTATGAGTCCATGGTCTACTAAGAAAAATATTATAGGATAGAGGAAAGTTGAAGATCATCACCTTCACATGAATGTTAACAGGTGGGATGGTGATAGGGAGACACATACATCCTAACATAGGCATTTGCCTTCTGTCATAGCCTTGACATGTATTGCATGTGGACTTAAGATTGCATTCATAATATCTAAAGTTTTTGATAAAATTGAAAAAGCTAACACAAGTTCTAGAATCATCATCAATCAAGGAATGATTGACTTGGATATCATTGATTTATATTATGATAAATGAAGAGGATCATCTACATAAATCAAAATCTTATTAGGGATCATAGAAGTAATGGGGAATTTGAGGGAAAGAGAAATTTCCATTATTTCATCAACATGTATGGACATATCTTTACACTATTTTAAAATTTTATCTTTTGATCCAAATAAGGTGGCTTCATGTTTTGCTAAGGGAGGATGAGGGATGTTCATTTTGAACAAAAACTACATAAGATGATTATGATGATGCAGAGAGGTTTGCATAAGTTTGATAAATGGGATTTGAGATAGGAGATTAGTAAGATTTGTGATAGGATCCTATTCATCATAAATCATAAGAGGACTATTGTAAATAGGTGCATACTGTTGAAGGAGGTCCTCTGAAGGAAGAGCCCAAGTGCATGTGAATTTAGTGTTGATAAGATGCAAAATATTTAATTGGAGGATAAGTTTTTTGATTATCCTAAGAAGATGGGTTAGTTGATGTAGTTTTGGTTTGAGAGGAATTAAAAAAAGTATTTTGAGTATCATTGTTGATGGGTAAAGAGGTTGGAGAAATGGTAAAAATACTGTGAGAAGTGTTACCCAAGGGAGGTGTTTGGAACTGGTTCATCAAAAGATATATGGTCTTATTTCCCCAACTACGTTAAGTGAGTTGGAGAAGAGTCTTGGATAAAATGAAATGTGAAAGGTAGTTGAGGAGTGTGGATGGGATGAGGATCAATGAGGTAAACCACCCTTTGCGTATTAGTCATATTGACCATATTCTCTTTAGCAGTTGGGTCAATAAGACTGTCAACATTATTGGTAGGGGCAGGTTTGTCTTGGTTATCTTGGTGATTTGGAAGAGGATATTTATAGATGGCCAAATGAGCATTATCTTAGTTCAAATCTTGATATTTATTTTATGTTTCATGGGCTTTGAAGGCAATGTCATAGGTTTGTTGACATTTATGAAAAATAGAATCATGATCAAAATTGGTATCGAGAAGGAAATCAATAGCTAAATTATGAAGTTACATACAAATTTTATGAGAATGATCCCAACTAGTATGAAACCAACAAAATTTATTGGGATCATACCAAGATCTCATGGGATGAGTGGGATCAAGTTCTTACACAAGAGGCCTTGGTAGATGATTTTATAATTCCACTAAGGATAAAGATTTATGAACATTGATGTTATTTTTTGAAGGTAAATGAGGATTAGTGATGTGGTTGGGAGGGGAAGCTTGTTCCAAAGTTTAGTTGGGAATAACATCTTGAATAGTATGAATGATATCATAAGAGTTGGTAACACCATCATTCATAGCATGACAATTCTTATTTTTGATTAACATGCGAGTACCTATATAAGGTTTGGATGGCTCAAATTGATGCATGAGGAAATCTTAATGCTTGCCTTTGTTAATGGCTTCCTCTAAAGCTTGTGGAGAAAGAGTTTGGACCTGATATTATAATTTGGGAAAAAGAGCATTAATAAACAGATGAAATAGGTTGTCATCTACCATATTATGTTCATATTTTTTAGACAAGGTCTTCCATCATTTAATGAAATCATGTGCATTTTTAGTCTCAAGTTGCTTAAAATTGATAAAGTGGGCTGAGGTATTCTCAGGGCGATCACTATTTTGGAACTCTTGGACTAGAGCATTAACTAAATATTCTAAACTAGTGATGAAATGAGATTTGAGTTGGTTGTATCAATATAAAACATCAAATGTGAGAGTCTTTATTAATAGATTAGTATTGGTAAAGGTATTCAACTTGACCCAGTCTTTGTATAGATTTCTAAATGTTTTTTGGTGGAGAGTAGGATCAGTTGAGCCATTGTAAGTAATGGTAGGGGTAATACCTCCTATGTTGATATTAGTAATTTGAGATGTAAGAGGCTCATTTTGAATATGCTTGATTGTTTTATTAATAAGAGGAGGTTGAGGGATATGACTACCATGGGAATCCTCAAGAGGAGGTGGGGGAAAATTTTGGTTATGCATGCCCCATGGAATCTATTGAGGGTGGGTTTGAAGATGGATGAGATGATTTTGCATTTACATCATTTGATTTGCATTATTATCTTGAAAATCATTTATTTTATTAAGAGTTTGTAATATAAGTTGATGGATTTAATTGGTATTATTGGAATTGGAATTGGTATTAGTATCTTGGGTACCACTATGGATTTTAATGGTATATTGAGAAGAATTATTGGTAAGTGAGGCACTAGTAACATGATTTGATTATGTGGAAAAATATGTATTAATAGAGGGATGAGAAGAAGTAGTATTAGAGGCATGGTTACCATGGGTAGAAAATGATGAATTAGTGGAATAATTGAGAAGATTGGGTCTTGGAAGAGTCCCACTAAATGTAAAACCTACCATGTTATTAGAGATACTAGGCATGGAGGTGGAGGAAATCAATGAGGAAGATGTCATGATATGACAAGGGGTCAAAATAGAGGGAAGAGGTTGAGAAGCAAAGAAGCTAGTGTCCCCAAATCTGTGTGAAAATGTGGGAGAAGGTGAATGGGGTTCCTTAACTTGACCACTTATCATAATATGGTAAATATTAGAAGGATCCTTTGATTTTGAGGAAAATCATTGATGAAGAAAAGCACTTCTGGCATATACTCTAATTCAAGTTGATCTTCAAATGAGAAGAGAGGATTAAAAAGTGAAGAGGAATGAGGAGGGGTTACATATTTTATAGTGTGAGTGGTTACATGCAAATTACTTTCATATAGGGTAAGAGCCACAACATGATTATCTGAGAACCTACTGGAGTTGGTAAAAATCATCATATCTATTGAATTTAACTCAATGTTATCTTCAAATAGGAAGTTCATGATGAAGGAGAAAGAGTAATAAAATCAAAGCTGATGTAAAAGCAAAGAGATACAAAAGATAAATAAGAATACAAAGTCGACCAGGTTGACTTATTATTGTAAATAGGGTATGAGACTGAGTTAAGAAAGATACAAAGTCAACCAAGTTGATTGAGTACTACTGAATAGAAGGTAGAAGAGTATAAAGTCAACTAGGTTGACTTAATACTATAAATAGGTAAAAAGATAGCCTGATAAGGATATAGATTCAACCAAGTTGACTTATTATTGTAACCTAATTAGTAGAAAGGAATACTGGGTCAACCAAGTCAACTTAGTACTATATATAGGGAAAAATACAATCTATAAAAGATTATGTCAAACAGAATGATAGTGTGCTAAAAAAAGGGAAATATTTTACAAGGTAATTTGAAGCAAGAAATGGAAGAAAACATATAAACAATTGGATTGATGAGAATGATCTAAATTTCACACAACATAAAACCTTGCACCAACACTGGACAATGCAAGTTTTTGCAATACAACACACAATGATCAAAGATCAAGTAGTCAATTGAAAGTAAATTCTAACTAAGTGGTCATCTTGAGTGTTGTTAGATTATTATGAAATGTTATTTTAAGTGTGATAGGGAAGTTATATGAAAATAAGGAACTAGAAAACAATCTATGGATGTTTTTAAGATGTTTAGGCTAAAAGGGATCTATGTTGGCAATGGTACTAGCTTGGTATAGGGTCCTACCCCTCACTTCACAATCTCACAATGATAAGGGTGTCAAGTGATTTTCCAATATATACCATTAACCATGAGTTTATACTTAGATAGAAAACCAAGTCAACTTCCCCCCTGGTAATGAAATCCAAGTAGGCAGGTCTTGGGAAGACAAATGTTAAATGTGTTGTGAATATTGTGTGATTTGGTAGTGTGTTCAAAAAAAGAAAAATAGTGAAACTAATCAAAAATTTGGAAAACCACCTAATTAGACTATGTAAGCTACTCTAATCATGTAAGTAGATGAAAATAAAAGTGTGAATTAAATACTAGCATATATTTGTTAATTCCTAAATTAGGAATGATATAGAGTCAGTTTAGATGACATTGTATGCAAACATTATAGAACATAGTTGATTGGGTTGATACTATTCTATAGAAGAAAGAGTCTTAAATAACTAAGTCAACTAGGTCAATTTAGTCTTTTATATATAATAAGGGTACAAAACTAAGTCAACTAGGTCGACATAGTTTGGTATAGGATTGTAATTTTAAAGATTGCAAACTTGCATAAAATAGAACTATAATGAAGTGTTGAATTTAAAGAGAGAGAAAGAAAGGAACCTTGGTGGGTTGGAAGATGTTGAGGATTGTAAATTTTTTGTGGAAGTGATTTAAATGATGTTTGCAAGTTATACCAACTAAGTCAACTGGGTCAACCTAGTTTTGTGAAACCCTATTTGTTGAAGCCTATTAAGATGACTAAATCGATCTAGTTGACTTAGTTTGTTATCTAGATGTTGAATGTAAGATAAAGTTGATTTTTTCAACTTGGTTTTTTTATCTATAATTAAATAAAAGTATTTTTTTAGTCTACTCGATCCCATAACTTGTATTTGATGAAGACATACACATAAAGAACATAGTCATTTTGATATGATTGTATGTTAAACCTACACACAGAAGTTAGAACTATATCGATCTAGTTGACCTAGTATCATAAATATATAAAAATAATAAAATGATAGAAATGAAAATCCTAAAAGAAAACCTGCAAGGGTTAGATTCACATCGAGTTAACCATAATATATGCAATGGGAAATGCATCAGATCTACAAATCAATCCTAACTCAAAGAAGATAGATCCTACTTACACTTCCAATTGGGGATATATTAGATAATGGGATCATAAATAATATGGATCTGATAGACCTAATTAAAGAATCTCTTACCGCAATAATATCACTAAGGAGGGTTCCAAAGACTCTAGTCAATGAAAACTATGCAATAACCCTAACTAGGTCCTATGTTTTCATATTCACTAAACTAATAACAAGTAAAGAAAAATCTAATCTAGTGATCATCAAATCTTGTGGCACAAAGTGGGGATTATAAAAATTAAAATTAAACATCCATATAAGACATATCATCACATCAATGTATACAGAATCCTAATGCATTAAAGATAAGTACAAATGCATATGTATCTACTCTTACAAAGGAGGAACAAAGTTAGTAATACTTACCTTTGAAGATGAACCCACCGAGCCTCAATCTCTCCCTTGGCCAATGTGCTTCACAAGATGTTGTTATGGTATGTATAGATGACAAGGATAAATAATAGCTAGGCTACACAACCTATCAATATATCCAAAAGACTTATCCACAAGACAAGATCCATATCTCCAAAGAAAGTATAAAATCCTAAGCTTGCTCCTCAATTATAATGGTGGATAAATAGATGCACAATATATATTACTTCTTCTTCTCTTCTTCTAGAAATTGGTGAAATGATTATGTTTATATAGGTGGATATAAACCTAAACCTTTCTATAATTTTTGGATAACAAGGTCGACCCAATCGACATAGTATCATAATTGACAAAAACTAACTAGGTCACATAATAGGTTGACTAAGGGCTGACCTAGACCCTAATAAGTTTTGTCAATAAGAATAAAATATTAATGTGGCTGACATGGTCATGTAAATTATCAAAAAGGGGTTTAGATTAGGGAAAAGGATAATAAAGGTGGTAAATGACTATAGGAGTGTGTAAAATGGGAGTAAAATCTTAGGGGAATGGTTTTTAGGAGACAAGCATGTAAATATCAAGTGGTAAAAGGGACAAATCCTATGAAGCACCAATGGTTTGCCTACCCCTTTCTCGGTGCACCCCTTAGGTCATGCACTCAAATAGATTGAGACTCGATGGGTTCTTTCAAGATAAAGAGCATCAGTAATTGATAAAAGTTTGAAACTATTATGTGTATACAAGATTCTTATAATATTCTAATGATGTGTCATGTGGATTAAATATTGTGAGGTTAATATAATTTCCTTGAATAAGTTAAAGTGTAATACCAACCTTCCCACATATTCTAACACTAAGAATGAATTTATTAGTTTTAGACATAAGATATTAGACTTAATAAAGAACAACACTTTTGATCTCAATGATATCAAGACACATACTAAAGATTTAGTTGCACAACCTAATGTAAATTTTAATATATTTATAATCCAAATGGAAAACATGCAACATAAGAAAATAATAATAATCCTAAGGTATATATGAATTACAATGTGCATCCTACTCTAACTTCCTATTCTCTTAATGTTGATGAGGCTCATTCTATTAATGGAATTATTAGTACACTTAAAAATGCAAAATTATGCCAATCTATGATCACATTTTATGACCATGAAATTATTGATGATGATTCTACTAATGCATCTTTTTTCATATATGATTTTGTTGAATCACATCCTATGCATAGTTTTATGGTGGATAATGGATCAAGTGAAAACATATGTATTATGACACTGCATACTAGTCTTCGATACACACATGGAGACTTGATCATTACCACAAATATAAATTACTAGTTTTTAATTTTGACAAATACTATTATAATTGACATGCTATTAAAATGACCATGGATACATAAGATGTGTGGAATTACATCTTTAGTAAATCAATGCTTTAATTATAAACATAACAATAACTTGGTTACAATTCCATGTGTTCTATATGAATACTCCATATATATTGAAACATTTTATCTCATGCTTACATGACAACCTATTATACAACCTACACAAGTTTAACTTGTAAAAAATTAGAGATAAATGATTGATTTCGCCCTACAAATAATTATCAAAAATCCTTTACATCAATGATCTATTTGAGCTCACCAGACATTACCATGTATTTCATGTCCTATGATAGTTTCATAAGAATATTTATGAGTGTGTTACATAAATAAATCAATGCATTATATTGACATAAAATGGATTCCTTAGGTTACCATGTATCCTAGGTATACATAGCATATACATGATCATACCAACTATGATGATGATACTATATATTTTATATATCTTGAGAATTTACCCGATTCAAAAAATTATATGTGTTACTCCTCACCCAAAAAATGTTATATTTACATCAGTTAATCTAGGATCTAAATTTTATCATCCCCTTGATGGGATCATAGGTTAATTGGGATGAAGTTCAATAAAATATTAAAAAATACAAAAAAAATGACATATTCAAAATAAAAATTCAGACTTATGAATGACATTTTTTCTAGTACACATAGTTGGTTAATATTATTCATCATATACATGGTAAGTTACATATCCATTTTATACTCATGTGCTTTTCACTATACACATTAGTTGTAAGATATTTGGGTTACATATGATACATGGACATACAAATGGGTCACATTGTTGATGCCCACAAGAAACCTTTATACATTAGGAGTATGCCCATACTAGGGTAATTTTGTAATATCCCAAATGGGATATTATTACAAAATACTAAAAATGCTAAAATTCTACTTCTTGCAATATTGAAATAACACTAACTTAAATTACAGGAAACACAAACAACTGATATTTTGTATATTTTTTTTAAATATGGGATTTACAATACATAAAATAAGCTCCCCACACTAAGATAAACAATATGATTACAAACACTTAGCATCAAATAAATTCTTTAGTCACAATTTTAATATTTGGTTGATATCACCTCTTGGAATCTCTAGGTTTTCGTTCTTCGATTTTGCAACATCTAAGGGGTTTCATCCTCAAATCCTGTGTTGGATCTCAAGTGTTTTCATCCTTGATTTCCTAAAATTGAAGAACAAGTGCAAAAAATATAGATGGTTTTGATTATTTTTCATGAAGATCTATTTACAAGGCAAGCCATCCATACTTAAAGAATTACAAGAGTGAAGGGGAAATGGGAAAGAAGAAAGAGAGAAAAATGGGGCATAGTATTCCCTATGGGAGGGAAGGAAAGGTCAAAGATGTCATGAAGGGACATGATCCCTCTATTTTTGACATCTCTATGGTCTTTACCCATGTGCCTTGGACTTTGGTGCCACATACACAAGTCAAATATGAGCCCACCAAGGAAAATATGCCATATTTGACTTCTTACAAGACAATAACCATGTGCCTCATGACTTTGGTGCCACACAAACCTCCTTTTCATTTAAACACATGCCAAATATGAGATCTCAATAAAAAAACACCATACTTATTTTAACTTTCAAGGTACCCCATGTGAAAGTCAACAACAACTTTCAATTTGTCTTCTAAGTTAGGTATGCTTTTTAGAAACTTGAAGATTCCTTTGTGGGCCTAGCCACCTCACTTATAATCCATCTCACTTACTGACTCACTTACAATGTCACCCATGAATAGTGTTTTCATGAATAATGATAGGTGAATAGTAACTCACTCTATTATTCCCTTCTTCACCTAAATTTAGCCTATTAGGAATGGGATAGGCTAAGGGTCTCCCGATCATTCCTTATTTTGAAATTGGGGACATCATTGTCCCCCTCTCCAAAATTCCTTTCCCATAAGCAATTGTAAATTGGGATGATCTAGAATGTTTGGGCTTTCCCAAGTAGCATCCTCGATGGGAAGATCTTTCCATTTGATGAGATATTCTGTTATGCTTTTATTTTGAAGATTCTTTACCTTGGTATCAATCATAGCCTCTAGAATCAGAATCAACTTCCATTCATCATATAATGGAGGTAAAACAATGAAAGGAACTATATTCAAACCCATAGCTTTCTTCAAACAAGAAATATGGAAGACATTATGTATTCTACTACCTTTAGAAAGCTCCAACTCATAAGCTACCTCTCCTATTTTTTTGATGATCCTATATGGTCCATAGAACTTGGGTTTGAGCTTCTCCTTTCACTTGGCTTTAATAGTGGATTGTCTGTATGGCTACAATCTCAAGTACACCATATCTCCCACCTCAAATGTTCTTTCTATCCTCTTCTTATCAACATATATATTTTGTTGGTTTTGTGCTTATTGCAATTTTTCCTTTAAGGACCTCATAATATCTTGGCTTTGATGAACCAAGCCACTAGTTATAGGTACTCTACTCTCCAAAAGTATTGAATCGAGAAAAGTTAGTGCATCATATCCATACAATGCTCTAAATGGAGACACACCAATAGACATGTGATGAGTAGTGTTATAAAAGTATTCTCCAAGATGAAGCCACCTAATCCATGTTGTTTATTGACTTGAGACTTAATTTCTCAAGTATCCCTCCACCCATTTTTTTACAATTTCTATTTTTCCATCTAACTATGGTTGATAGCTTGTGCTAGGAGTTAGCTAGGTACCTTTCAAGTAAAATAATTCCTACTAGAATGCACTGATGAACCTACTATCTCTATCATTAATTATATTTTGTGGTAACCCATGCAATATAAAAATATCCTTGAAAAATATATGAACTTGTGGTGCTTTGAAATTAGTAGAGATAACAAAAAAATGTGCATATTTTATCAATATATCAACCACAACATAAATACAATCCTTTCCTTCTACCTTAGGCAATCCCACAATGAAGTCCATGGAAATGTTTTCCCATTTTTATCTCAAGATGGGAAGTGGTTGTAGTAGACTAACTAGAAACCCCTATTCTCCCTTATTCTGTTGGCATGACAAACATTCCTTGATATCCTTGAGCACATCCTCCTTGAGGTTCTTCCAAGAGAATCTTTCTCTAATATTCTTGTATGTCTAAAAAAAGCTTAGATGTCCTGCCAAAGGTGCATCATGAAATGCTTATAATATATTTTTCTTCTTCTTTGACTTAGGGACAATGAACATTCTATTTTTGAATAATATCAACCCATCTATTATTGTATATCTATCATCCTTCTCCAAACCATCAAAGATATTAGTAGCAAAAGTAATCTTAGCATACTCAACTAAGATGAACACTTTCCAGTCTATAGAAATGGTAGAGATATGGCAAAGAGTGGGCATCCTAGAGAGAGAATCAACTGTTAAATTTTTCTTACCTTTGACATACTCAATTTCAAAATCATAAGCTTGAAATTTACTCACCCATTTATATTTTATATCATTCAAATTTTGTTGGCTAAAAAAGTATTTCAAACTATTATGATCTATTTTAACAACAAACTTTCTACATACTAGATACTATCTAAATTTTTTTAGTGCATGCATTATTTCCAACATCTCTTGATCATAAATATACAACCCTTTCTCATGATATTTTAGATTTATACTCTTGAAATCTATCAAATGTACTTTTGATAGAACAACCCCAACTGCGACTCCTGAAACATCACACTCTACAATAAAAGGGAGTGAAAAATATGGAATAACAAGAACTAGACATGAACTAATTACCTTCTTAAATTTATCAAAAGTGGCTTGTGTTTATTATATCCATACAAATGCTTCCTTCTTTGTTAGCTTAGTAAGAGGATCTCTAAGTTGAGAGAATCCCTTAACAAACCTCCTATAATAGCTACATAAAACAATGAAACTTCTAAGCTATGTTAAATTTGTAGGAGGTGGCCAATCCAAAATAGCTTGGATATTTTGTTGATCCACTTGGACTCCTTTGGCACTGATTACATGGCCCAAGAATAAAATCTTAGTCAATCCAAAATCATATTTGGACATCGTATCAAAAAATGATTACTCCTCTAAAATACTCAAAACTTTATCTAGATGCTTCAGATGTTCCTCCTAGCTCTTACTATAAATCAAAATGTCATCAAAAATAACTAAAATAAATTTTCTCAAATGATTACCAAACACCTTATTCATGCAAGACTGGAATGTGGCTGGTGCATTGTTGAGCCCAAAAGGCATAACCAAAAATTTGAAATGCCCATAATGACACCAAAAAGCTATCTTTTAAACATCTTCTCTCATGTGGATCTGATGGTACCCCAATCTCAAATCAATCTTTGAGAAAAAAATTGAACCATTTAGTTCATCGATAAAATCATAAATCCTAGGTATTAGGTATTTGTTTTTGATAGTCTTCTTGTTAAGAGATCTATAATCTATGCACATCCACATAATACCATCCTTCTTTTTCACCAATACTACTAATGATGCAAAAGGGCTGGAGCTAGGTCTAATTTATCCCATATGAAGCAATTCTTGTATTGCTTTCTCAATCTCCTCTTTGTATACTCTAGGATTAAGGTATGGTGTAGTCATTACTAGTCTAGAACCTAGTTCCATTTTTATGATGTGCTGAAATCCCCTTTTGGGTGGTAATCCTGGAGGCATGCCACTAAAAACCACACTATGTTTATTCATAATTTTTTGAATATTGACATGTATGGAGATATCCTTACCCTTGGATGGATATTGTTCAATTTTCAAACTAACTACCCATGAGATTTTGTCTTTGTGGAAAAGCCTTTCCATCTTTCTTGTTGTGACCACTTATGGAGCTTCATTGGTAATTCCTTTCAGAATCACCTCCTTCTCTTTGGTTATAAATTTGAACTCCATAGTCTAATAATTTTTGGAGTAATATCCTAGTGAATGAAGCCACTACACACCCAAAAATACATCAATATCTCTTAAACCAATAATATAAAAATCATCACAAACCTTATGGTCTCTGAAGGCTAGAATAATATCATGAATCTTATTCTTGCATGGAATGTTGTAGCCATCTTCTACAATGATGTTTAAGCCTTCAAATCCTTGTGCCTCAAGCCTCTTAATCTTCACTAATCATTCATAAATGAAGCTATGGGTATCCCCACTATCAATCAACATAGTCACCCTTTGTCTGACAAACTCCCTTTGTACTCTGAAAGGATGGTATCTTCATGCTCTGAATATGGATGTAAGAGTGATAACAAGATCTTCTTCTTCAAGAGAGATTCTTTTGGATGATGAGGTTCCTTAGGTGACTCTGAATCTGATTCTAAATTTGAAACAACTTCAATATAGTGCACTTTCCCCTTTCCCAAGCATCTATGTTGTGGGGTCCATGGATCCTTTCAAGAGAAATAAAGTTTCTTTCTCCTCAACTTGTTCTTGGAGTCATCTTCTACATTATTATGCACATGAGAATGTACATCTTTTTGTGGTGTAAAATTCATAGGCTTATTTTGGAAATTCCCTTTAGCCTTGTTCCATGTACTAGCCTTTGATGGAAAGGAAGTTTCTAAGTCAAATGCCTTCTTGATTACTTCTTGTAGAGAGGAAGGGTTGAAAGCCTTCACAAGACCCTTGAGATGTTCTACCTATCCTTTTGTAAAAAGAATTACTAATCTCCTCTCTGATATGTCAGTGGTCATAATAGACAAATTTTGGAAATCAGCAACATATTCTTCTACATTACCCTTTTGTTTTAGGCAAGCCAACTCTCTAAATTGCTCTTCAAGGTCCCTTCTATCAAACCTCTCAACTAGTCTCTTACATAACTCATCATATAACTGGATTTGGTCATGATTCTGAGTGATTAAACCATGTTACCACCAATCATGTGTAACCCCTTCAAGATGAAAGGTACCAAAACTAATAGCCTCTATCTCTACCATGGGTTTGAGGGATAAGTATGTATCCAATTTCTAGAGCCAATCTCTAGTAGTACAATTAGTAGATTCATTAAACGTAGAAAGAGTAATCTTACCCAATGTATGCTCTAAATCCTTTGGCCTCTATTTTATTGTTCCTCTATTACTCCTCAAATAGATGTATGTTGAGAGTGACAACATTTCATGAGCAACAGCAGGTAGTGTTCTATATTCCTCACAACAAATGGAGATTTCACTTGGAAATATGGTTTCCTCTTCTGGAAGAACTTCTACTCTTTGAATGAATTTGGGTTTAAGAGGTCGGTTGATGAATCTCATATCCAGACTCTAAAAATTTTCTTCTTTGTTTTTACCCATGTTTTTATTTCTTGAGCTGCTCATTTCTCCCATGGGATTTTTGTCTTTGTCCTACATCCACTTAAACATTTTGCCAAACATATCAGTAAGTTATTTTTGGCTTTGCACCATCTCATCAAATTTTCTTGCTGATTCATTTTCGTCTCTGTCCTCTATTGGCTTCAATTTTCTTTGATCTTTCCTCAAATGTCTAAGATATGTGTCACTTAGAAGCATTCAAACCAAATAAAACATATAGGCTAGCAAGATTACTAGCTATGATACCACTATAATATCCCAAATGGGATATTATTACAAAATACTAAAAATGCTGAAATTCCACTTCTTGCAATATTGAAATAACATAGAATTGAATTACAGGAAACACAAACAACTGGTATTTTTGTATTTTTTTAAAATATGGGATCTAAAATACATAAAATAAACACCCCACACTAAGAGCAACAATCTGATTATAAACACTTAGCAACAAATAAATTCTTTATGTCATAGTTGTAATATATGGTTCATATCACCTCCTAGAATCTCTGGGAATCCTTTGTTGGCTCCCAAGGGTTTTCATCCTTGATTTCCTATAATTGAAGCACAAGTGTAATAAATATAAATGGTTTTGATTTTTTTTCATGAAGATCCATTTATAAGGCAAACCATCCATACTTAAAGAATTACAAGAGAGCAGGGGAAATGGGAAAGAAAGAAGAGAGAAAATGGGGTGTAGTATTCCCTATGGGAGGGAAGGAAAGGTCAAAGATGCCATGTGGGGACATGATACCTCCATTTTTTAATTCTCTATGGTCTTTACCCATGTGCCTTGGTCTTTGGTGCCACATACACAAGTCAAATATGAGCCCACCAAGGAAAATACACCATATTTGACTTCTTACAAGACACTAACCATGTGCCTTATGACTTTGGTGCCACATACACCTCATTTTCATTCAAACACATGCTAAATATGAGCTCTCAAGGAAAAATGTGCCATAATTATTTTACCTTACAAGGTACCCAATTTGAAAGTTAAAAACAACTTTCAATTTTTCTTCTAAATTAGGTATGCATTTTGGAAACTTGAAGATACCTTTGTGGGCCTTGCCACCTCACTTATAATCCACCTCACTTGCTGACTCACTTACCATGTCACCCATGAATAGTGACAATGAATAGTGTTTTCATGAATAGTGATGGGTGAATAGTAACCCACTCTACTATTCCCTTCTTCACCCAAATTTAGCCTATTGGGAATGGGATAGGCTAAGGGTTTCCCTATCATGCCTTATTCTGAAATTGGGAACATCAAAAATCTTCATACATTTTCTAGGTTATATATTTTTATATTGGTCTATTGATCATTTCAAATTTTATACATGATTTTATCTTATTTATAATTTATAGAATGTTATTTTCTATGAATATTGTGTTGTTATATACTAAATGATGACATTTAGTGAATATGCATACTAACATTTCTTGCTATGTATATGATTGATATTGATGATTATGTTATTCCTTGATCATTTTTGTGTGATATTTTTATTTTTTTGTGTGTACCTTGACTATGTATTGTCTTGTCATGTGTCAATTGTATCAAATTAACCTCTATGCCATGTCTTGGACATGTCATCTGTGACATGTCAAAGTCATGTCATTTATTTTATGCATGTGTGTTTCTTGATCAAGACAATGTGTGTGCATGTGTGTTTACATATATGTTATATGGAAAAAATTGATTGTTACAGTGTGTTCTATACCATGAAGTATATCATGCATATATTTATTGTGTGCATTTTCATGATTCATATCATGCATCTATTGCTATTTTTATCACTACTTGCTTAATTGATATATATATATATATATATATATATATATATATATATATATATATATACACACACACACACACACACACACACACACACACACACACACACACACACACACACACACACACACACACACACTTGACATTAACACTTGTAGTGCCATTTCCTTGGACTACATGTTTGATATGTGCTTGAATGATCATAAGTATCCTATGAGCATATATCATATCACATTTGTATAAATAATTTACATGACTATAATTTTCTATATGACACATGATGCACATAACTCTTTCTTTTGAGATTTGTGATTTGCATGCTTCATCCCTCATATTAAAATAGGGGCATATAATGGGAATGTTTTAGATATTAATGCCATAATAGACACAAATTTCACATTTCATAATATTTTATATAATTCATATTGGTCAAATGAGTATTTGAGACATATTTTGGCATTGTACATGATTTTGAGGAATAATTGAGTCATTCTATGATATTTTGATAGAATTTTTTTAACATTCTACATCACTTTGAGGAATATATGGATCATATTGGGGCAATGAATTTATTCATTCAAACACTCTTCTATTTTTTATAATAAGGATTGGTGGGGAATAATGACTAGTAATTACTTTGGTTCTTTAGTAATTATTCCTTTTAAATAAAAACCTATTTTGCAGTTACACACTTACAAACAAACTTGTTTCAAAGTTTCATTTTTACATACAAACCTATTTCAAATTTACATTTTGACATATGATCCTAATTTTATTGTTTCAAAAAATATTTACAATGATACTCAGAATAATTTAGTTGAGTTTACTACATCTTTCAACTTATAACACTCCTCTTGTTTTAATTTGGGAATTCACTCTCAACTCATGGTTTTAGTGGTTGCATATCCTTAGGGCATGTTCACTCCATGGTATTATATAGTCAATGTAAATAAGGGACAATTTGTTTAGAATACCATCAAGTGTTTTCTTTCCTTATCTTTTTCAATGATTCAAATTAATTGAAATTTATAACCATAATAAGACATATATTCTTACATGTTTTCTCATAGGTTTCACATGGATAAAATGGTACATTATGGTCATGCATGTTAGTAACAAGTGTAGTTCAAAAGTATCAAATTTATTCTGGTATAATTTTAATTTAATATTTTCAATATTATATTTAAATGGGGGTGTAGACACCGAAATCGTGTCTAACCCTTGATCACCTTCCCCCTTGGTCCATTCCTAACCCATTCCTAAAACATGTAATTACTAATTTAAAATAATAAACTTATTTTGAATTAACCCCCCCTCCTTGGACACATCACCCATGACACCTCGCCTAGGACACCTCGCCTTGGACTAATTCCCATCCTATGACTCACCCAAGACCTATTCTTACTTCTCTCTAACTACCTAACCAACTCTCGCATGTATTTATCTTAACCTTCGACAATTCTTGCACTGACTATGCACTTGGCGGATGGAGAACGGGGTTGTTGGCCCTTTTAACCATTTTCCACCTGCCGACGTCGGTCAACTTTCGGCCGACGCCGGCGGGATCACCGACGTCGGTTTACTTAAACCGTCTTCTGACCCTATCCACGCCTAATCATAAAAATCAAAAATTCTAATCAAACTCTGAATCTCGGGAGCTAATCACGAATCTGGAATCTGGTGTCTTCGACCATCCATCATTCTGCCAATCTCTCAGAGAAGCCTCTCACTCTTTCCCTCAGGTGCAGCATCAGACTTCTACACTAGCAACAGGTCCTCCACATAGGCTACATCAACAACAGGTATGGGGATCATCAGCAACAGCACACCTTCAACAAGGCACAGGTATGTATATTGTCTATGTTTTCTTTATGTTTTCTAGTCATTTGCTTCTAAGTATTATGAATTAGATTCAGCACTATCTCCCCCCAGACCAAATTGTTCCCAGACCTGAATCCATATTTTCCTGTCTCCCTATTGCCTCCGTCCTCTGTCGGACCATACACTCTACCCATTCAACCAGACTCTCAGACCCAGATCTCAGACCATTAAACCAAGCCCAAAACTTTGTCTTAGACCACTCAAACAGACCCAGAGCCTTCCTTGGCCTTGTCCACAGACCAGACTTGACCAGACTCTATCCACAAACCATAGATTCAACTAGACCTTGTCCAAAGACCATTGCCCTGACCGACGCCGGCTACTTCCCCAACTGATGTCGACAGACTAACCGACATCGACAGACCTAAACAACCGATGCCGGTAGGACCACCGATGCCAGTGACTGTGACCAGTCCTACAGCATCTCTTAGGTAAGCTTTTGCTTCCTTTTCATTTCCATCTTTTATCACTTTCAGTCTTTTAACATTCTGCTATTTATCAGACACTTCTTTTTATTGATTAGTGGGTTGATATCCCTTAAGGAAGTCTTCATACTTCTGGGATCAAGCTTTCGCTTGGCAACCCACCATCTGTCCATCTAACACCTTCTTTTGTCCAAGTCTCTTTTCTTTGCAGGTGTCATTTCTCCACAACCAAAGAGGAGTCCTCACAGCATCTGGATTACGGTGCGCAGACTATATCCAGGTACACATCAAGCCTTGACCATCTTTTAGTTTCTCATTTTCTCTCCTTTGAATGTGAAAGCGAAATTTGAATAGAAACATTCTGGCATGCCTGGTGGGACCCTTAAGGGCCTTCCTTGGGTTCCTTTCCTTCTTTCTTCATATAGGGTGCATTAGGATTCTCCCTTTTCACCTCGTTCTTCTTTTCCAAAAGACATCATAAGCAGGAATAAAAATAACCTTTTCTTTCTTTTCTTGCACTTCTAGACTAGTCCAAAATCATATCCTCCAACCCTTTCTCAACTTGTTTTCATTCCAACTTAACATTTTGACTTGGGCTTAAAACTTATTGCATTACATTTCTGCTTGTGCCTGCATTTCTTAGTCCACACTTAGTAATTAACAAACTGCATATTGAATTAATCTAGTCCACTTCATGTTCCACAACCTAAACCACTTGCACTAAAACAAACATCAAACTTACCTGAGACAAGACCCGACTGGGATTTCATCCCCCAACGGATACCTTACCTATCCCAGCGATCCTACTTGGATTTCATCACCAAGGGGAAAGCCCACTTTGTTCTCTGGCAGAGTCTAATCTATAGGGAAAGTATATTTTGGCTAAGCGAGACCAGCTAACCACTGGAATCGTGAAGTGAGGGGAGCTTGCTCTTTAGCACCAGGCCATGTACGGAACCTAACCCAGACTTCTTGAGTGCCTAAACAAAACTTGAAACCATCCATAGACTACCTTTTCTAGGACTCTTCTAACAACCAACCTCCCAAACATCACTTTAAGGCATAAGCCACATGATTCTAAAAAGTTGATTCTTAGGATTTAACGCTTAGGGCCTGTCTGTCTCTCTCTCTATTTTTCTGTTCTTATCTGGTTTTTTGAGCTAGTGAGGACGTTCTCTTCCTTTTTTTTCCAAGAATATTTAAATTTTTTTGAGTTTCTGGAAACCACAGTCACCGGCATCAGCTTTTCCACCGACGTCGGCCACCTTCCTCCACCGGCATCGGTTATCTGACCGACGTCGGCCATTTTCACTTACCGACATCAGTTTTTCAACTGATGTCGGTCACTATCACAATCCTTTTTTCCAAAACAACAACTTAAAACCCGACCCCTTTTTCTGCCAAAACCTCATTCTGAGTTTCTAAAATTGAAAACACACAGTTTCTGGAACCTGACCCTCTTCTTGACCACGCTCTCTCGTCCCTAACCAATCCTATCATGGAGTTCCACTCAGAGACTGAAAGAACTCCTATAGGACCGACCCCGACTCAGACTCCCATCATCCTTGAAGGGGACCAAGATTTTGAAAGATTCTTGGACCTCAACGTCATAGCCCTCCAAAACTATCTCGCAAGAGACCCAACGTGAGACCTTTTGGGTGAAGCGGTGATGACATTAACACCGTCTGCTACCCAGCATTTTACCTCAACCATTTACCTGACCATGGCCAATATGCAAAGTTTGGCCTCCCCATCCATTTTTAAACCAACCTCCATCGGGGTTCCATTACCCCCTCAACCACACGTAATTCAACCAAGTTCTACATCATACCAGAACTTGATTGTCTCGACCCCTCACACTCTTGCGCCCATGAATGCAGGAGTGCCAACCTATCCTTCTACCAGTGCCGTCACGCAACCACCCTTGGCGGTATCTAGTCAAATTATACCCTCGACCTTCATAACTCAACCACTTTTGGCCTCCACTTATGTCCCTGCGACTAGTCATCCATACGTTGCCCCCTTACTGGTACAACTGAATACGTCGTATGCCTCCTCTAGCCTCTTTCAAGTGCCCTACAACCTAGGGGCCGCTCCATCTACCAAATCGTCAGTAGACGTCATTAAAATGCTAATGGATAAAATGTCCAGTCTCGAGACCTCTATCTCTGGTTCACGCAATGCTCTCTCGTATGAGCAAATTTGCAACAAGCCCATTCATCCTTCTGTCCCTATCTGACCATACCCCAACCAATGGGAGCTTCTTAAATTCACTCACTTCCAGAGTAAGGAGGACTCTCAAAAACATCTAAGGGCATTCAGACATGCCTGCTATCTTATTGCCCACGATGATGCGTTACTTTTACGCACGTTCCCTATGTCCCTTTTTGGCTCTGCCCTTGACTGGTATAGCTCTCTTGCCAGACATTCTATCTTTTCATTCATTCAACTTGCCCAATTATTTCTCAATCATTTTTCTATCAACATCACCAAACAAGTCTCAATCACAGACCTTTACTCCATCAGGCAATTCGACGACGAATCAATAGTCGATTTTGTCACCCGTTGGAGAGGCTTGATTAACCAGCTCTCTTTCTCATTACCTCAACCTGAGCTCATCGAGCTCTTTTCTCGAGCATGTGCCAGGCACATCTCTTCTACCTTGCGAATTCAGACATTCCACACTTTCAACGAAGCTTTCACCATGGCTCGAAAGCTTGAACTTCGTGCCATTGAGGAGGATAAGGTCAAATTGCATAATACCAATGCAAAAACCAATAACCATTCTTCTTCCAGACCTTCTTCTTCTGCCAACTCCAAACCCAAAGGAGTGGCCAACACTATGGTCATTAGATCACCATCATCGACGACAACTAATTACTCTCAACCTTCTACATCTCCAAGCATCACCAAACAATTCCAGCAACGGTACATCCAGCGTTCATACACTCCACTTGGAGAATCATACGCTTCCATTTTGGAAAAACTACTCAATCAGGGGGTCCTCAATCTCCCTCCAATCTGACCACCTCAATTCGACCCTTCAAAAGCCCTCCCTACATGGTATAGGGAGGCCGACTTCTGTCACTTTCATCGCGTCCACGGCCATGACATCGACAATTGCCGAACCTTCAAGAACATCATCCAAGACATGATCGACAAGGGGGATCTTATTTTAGATAACCCAAACACCCCACCAAATCAAAACATTGACATCTTCAAACAACAATTTCCAAACCATCCACCTACTCAAAACAACATCCAAACCACGACTAATGACTCTCATGACCATAATATTCACACAATCAACACTATTTTGCCTCTTGTCCTTGACCAACCTCCTCCATCACAGGATGAAGAAATTTCTTCTCCTATTAGTCCTCCATCTACCTCTCTCATACTAGAGGACACCTTGACCATGCCTACGTCATTAGCCTTACCTTCATCCGAAGACCATACCTTTCCTATTCCTCAAGCACAAGCAGAAGGCACGATCATCCCTGCCTTCTTCTCTCTTGAGGAGCCGCACTCTCCTATTTCTTCTCCACCAAGAGAAGACCCAGTCTCTCCACCCAATTTGACCGAAGAAGAGCCAGTCACGGTTTCCTCTTGCCTTTTGCCTAAGATTGTTACATCTCACTCACCTCCGTCCACATCTAAGCCCAAACTCGCACAAGTGCCCACCTTACCAAAAGAGATTGAACCTCTTGGTGTTCGCCCCACATCTAACCTCACCTCTCGCAATAATGGCCCTCAAACCATATCAAAGAAGGCCACTAGACCACACCGGAGGACTCCTCCCCCACCTTCTTCATTACCTTCAATCTTGGGCCCACATCCATCCACTTTAATAGGAGTTCTTCCTACTCCCATACTTCACAGAGGCAAGTTGCCTCCATTACTCCCTCAACCACTCAGACATATATCTCTTCCAAACCATCAACCTATGTCTCTTACGCATCCCAAACCAAAGTCATCAATCCCCACTACGACAAAACATCCAGACCCGTTAGCCAGTTCTTATGCTTTGTTGTTACGGTAATTATTGCAGTCCTCTCGCATCTATCTCTCACCTCTTAAACCATATCAATCTCTCAGACCAAAACCACCCTAGTTTGAAAACACTTGTGTTTGTGCGTATCATCGCACGCTTGGACACGACACTGAGCATTGTTGTGCCCTCAAGGTTGTCGTTTGCCAATGTCTGGGAAATGACACCCTTCTTCTCGACCACGTTATTAGCAAACCTTCAACACCACCCCACTCATCAACTCTTGGATCAAGGCCATCTTGGTTTGACAACTCTAAATTTTGTCATTATCATCACACTCCGAGACATGACACTGAGCATTGTTGTGCTCTCAAAGCTGTCATTCATTGACAATGGAGAAAGGATTCCCTTCTAATCAAGGACCCTCTTAACCACCTCTTCGACAAATTATCAACACCGACCCATGCCTCTCAAACCTCATCACCTAAATCGGGATCTCCATGCCAGACTATGGTCCCTTTGCCGCCTTTGACCCCATTATTCGACATCAACACAGTCCATTTAGCCACCAAGCCTCAACTGACCTTGACCAATTTATCCAACATTCTCCCTAAGTGACTGGGGGAATCCAACCTTATCATGACCCTGACCAAATAGTCAACCAAACATTCGACCAACTTTGACCAGACATTCGACCAAACTTCAACCAACCATCAATCAACCTTCTTATCATGACCCTGACCAGCATCAACCAAACCTCGACCAAGCTTCAATTATCAAACATCAACCAACCAAGCACCTATCACTTCTTCAAACTGTCATCAATCATCGTGACCAATCTCAAAGAGGCAAATGGGGCAAATTTGCTCCTAATTGACTCAGACCTTTTATCATAACACACTAGCATGGTCCAGGGACTTATCAAAACCTGAGCCCTTTTATGCCTTACGTCCAAAACCATTATACTATTAGTCGAGTACTCATCCACTTGACATTTAACTTGAGCTCATCCCTTGAGCAATCCTTGTCCTTTTAATCCTTAATCCATTCCACCCTTTTTCCCTTAACAAAATCCTCTACAACCCTTTTATGATGTACGAATGCTTCATCCTAATAAAAGGGAGCCCTTGACCTTCTATAAGTCTTGTCCATGACTCAATATTCTATCAAAAATAAATCAAGATGTCAAAATATCTAAGGTCACACAACCAAATCAAAAAGCAGACTGCTCCCTTGAAGGACAGCTGTAATATCATTGCTGTAGCTAATAGACTGATCCCTCGAAGGATAGCTATTCAAAAGCCCTTAAATATATAAAGCAAAGTATAGACCACTCCCTCGAAGGATGGCTATGACTAAATCTTGCTACAAACAACACTTTATTAGAAGCTTCCTGCATCTATCAGCTTCACAAATGACTACAAACAAATGACATCTCTATGTGGACTTCCTGCATTGATCAGTCTGCTCTAAAAAAAAAAAAAAAAAAAAAAAACCGGGTCATGGACTTGACTTGTAGTTGTCTCAGGGTCTCCTATAAAAAGGGGCAAAGTTCTTCATACTCTAAAACGGGTTACCATTTCCCCTATCATATCACCTACTCAAGGGACTTCGAGCTCACTTTAATGTCAAAGTGATTCGATTACCGCTCTAACATAACTATGGTCAACGATGCAACGCATAAATGGGGCCCTTGGTTCTAACAACCCCTATTTATGCTGTCATTTTGGTCCTTGTCAATAAAAGGGCACTTATCCCTTTTACTTTCTGCCTACACTTTGGTCACATTCAACCACATCGTTTGTCAAGATGATTCAATCTGACTCTTTTCAAACCACTCACATAGCCTAATCATTATGGTTTCCATAGACATCAATACACATGGAAACCATCAACCACACAATTTATGTCAAGCATAAACCATTACTTGCTGAAGCATAAATAGACCTCAATTCATTTTTAGCATACATCCATCACGAATATGGAAAATTGCTAGGGATGAAGAACCCCGACTAATGTTACAGAATACACCATTTGGAAAAGGTTGTAACATCATCTTCTCCTCACCTTGACCTCGACCAAGACCAATTCCATCCCTTTGACCATTCTTCCCTTCTAGGGAGAAATACATTGGCCTGAGACCCTAACGACAGGGGCTATGTAGGCAGCACTCAGTTGACATGGGGTCTTCTGGGGTTAGCTTGGCCATTCTCTTCGTCACTTTCTTCCATCTCCTTCTCTCGTCACCTGCCAATCACATCACAAACAAGCACATATTTTCATAATCTTTAGCATAATCATTTTCATCATTTACATTATAATCATTAACCATAAACACATTATCATCATCACACAATTAAGCATTCACATCATATAATCCGCAAGTCATAACATAAATATCACTATCACATAATCCTTATGCATCATCATCTAATCTAAAAGTCATGACCATTATCATCATTAGCATTATCATCACACATCATTACATTAATCATATTCACATTTAATCATCATAAACATAATATCAAAACATGCATCATCATCATAATCAAAAATGCCCAATACATTAAACATTAAACAACATCCATAACACATCAATGATCCAAAACCATCATCATATATATATCAAAATAGTTTTTACAATCGCACAAATATGTGCCTCTGTCTCTCTCTCATACATCTCGCATCAACAGCTCGCAGGCCGGTATATACATCAAAAATAAATCTCCAAGGTCTGCCCTCAAGGTTGTGGCTGTGGTGGTGGTGGCGGTGGCTGGGAAGATGCTGTATCCTCTACTCCCCTCTGCCATCTCTTCCATGCCAAAGACTCTGCATGCTCCTGCTAGCCCACACGCATCCCTGCAGCATCCAATTGACCCCCTCTCTTCATGAATGTTGCTCTGACCTGTCACACTGCACCTCGATCAAATCTAATGTCACTTTCATTCACTTGGCTCCAGAGCTCTTTTCTCTCAGTCAACCAAATCACAAATGACTTTTGGTGGGCCGCCAATCCAGTTTTGTCGGATTTGGTAGGCCGTCGACGTCGACATCAGCGTGCCCTAATCCACCGACGTCGTCCAAACTCTTTTTTGGGTATCGACGTCAGTTTCTGTAACCGACGTCGGCGTCCTTCCAACCTCTTTTTTTTTCTTCGTTACCCCAAAATCATGCCCCAATCAGTCAGCTTTCTCAATAGAAGTCATCTTGGCCTCTTGGGGCACACTTAAGATCACTTTTACCTCCGTCCCTCAACCACCATACCTTGGAGATATCGACTATCTCTTCAGACTCTGACCACTTCCAAGACGAACATTGCCTTGGTTGTTTTTGCATGTCTGCTACCTCATGACTGGTTAGCAAAATTGTGCACAGACCACTTTTGCCCTTCACAAGTATAGGATCGCAAGCCAGTTGATCCGCACTACTTGTGACTTTTTCGTGTTTTTGGGAGCACTTCCTAAGCCTGGGATACCTGGAACATGATGACCATTTGGAGCTACAGCTTAGATTGAATAACTCGATCAGCTACGACTAATGCTGGGGCCCGGTTATTTCAATTTTGGCACTCCTCGACCTTTTGACTGTGACCATTTGACCTACCTATCCCGTGAAGTGGTATGTGCGCAATCATGACTTTTGCAGCGTTCACCCTCACTCTCCTTCTCATCCACCTTTTGTCAAATCGGCACCCGACATCAGGTTCCCTTCCCTCGACTCCCGCTTTGAGGGGGAATACCTCATCCATACCTCGGGGCAATCCACATCATCCCACACTTGGGGCAACCAACTCCTATTTTTGTCTTGCAGTTCATCCAAAACAACCAACAAGACAAAAAGGGGCAAATGTAGACACCGAAATCGTGTCTAACCCTTGATCACCTTCCCCCTTGGTCCATTCCTAACCCATTCCTAAAACATGTAATTACTAATTTAAAATAATAAACTTATTTTGAATTAACCCCCCCTCCTTGGACACATCACCCATGACACCTCGCCTAGGACACCTTGCCTTGGACTAATTCCCATCTTATGACTCACCTAAGACCTATTCTTACTTCTCTCTAACTGCCTAACCAACTCTCGTGCGTATTTATCTTAACCTTCGACAATTCTTCCACTGACTATGCACTTGGTGGATGGAGAACGGGGTTGTTGGCCCTTTTAACCGTTTTCCACCCACCGACGTCAGTCAACTGTCGACCGACGCCAGTGGGATCGCTGACGTCGGTTTACTTAAACCGTCTTCTGACCCTATCCACGCCTAATCACAAAAATCAAAAATTCTAATCAAACTCTGAATCTCAGGAGCTAATCACGAATCTAGAATCTGGTGTCTTCGACCATCCATCATTCTGCCAATCTCTCAGCAAAGCCTCTCACTCATTCCCTCAGGTGTAGCATCAGAATTCTACACAAGCAACAAGTCCTCCACACAGGCTACATCAATAGCAGGTACGGGGATCATCAGTAACAACACACCTTCAACAAGGCACATGTATGTATATTGTCTATGTTTTCTTTGTGTTTTTTAGTCATTTGCTTCTAAGTATTATGAATTAGATTCAACACTATCTCCCCCCATACCAAACTGTTCCCAGACCCGAATCCATATTTTCCTATCTCCCTATTGCCTCTGTCCTCTGTCGGACCATACACTCTACCCATTCAACCAGACTCTCAGACCTAGATCCCAGACCATTCAACCAAGCCCAAAACTTTGTCTTAGACCACTCAAACAGACCCAGAGCCTTCTTTAGCCTTGTCCACAGACCAGACTTGACCAGACTCTATCCACGGACCACAGATTCGACCAAACCTTGTCCAAAGACCATTGCCCCAACCGATGCTGGCTACTTCCCCAACCGACGTCGGCAGACTAACCGACGTCGGTAGACCTAAACAACTGACGCCGGTAGGACCACCGATGCCGGTGACTGTGACCAGTCCGACAGCATCTCTCAGGTAAGATTTTGCTTCCTTTTCATTTCCATCTTTTATCACTTTCAGTCTTTTAACATTCTGCTATTTATCAGACACTTCTTTTTATTGATTAGTGGGTTGATATCCCTTAAGGAAGTATTCATACTTCTGGGATCAAGCTTTCGCTTGGCAACCCACCATCTGTCCATCTAACACCTTCTTTTGTCCAAGTCTCTTTTCTTTGCAGGTGTCATTCCTCCATAGCCAAAGAGGAGTCCTCACAGCGTCTGGATTATGGTGCGCAGACTATATCTAGGTACACATCAAGCCTTGACCATCTTTTAGTTTCTCATTTTCTCTCCTTTGAATGTGAAAGCAAAATTTGAATAGAAACAGGGGGAATTTTCACACACCTAAATTTTATATTAGACACTTTAAAGACATCAATGATGACATATATGAACAATGCACATATATTTATCTCTTTAACAAACTTTCCTATCTATCTTTCTACTAATTAACTATCTTCATCAACTCTATTTTATATAAAAATATATTCAAGATAAAATTATCTATACAAGAACATATTAGAATCCTAGAAATACCTCCATATCTCAAATAACTTATTTACACTTCCAAGACACTACTAGTAACTCATTGATAGTGCTAGTCATCATAGTGGTTTGTCTCTGTGGATAGTGTCCAAGCACACTTAATGTTTATTTTTAAAATTGGAAAGAATCCATTACACCAAATTTGAAATATTTCTTGGAGCATTCATAGTGGGAATCAATGAAGAGTAAACTATAATGCAAATCATTCCTAAGGTTATACTCACTTGGTCACATCTTCAAATTTACTTAAAAACTTGAGAAATTAATTAGTAATTTCTTGAGATATTATAAAAAAGGCATACACATATCAATATCTTCAAGGAACATCCCTAGAGTAGTCTATGGAGCCAAGTGTGAATAGACAAATTCAAAGTTACATGGTTCCATGTGTTAAAGATCAAAAAATTGCATTTATTTCTAGATGATTCATGATGTCACACGCACACACCCAAGTGGGACAACTATATGTCATTTGATCCCTCTTTTAAATATTGTAGCATAATAAACACTCATCCACTCATAAATGAGTGGTTGGGGTTGTCTAGGACAAAATACTAACCCCTTTTTCAAAGCCATATTGTGGTGGACAGCATAATTAGGGTTTAGATAAGATAAGAATCAATAAAAACATCATCACATAGGATTGAAGGCATGCACACATATAGGAACCATTTTTAGGAATAGGTGTAGGGGTATCAAAAGTTATAATCCCATAAAATACATATGGACACTGTTAGTAACCAATGGAATGTGTTGGCTACTACAAGGGTCTGACATTACCAATAGCATATAAAGAGGTCTTTAGCCTCTATTTTAGGTCTAAGTAGATGAAAAAGTAGTTATAGTTTATTTCTAAGTGTATAGATATCTTTTTGAGTGAGGGATAATTAAAATGAGATAATTACATTACTCCCATCTTGATTTGTCAATTCAAAATTGAAATAGTGTAATATATATTTATCCATTTCAATTCAAATTAGTGTATTCATTTCCATAATTTCCATAATATGATTAATGAATAGTTTTACATTATTTTATATCTCTTATGTTTAAAATAATAAATATAGAGATAAACTCATACACCCTACATGGTTTTCAAATTTATTCTTTGGGCTCATAATGATTTTATCCTTAATCATGCACCTTTACTCTTAATTTTATATATTTCTAAAGTTGTCAAGCATGCATAATTATCCTAAGTTAGCCTATATAAGGTCTATTAAATACATTAACTAATATATGATCTAGTTATAGCAAATAATAAGACATCTCTAAATATCAAGACCTATGTCATAACCAAGGTCAAGCCTAGAGCTAATCATCACTCAAGATAAGCTTCATTTAAACTCATACAATTACGATATTGTCATTTTATCTTGGTCTCTTAACATTTAACTTGTGCAAAAGTAGGGTATTAGATTTCATATATCTAAATTATTACTTCTAGGGAAGAGAAGGTTAAAAAACACTTGCTTGAGTTATTCTATTCATATACTCATAAAACTACATGGATGTTTGATTTCATGCATGTAATATACATAGTTTACAATGCTTCTTTAGTGGTTGATTGAATCCACAACCTTTTTTTTTGGAGTATAAATCTAGGTTAAAGGGATTTTCCATTTTTAGCCATTATGTCTAATAAATCTATGAAACAAATATACATGCTTAATATGAAGAGGATAATGCATAAGTGATAGAAAAATAGACTAAAAAACCATAGTAGGACAAACCCAAACATATGATGACAAATATAACCATATTAAAACATTTAGGACCATAAGTGTTTATCCTAGTAGGATCAACACATGAACTGATTTTTCATAGTGAACAAGTTTGTCCTAGAGCATCACATAGTTTCTAGATTTTAGGATCATGTTACACACAATAATCATAGTCAATCTATAGTCTCATTTTTATAGAACATCAAACATGTGTGACCATTCCTTACCACTTTTTAATTTACATTAGTTAATCTAGTTTCATTTGTGGAACTTTGACTTATCATAACTTATTAAATATAACTAAGTTTTATACTTTCATTTAAGTATGATTAAATATATTTAATTTAAACTAGTTTATTCCTTACTTTAAACCACAACTATAATCAATATAAACATAGGTTACTAGGTAGAGGACAAGGTCAAATTGAAGAATAAATTTTCTAAAGTAGCAAATTTGGACTATCTAGAGATAGTGAGGAAGATGAAAATTTTGAAAATGAGATTGAAAATTTAAAAGATTTATTGAAAAATACAAGAGATAAAAGGAAGAACTAGTAGACGAAAATTGAATATTTTAAGAACATGCTAAGTAGAATTAATCAATGGATCATTGATTTAATAAATAGGCTTTGAGATGAAGCTAGTTTATTAAGATAGTTGAATATGGCTAATGCAAACTTAGACAATAAAAAAGCATATACTGAAGATGTTAAAATATTTTAATAGATACATATAAAGCTCAATGAGAGAAATTCTTTTGAGTGGAAACTAAATAATGGGAATATATAGACAATGATTAATTTGAAAATAGAGGAAGTAAATGTTGAATTCATATCATTTTCTACATTTAATTCATATCATTTTCTCTCATCATGAAAGTAAGACTAGTTAGAGACACATGATTATTGATATATGTATATGCCATGGTTCCTAATGAGTTTATTTCACACAAGACTGAATGGACATTTCTTATCACTAGTGTACTTATGACAGAAAGTAAAAATCCTACCAAAGAACAAATAATACTCACTCATACCTTGGATCAAATACAAAAAAATGAAAAGGGAGGTAGATATCCTAGTTAACATAGGTTTATCATCTCCATTTGGAAAATATTGTGAAAGAAAAAATTAAATATTTTTTGAAGGAAAAATAAGAATATGAAAATATCTTTGACGACTAGGAAGAGTATCCAACTAATTAAAAAAAATAAGTCTAATTGATTTGGAACTAAAACTGTAGATGTAAATATGTCGGTGTGAAAAGGGTTCTAACCCAAACTAGTTTTACCTTTGGATTCCTTTCACACTTATTTAATTTAAGCTTACTTAGGACTTAATAGTGTGCACATATGTTTAGTGCATACTTATATGGTTATTTATGTGCACATGTGTTTAGTGTACAATCTAATCACTCCACTATGAGTGGACCAAACCCCACTATGGGTTGTCTATCACATTGTCCCCACTTTGGTGTGTCTACATAGTGTTGACATACCCACTATGGTTTATCTACCCCACTCTCTCTTTCCTATATAGTGTGCACTCTAGTAGTGCATTTTTAATAGAAAGTAAAGTGGTAAGTGTATGCACTGGGAAATGCAACTGATTTATAAATCAATCTTAGCTCAGAGAACATAAATCCTACTTGGATATATGATTGTGGATACATTAGATATTCAAGTTCATGACCAAGATGGATCCAATAGACCTAACCAAGGGATCCCTTACCATAATAAAATCACTAGGGAGGGTTCAAAAGTCTCTAGTCAAGAAAAACTATGCAATAACCCTAACTAAGTCCTGTGTTTTCATATTCAATAAATTAATAACAAGTAAATAAAAGTGTAATATAGTTCTCACCAAAGCTTATGGCACAAAGTGGAGGTAAATAACACTAAAATTAACCATGCATAGAAGACATATACTCATGTCAATGTATACAAAATCTTAATGCATGAGAGAGAATTATAAATGAAAATATATCTACTCTCATAAAAGAGGGACAAAGTTAGGAATACTTACATTTGAAGACAAACCCATCGAGCCTTAATATTTCCCTTGGCCAAGGTGATTCATAAAAGGTTATTGTGGTATGTAAGGATAACAAAGACAAGTTAACTCTAGGATACACAACCTATCAATGCATCCAAAAGACTTCTCCACAAGACAAGATCCATATCTCTAAAGAATGTATGAAACCCTAGGCTATGCTCCTCAAATATAATGGTGGATAATTAGATGTAATATATATATATATATATATATATATATATATATATATATATATATATATATATTCTTATTTTCTTAATAAATGACAAAATGAATGTGTTTATATAGATGGATCTAACCCTAGTCCTTTCTAAAAGTTTGGGCTGATAAGGTCAACCCAATCGACCTTGTATCATTATTGACAAAAATAAATTAGGTCTCAGTCTAGGTCAACCAGGGGATGACCTAAACCCTAAATAAGTTTTATCAATTAGAGTATAAGGTCGATGGGGTCGACAGTGTAATGTAAACTATCAAAAAGTATTTTAGGCTAGGGAAGGGTTAATGAAGGCATACAATGACTAGAGGAGGGTGAAAAATAAGAGGCAAAGCTTAGGGGAAAGTTTTTAGGAGATGGATGTGTAGATAGAAATGGTAGTATAGGGACAACAATCTTGTAAATAACCAATGGTCTACCCACCCCTTTCCTGATACACCCCTCAAGGCATGCACTCATAGAGATTAAGACTCAATGGGTTCCTGCAAGAGATGAAGAATCAATAATTGATAAAGTTTTAAAATATTATGTGTGTATATATATTCCCCAATCGAAGATCATCACATGTTACATAAGTGAAACACAAGGTAGTGCTTTGAGAAAAGAACATAGAAACACGTAATGTTGAAGCTAAATAACTTGTAGTAAAAAGAAAAGAAAATAAGTGAAAGGACAGAATTGAAAAATATGTACCTTTACTTACCTTAGTATTTTAGATAAAATATATGTAAGGGATGTGAAGGTGTCCAATGTAGGGAAAATTAGGCAAACTTATAGAGATTAGCAAAAGAGAAAAAAAAATTGATTTTTTTACAACATAGATATATATTATCTATGATGTTAGGATTCTAGAAAATTTTATGGTTTGGAAAAAGATATAGTAGAGATGAATATATGATCAAAATAAGAAATTTGATGGTAAATATTTGAAAGGTAAATCATTTTGAATAGTAAATATAAATAGGGTGAAAAATAATTCATTTTTTATTTTTACTATCCTAAGAAAATAGAGCTCCAAGAGACCTAGTTGGACACTAGAGAGCCATCATGGTGAGGAGACAACAACTGAGACAGGGAGGATGCATAGCGGCCATAGAGTGCAACATAGGTAAGAAACTAAAAAATTCAAAATTCTTAATAGTTTTATTTGAAATTGAGATAAATATGGAAAATTGATTGGTAGGAAAAATTGAAGCACTAAAATAAACCCTAGGAAAATTTTAAGTACACTAAGGCTATAATAAGGTATTGGGTAGGATGAGTCAGACCACTAAATACCCAAGGAATTTATGGTAGATGGTCAAAAAGTAATCACTATGGATGAACTGAGTCAACTTGGTAATCTTAGTCCTTAAGGAGAGGGAGAGTGTTAAGGCCAACTATGTAGTAGTGGGTCAACTTAGTTGATAACGGAGACAAGGCAAACTATGTATAACAATGTCAATATAGTCTATTCAAAATGGCCGATGTAGTATTATTGACAGAGGCTAAATGTGTATAACAAGATTGATAAAGTATCATAAGGTAAGAAGGTGGATGATCTAGTATTGGATAGGTTGATTTTGTATAAATTTGATAGGGTCGATGTAGTAGTATCATAAAGAAAGCACATGGCTGATTTAGTATTAAATAGGCCAATTCTATAGAAAATGGAAAAACTAAATCAAACTAGTTGGGTTTTATGAAATTTTAAGAATGTATTTTAATTTATTAATGACATGGAGATCTGATACATCTTTTGTTATTTGATATTTTGTAAATATGACATAGGTATTGGTGACTGATAGATGCATCATGGCTACTAGATCTTCTAGAGTAATTGACGAACATAGACAGAGCACAAATAGTGTCACTAGGCTTTGGAGATATTATGGAGATGAGATGCATACCACTAAGTGTTGATCTCATTGTCATGTTCCTTAGATCGTGGGAATGGTTAACCAACACTTTTCAATGGGTGGTGGATGGGGATACGATAGAGGTGGGTATCACACTATAAGATGTTCATTCTTTTCTTGGAATACCAATGCGAGGGACACTGCTGATCATAGGGACATCAGATGATCTTGAGGAGAGATGAACACTAGCCAAATGGGTGACATGCTTAGATAGGATATACATAGGTTTGTAGGTTAGTTTATTTAATGTGTATATCATGAAAATTTTGGAAATCCAAAAGGTTATGATCGAACTTGTGATAGCATGAGTGTTATGTCACAATTTAGATATCAAGGTATCATAATATATGATAGCCTTGTGTCAGTCCATTTTGGATCAAGGAGAACTATATGACTTCAGGTTTGTCATATATGTCTAACTCATGTATGATATGTATGGGATGTTGTATAGAGGGTAGAATAAAATGGGGCTAATAGTTTTTTGAGTGCCTAAATATACAAGAGGTTCCTTATATATCAACTAGATGGGTTACCTCATGTGGTAAGTGATAGGTTACCTCAAGTGATTAGATGGTGATAGGATTAGTTAGCATGGGCCATGCTCCATGTGCCAATTTTATAGATAATCAAATGAGGGGAGATCATGTGATATCCTTATACACAAATTGATACTAGTTATCCTGTTTGGTTGACCATGGTGATAGGGATGGCTTGGGTGCGTATCATAGGCCACTATACCTAGTGGGTAGAGCCATAGCTAGTGGCACGCTTGCTAGAGAAATTTAGACTCTTGCACCTAGCGACCCCTTTAGTAGTGCCCATTTTTTAGGCATGACATGCTAGAGAGTTGATGGGGAGAACAGTTGGAGGAATACCAATCAAAATATGTGAGATCACATTGTGACATATGAGACCATGGACTAGTCAGGCATGACTACAGGTAGTTAGAGGAGGAAAGGACATGGATATAGATGTGAGGTTATAGTAGGTGCCACAATATGCACCATATTAGGAGGAACAATGACCATATCAACCAAACCATAGATGGAAGCACCACCAATGATAATGGTCATAGGTGAGGGTGATAACATAGGAAGACCCAACAACCAATATAAGATAGAGGTGGTCGATAGAGGTACCTCTTAAGAGAGGGTCATAATGTGCATGATTAGTGAATCCTATGTTTTTACTAGTGTGGAGGTGATCTATAGAGGAGGTGCTTAGAGGATGAGCAAATAGAGAGATGGTGGTTAGTGACATCGAGATTGGTGAGAAATGTTGTAATTTTAAGCTTTGATATAGAATATTAGTTAAATGTGATTATAGTAGATAGATAGATTTTGAGATATATATGTTACCTAATATCTATCTAGTGTTGGTTTTTTAGATCTAGTCAGGAGGTCAAATGGAGATCTTTGGTTGTGGCTATGCATCATGAAATTTTGGATGGAGTCCTAACACCAGAAGACCCCACCACATTGGATGATCCTATGGTACTCTCTATCCCAACCCATGTAATTTAGTTTAGACAAGTGAGGGAGGCCATGAGGTAGTTGTAAACATGTGGGGATAGATTTAAGCCACCATCAGGAGTGGGATTGGGAGAAGCATAGACCTAGTAGGCCTTGGCTTAGGAGAGAGTAGTGCACATGGCTACCATGGTCTAGTTAGGATAGGTACAATCCTATGAGACCAACCTATAGGGAAAGGTAGCAAGATTAAGATCCCAAACTACCTCATTATAGTGTACTATTTAGAATGGATAATTTTAGGCATCTATGGGTAGTATGGCTAGGCCACAGGATAAGCATGATGGATCCTAGTTATAGAGATGGAGCTATAGATTTTATATTTTGTACCTTGTATTGTATAAAACACATGATATATATAGATATATATTTTTGGAATTTGATCTCATGAGTTGTATTTGGTTGTGGATGTTGATGTATGGATATATTTCTCTCTATAACATGTTTTGTGTTTTTTTATATATTATTGGAAATATATGTGGAGTTTTTTCTTTCTAGAATTATGTGATACACATGCATGGCTAAAATAAAAAGGCAAATATGACTTGGAAAAGTATAATTAATCAAAAAAAAATGTACTACACACTATATCATGATGGGAAATGTGTAATGACAAAAGATGACTAAGTATAATAAACCAAAAATGGTGAAATGGATAAAAAAATGTGTTTAAACCATAAAAAGATTTGCACCAAATTAAAACAAGTAAAATCACACTATATCATGTTGTGAAGTATGAAAGTAATGTAATAAAATGGAAATAACATGAAATATAAATGGTATATAAAAATAATAATTAATTCAATCAATCATAATAACATTGGCAAGTATAAAATAGAAACAAAATTGGAAAACTAAACTTAAATTGATCACACTAATTCAAGCTAGGAAGTATGAAAAACTTAAACAAAAATGGTTGTATTCTTACATGCAATCAAAAAATAAGAATATATAAGATGAAATATCAATTAATTAAGCATAAAAACATACTATATCAAGATGGGTAGCATGTCAATGACATGTAACTCATGATCAATGATAACTTATCTCAAATTTGACACATGTAATTTCATTGTGACTTGGGTATTGGAAAATTTTATGAGGAAGGTCTAGTTCTATCCATGGTCTTACACTAAAAATCATAAATGGAACACCATTGAGGTGGAAATAATGGGGAAAATATGTTAAACGGGATGTTTGGAGTGTTAATTTTTTAGGAAGGCTTGGTCCTATCCAAGGTCTTACACTGCAACTCCCAAATGGAATCCTTTGTGGGAATGACTAGTGAAAAAACAATATTTCTCAAGGGAAAATAAGGGAAATTAAAGAGAATGTAAAAAGCATAACATATGCATCTATGAGAAGACCTTAATAAACATGAGGCACACTAAGGACATAAAAATATACTAAATGACTAGTGACTATCATTATACAAATGATACCCATTCATAGTAAGCACAAAGCTATATAAAGATCAACTCATATTGTTTTTTTTTAACAAGGAAAAGTAAAATAGATATACCTTCCCATAACATTTTACCCATTCTTAAGAATCTCTTATAGATCCTTTGATCTAATTTGAAGATTGGGTACTTGTGCGAGAAAGTAGGTAGTACTAAAATATTTTTCAATTTTATTCTCCTTTTCCAATCTAATGGCCTACTACACCCCAAGGGACCCTGGCTCTATCATGAGGCCAACTTTTGAGTTTGAGCTTTGATTAGAAAAAGGAGATGTGATTTGAATCATGTTTTTTAGTGTGATTTGAACTTTTGGAATTTTTTCATGTTGCCTTTTGTATCATTTCCTTTTGTTAAAATGGATTGGATTTTAAAATTTTATGGATTTTAAGATTCCTCCTCTAGATGGACTTGGAATGACCAATTGTGAGATTAATACACACAAATGAGCTTTAGTCTTTGGCTTAAAGGAAGATAAGTATCCAATGACATGAATGACTAAAACACTTAGGCTTACCTATGAACTAATATGTTATTTGAAGTTTCAACTATGTGTATACTTAGTTTTTGAAAGGAAATAAGGGGAATAAAGGGAGATCCAAGATGGACCGGTAAAATGAGATTATAATGAGATGAATTATTTTATAACTAATCACGTGGTAAAGAAAGAAGAATAAGTGGAGCAATGTTTGTATAACCAAGTCAAAATAATTATTATCAATGTTGTAGAGATAAGGTATAAAATAATCATGAGAGATAAATAAGACATCCATAAAAATAAATGAACTCATAAAGAGAAAAGGAATGTAGTCATAAAAATAATCCATAAGAGAGCACAAGGAAAGAAAATGACACCATAGACAAAAAGTATTGTGAGATATAAATAACCATATAAGATAGATGAAAATTTGACATAGTGTCAAATGATATAAAGTAGATAAATATAAACTTGTATCACACAAACAATCCAAAATAAAAAGAAAGTGAAGGAACACCATGTTGTATTGTGCTCATAAATATTGATAAATTTGTCCATAAACATTATCCATAACATTTGATAAATCTATGTGAATATGGAATCTAACTATAGTGAGGGTCTCATCAATATTCTGATAAAGCTAGGAAAATCTCTCTCATAAAATCTCCTTGACACAAAATGTAGGCATGCCTGAAGATAGTGCTCATGAGGGAAATTGTGTATAGGATACTCAAGAGAAGGAATAGGAATGGAATCTATGGGACACAAAGGAGTCACTAGTGGAGAAGGGGCTATAGGTGAAGGATGATCTATAGGTGGAGTAACCACAAGGAAAAAGGTGGCCATAGGTGGGGGAACCACGAGGGAAGAAGGAGAGCCTTCTTTCATGGGTGACCTATGGGATGAGGGATATAAAGTGCATAAATGGTCATAAGATGATCCTATAGATGTTGTTAGAGGATGTGACAATGATAGGTGTGATGGGTATCATATTAGTTCCATAGAAAATAGACCTCCCCATATTTGGGAATATATTTAGGTAATACTTTTGAGAGAGGTATAGCCTTATTTATAGGCTGAGGAAGAGTAGGATTCAAGGTGTCTATGTATTTTTGAAGATTAAGAAAATGAGTAGAGGAATGATTATCTATGTTGTAGAAGTAATAGATACAATTATTAGTAGACTTTGTAGCTATACTAATAGAGGGAGTGAAAGCAAAAGCTAGGGAAGGTTGGTATAATTTACAATAGCTAGTCCATTGACTGAAAACTCCATGAAGGTCATAATACAGGTGATCAACCCATTGGGTAGGTAAATGAGCAAGCTATAGTGAAGGAAGTAGGCCATTTCCAAGGGGAGGTGGGGTTGGTGGAGAGTCTGGATGAGGCTTGAATGAAGGGGAAATGGGATTAGAAGTAGGAATGGACTCAAATAAAGGGAGAGTGGGAATATGATCTAGACTAGGCCTAGTTGAGGGAGGAGTAAGATGCATATAGGGTTGAAGGACAATAACAAGCATCTCAAGGACAAGCCAACTATAGGGATCTTGTTATCCATTGAAGTGAAAGGGACCAGTCATAACATGATCTATAAGCATGTTCCTAAGAGGTTATTCAAAAACTAAAGGTGTGTGCACCATCTCTACCCTAAAAATAATAGGAATAATGCTAAAATTAGGAACTATATAAGATAAAATGTGATAAGATAAATGGAAAAATTGAAACAAAGAAGAATGATAATGAAGGATATTAACATCTCAAGCCTGAATAAGACCTCATAGAAATGGGTCATTTAAAGTATAACCATAATCATAATTAGGTGTATGAATATCAATTATGCAAGTAGGGATAACCTTATTATTGGTGGTGATGTGATGAATAGTGTGCAGAGGCGTAGTTAAGACTATGAGTATATCATCACTAGGTGGTTGATGGGAACGTGGCTTCAAAGAAGGTAGAAGATAGGAAATGAGATGAGGAGAGAGATCAAAAGTTTTTATCTTGAGGTTGATCTCATTTGGATCATCATCATTAAAATCTAAGAGGTTAGGTGGTATATTCCTGATGAGTTTGGGGTGACCATGGTAACCTCATGTAGATTTGATAGGGAAATTAAAGTATTGAGATTCATGGAGTGTAACACTTGGCAAGGGTTTAAGGGTTGGAATTTTGAATACACCATAGTATTGGAATTATTCAAAATTCTAGGGGTTAGTGTCACCTTGAATCTTATATGTTTCACCATTATGAGGGAAATTAACACATTGGCAGGCAGAAGAGGTGAAATCTCTCATGCAATGAGTCTATGGCCTACCAAGCAAGATATTATAGGAGAGAGGAAAATTAAATATCATAAGCTTCACTCAAATAGTGACAGGTAGGATGGTGATAAGGAGCCACACACAAACTAAAGGAGGCATTTGCCTTTGGTCATAGCTTTAACATGTGCTTCATGTATATGTAAGATTAAATTTAGAGTATCCAAGGGTTTTAATGAATTAGAGGGAGGCAACATAAGTACTTGAACCCTCATTAATCAAGGCATGCTTGACTTGGATGAAACTAATTTGGATGCTTATAAAGAGGGGAGGATCATCTACATGAATTAGAATCTGATCTAGAATCATGGAAACAATAGTAAAATTGAGAGAGAGAAGTGTCCATTATTTCATCAATGTGTATAGACATCTCTTCACACTATTGTAAAATGTTATCTTCTAACCCATATAAGGTAGTTTCACATCCTATTAGGGGATGATGGGAATGTTCATTTCAAATAAGAGTTTCATAAGGTGGTTATGATGATGTGGAGAAGTCTGTATGAGTTCAAGAAATGGAATTTGAGATGGGAGATTAATAAGCTCCATTATAGGATCCCATTCATCATAACCAATGAGGGGATCACTGGATAGAGAGGCGTAATGTTGGGAGAGTTCCTCATAAAGAGGAGCATAAGTGCATGTAAATTTGTGTTGATAATATGTGGGATGTTTAATAGGGGATAAGTTGGTTAATTATCTTGAAAGGATTAGGTAGTTGATGTATGTTTAGTTTTTTATAGATTTGAATAAGTAGTGTTAGAAGGTTGAATATCATTGGTGCTGAATAAATAGGTTGGAAAAAATGTATAAATGGTATGAGAGGTGTTATCCAATAGAGGTGTTGGGATTTGTTTGTAAAAATAGATATTCCTCTTGCCTCAACTCTGTTAGGTGAGTTTGGGAAGAATCTTGGATAACATCAATGAAGGCAACTACCCTTTGTATATTAGTCATGTTGACCACATTCTCTTTAGCATTTGGGTCTATAAGACTGTCAACATTATTGGTGGAGGGGGTAGGATTATCATTATTATCTTGGTGATTTGGAAGAGGGTATTTGTAAATGGCCAAATAAGCATTTGCCTAGTTTAAATCTTGATTTTTACTTTGTGTTTCATGAGCATTGAAAGAAATTTCATAGGATTTTTGACATTTATGAATGAGGGAATCATGGTCAAACTTGGGACTAAGGAGGAAATCCATAAATAAGTTATGCAATAGCCTACAAGTCTCATGAGAGTGACCCCAACTAGTATAAAAACAACATAATTTATTGGGATGATATCATGATTTCATGGGGCAAGTGGGGTCAAGTTATTGTGGAAGAGGCCTTGGTAGATGCTTTTGTATTTTTTCTAAGGATAAATGCTTATGAACATTGATGTTTCTTGTTGGATAAAAGTGGGGATTAGGGATGTGGTTTAGAGGGGAAGCTTGTTTTGGAGCATGTTCAAGAACAATAGCTTGAATATTATGAATGGTATCATAGGAGTAAGTGACACCATAATTATTAGTATGATGATTTTTATTTTTGGTGAGCATGTGAGTGCCCATAGGAGGTTGGGATGGCTCAAACTAATACATGAGGAAATATTGGCACTTGAATTGGTTGATGGCCTCTTCCAAAGTTATGCAGAAAGAGTTGAGACCTGATATTACAACTTAGGATAGAGAGCATTGGTGAATAGATGAAATAGGTTATCATTTGCCATGTTATGTCCACATTTGCTAGATAAGTTTTTCCATTGTTTGATGAAATCATATGCAATTTTTGTCTCAAGTTGCTTGCAATTAATAAAATGAGACAAGGTATTTTTAGGGAGGTCACTAGTTTGAAACTCTTATATAGAGCATTAACTAGATATTCCAAACTAGTGATGGAATGAATTTGAGTTGTTTATACCAATCTAAAGCATCTCCAGATATGGTTTTTGCTAAGAGCTTGGTAGTGGAAAAAGTGTTTAACTTGATCCAATATTTGTATAGATTTCCAAATGTTTTTAAGTGTAAGGTAGGATTAGTTAATCCATTGTAACTAATGGAATGGATGATACCTCCTATATCTATGTTATCAATTTGAGGCATAAGAGGTTCATTTTTAAGGTGTTTGATTGTTTTATGAACAAGAGGTGGTTGAGGTATAATATTACCATGAGAATCCCTAAGGGGTGGGGGTGGAGGGGTATTTTGGTTGTGTGTTCACCATATAACCTATTGAGGGTGATTTTGGAGATGAATAAGGTGATTGTGCATTTCATCATCTAGTTGGCATTATCATCTTGGAAAGCATTCATTTGGTGAATATTTTGAAACAAAAGTTTATGGGTTTTAGTATTGGTATTTTTAGCATGCAAATAATTAGCATTGGTATTAGTGGCTTGGGTACCACTATTAATAGTGGTATGCATGATATTAGTAGTTTAAGAAGTACTGTTAGAAAAGGAGGCACTAGTATCATGCTTAGCTTATGTTTCAAAAGATGCACTATTAGAAGGATTAGAAGAAGAATCACTAGTGTCATGAGTCCCATAGGTATAAAATGATGCAGTAGTGGAGGAATTGATAAGAGTGGGTCTGGGATAAGGCCCACTAGATATTGAACTTGCCATATTAGTAGAGATACTTAGCCTGAAAGTTGAGTAAATCAAGGAAGAAGAGGTCATGGTATGATAAGGGGTCAAAAGATAAGGAAGAAATTGAGATGAAAAGAAGGCATTGCCCCCAAATCCATGTGATAATATGGGGGAAGGTGAATGGGGTTATTCTTCTTAACCACTTATAATAAGAGTGTAAATAGTATAAGGGTCTTTTCCTTGATGTTGAGAAAATTCATTAATGAAGAAATTTTTTTCCAGAGTATACTCTAATTTAGGATGATCTTATAAGGAAAATAGAGGGTTGAAAATTAAAGAAGAATGAACAATATTCCCATAATTTGTAGTGTGAGTGGCCACATGCACATTACTAAAATCTAAAGTAGGATACATAAGCCGTTTAGGGGAAAACCTAATGGGATTGGTAAAGCTCATCATATTTGTTGAATTCAACTCTGTATTATACTCAAAAAAGAAGTTCATAATGAGAGTAAATGATTAAGAAGGACAAAGATGATGCAGAGACAAAGTCAACAAATAGTATACAGAGTTATACAGGTCAATTATGTGTTATAACCCAATAGGTAGAGAAGAATGTAGAGTCATTCAAGTCAAATCTATATTGAAAATAGGGATGTAAAATAGGTTGATAAGGATAAAAAGCATGCAAGTTGAATATGTACTGTTGGACATAGAATGTAATGGGTGAATAAGAAGACACAGTCATACAAGTCGAGTGTGTACTGCTAGCAACAGGGTAAAATATAGTCTATAAGAGACTATATTGACTAGAGCAATAGTGAACAAAAATAAGGGAACATTTTTTCAAGATAATTTAATCAATAATGAAAGTGAACACATAAGAAATTGGATCAATGTGATTGATCCAATTAGGGCAAGTAACACAAACCTTTCACCAACACTAGCTAATGCAAGTTTTTGAAATGCAACACATAATGATCAAAGAAAAAGTAATAAACTAAAAATAAATGATAACTAAGTGGTCACCCTAAGTATTATTATATTATTATATATTTTTGATTTTAATGTGATAGAAGAGTTGGCTAAAATAGGGAACTAAAAAGTAGTCTGTGGATGGTTTTAGGATGTTTGGGTTGAAAGGGATTTGTGTTGGTAATGGTACTAGCTTGGTATTGGGGCCTACCCCCTCACTTCACAATATCACAATGATAAGGGTGTTAGATGATTTGATAATATATACCATTAACCACATATTTATAATTGGTTATAAAATCAAGTCAGCTTCTCCCTTGGTGATGAAATCTAAGTAGGTAGGCCTTGGGAAGATAAATGTTTAAATATGTTTTGAATGTTATGTGATTTGGTAGTGTGTGAAATATAATAAAATAGTGTAACTAAAATAATAATTTGAAAAAACACCTATTTAGACTATGTGAGTTACTCTAAGCATGCAAACAACTAAAAAGGAAATGTGAATTAATTACTAGCAAATAATTATTTATTCCTTAATTAAGAATACTACAAAGTTAGTTCAGGTGACACTATATGAAAATATTATAGAACATAGTTGATTGGGTCATTACTGCTATGTAGAATCAAAGTTTTTAAAAATATATTTGAATAAGTCGACTATGTCTCTTAGATAGAAGATAGACTACAAAACTAGGTCAACTAGGTGGACCTAGTTAGCTACAGGTTGCAGTTTTAAAGACTTCTAACTTGTGAAAAATAAAACTGAAAGAAATACTAAAATGAAATAGAGAGGAAATAAAGGAACCTTGGTGGGTTTGAAGATGATTAAGATTGTAAATTTTATGCTATAATTCTTTAGTTGTTGATTTTAGATTTTGTAAATTAGATCGTCTGGTTTAACTAAGTTCTATAAAATATTGTATGCTGAAGAAGAATAAGGAACATGGCAACCTATTTGATAGTATTTATTGAACTATATGCTAGCATAAACAATTAGCAGACAAAGCTGACATGTTTGATAATGTATGCTAATCTAGAACTGAAGAAGAGTATTATATCAACCTATTCGATCCAGTAAGTTATAGCTGATGAAGACCTATATAGATAAAATAAAGTCATTTTGAATTGACTATATGTTAAACTTGTGCACATAAATTTAGAACTATATTGACTAGTTTGATACAATACTAAAAATATATAAAAATATAATAAAATTATAAAAATGATGTCATGAAAGAAAACTTACAAGGGTTAGATTCATATCGGGTTCTCTATGATGTATGTAATGGGAAATACAACTGATTTATAAATCAAACCTATCTCAAAGAAGATAAATCCTACTTACCCTTATGATTGTGGATACATCAGATATTGGAGGTCATGACCAAGACGGATCCACTAGATCTAACCAAGGGATCTCTTACCACAATAAATTCACTAAGGAGGGTTCCAAAGCCTCTAGTTAAGTAAAATTGTGCAATAACCCTAATGAGGTCCTATGTTTTTATATCTACTAAACTAATAACAAGTAAAGAAAAGTATAATCTAGTGTTCACCAAATCTTGTGGCACAAAGTGGGGGTAATAAAAATTAAAAATAAATATGTATAGAAGACATATACTCACACCAATGTATACAAAATCCTAATGCATAAGAGAGAAGTAAAAATACAAATATATCTACTCTTACAAGTAAGGAACAAAGTTAGGAGTACTTAACTTTGAAGATGAACCTGGCAAGCCTCAATATCTTCCTTGGCCAAGGTGCTTCACAAGAATTTGGCATGGTATGTAAGGATAACAAAGACAAGTCATCTCTAGGCTACATAACCTATCAATGCATCCAAAAGACTTTTCCACAAGATAAGGTTCATATCTCCAAAGAAAGTATGAAACCCTAAGATATGATCTCAAATAGAATGGTTGATAAGTAGATGCATAAGAGAAGAAGATATATATATATATATATATATATATATATATATATATATATATATATATATATATATATATATATATATATCTTATTCTCTTATTAAATAGCTTAAAAAATGGATGTGTTTATATAGATGGATCTAACCCTAGCCCTTTTCTAAAGTTTAGGCTGCCAAGGTCAACCCAATCAACCTTGTATCA